>JARHVA010000267.1:4020000-4430000 GCA_037957365.1 Torreya grandis
TCACATCCACATGTTACTCTTGAAACCTCTTGGACCACCTTCAGCTTCGACCAATGATTTGAACACATCAAACCTATCTCCAATAAACCCTTGATCACTCCCTCATGGGTCCATGCCACCTGGAACACCAACTCAACAATTGAACCTACCAATTAGGCCTCCTCACTCTTTAGCCTTTCAAACATAGAGAAAAAAGTCTCAAACTTATGAAGAAACAACTCAAATATTTCACATATACATATGATTATATCATGTTGGTGAAACCTTCAAGACCTCTAAAATTCCTTGATGTGCATTAGATACTTCAACACAGGCTCTAAGCACTCAAAATAACTCTCTCAAAATGACCACTTAGACCGGTCAGATACAGTCAAAATACACTCAAGTTATTTTGAATATTCATATCTTATTTGGGGAATATCATGAAAACAAATACATTCTCATAAGCCTTTGAGACTTATATAACATATCCATACTCATTTGATTCTTTAATTCTGCTCATAACATCTTCAACTTATCTCTGCAAGATAGTCACTCAAACTGATAGTGTATTCAATAAAAACAATCAAAATTTAAGCCATTATTCATACTAAATAGGGGTCATTAAAACATATAAAATACACATAGATGGTCCTCATAGAGTCTAAAATAGTCTTCAATAGTTATCCCATCTTGAAACATCAAAATACCATCAAGAAATCTTCAATTACCCTTCTCGGGTTACTTGCATAACATGGTTAAATATATAGTCAACTTTGGAGCTTAATATATTTGACTGTATGAACATTAAAACCTTCTAACCAACTTTTATAGATTTTCCTAAAGTCCTTTACAAATTTTCATTTTATATCACCTTCAAATTTATCCTAGATCAAAAGATATTAGTAAAATACTACAGACTATTTTTTCCCTTTATTAATTCAAATGCCAACAGTCACCGTGTATTGAAAAAACATCAACCACATGTCTTCATCTCACTTCTCTTGGAAGCTAAATCAAATGTGCTCTATCAATCTCCTTGTGAGCTTCCTAGATTTAACTCTTTAATGCTCACCATTGATCATTAATCTGCACTTTCATGATTAAGCCACTGGGTACCCTCACATGCATTCTGAGCACATTGAATATTTAAATCTAATGAAAATTTTCCACTTTGTAGCCCCACATTCCTTCTATACACCCTAAAATTATTCTTCAAATGATCTTTCACCACTTGGTAGCCCTACATGCCTTATGAGCATCCTTTGACATATTGACTAAATATGCACCATTGGATCAACACTGACAATATCATGCACTCTATTAGATCATTATATGGTCAGATTAAATGTTAATCATTAGATTTGTGATCCAATTAAATTCTCACTTTAGATCTTTGATAATGCTAATTTGGTCAAGTATGGGAACCACTGCGATCTGCTTAGAAGGCCAAATTTGTTCCTTATAACTTTTGCTATGCTCAACCTCATAACCTAAAATTTGAACCACATGATCACCTATCATAGGGGAATCCATACATGTATCAAACTAATATTTAAACCTTCACATGTGTGAAATATGATGTCATCAAACTACTTATTCAGCCTTATCTATCAAGATGATTACTTGAGCTTAGACATTCATATGACTATTCTAATGATTTTTTTTCACTTTTATAAGCACTTCAAGAACTCATAACACCCCATAGGGTCTATAAAACATGTTCATACCATAAAAATCATCCATAAATTGCCTCACTAAGTGAAACACTGAATAACTATGTAAGAACACTGAATAACATTGAAGCACACTTTGTCATTGTCATTTAAGAACACATGACACCTCATCAACATCCTTGGTCACCTTGGATACATAATTGACAAAACTCAAACAATATCCCCCTTTTTCATTAATTTCAAACACCAATATAAAGCTTATTCTTAGACTCTATCTCTCTCTCCAAGCACTTTCTCCCCCTTTGACACAATGCCAAAGTGGACCCAACTCCTGATCCTATCGACTTAAAAAGACTTCAAGGACTAATAATAGGAAAGGACCACCTCTTATATATTATATATACTCCCCCTAACATTTTTCATACCTCTTATTACCTTGATCTTCTCAAACATGCTCCATGACTACACTCTTCTTTGATCATAAATAGCTTCTATGAAGATGAAACATACATGATCATCAAAAACTGCATGAAATTACCTTGAAAACATTAAGAGTGACTCCCCATAATTCACATAATATTAGGCACCCTTTGATCACCTTTGGTTTTTGGAGAAAATGACCAAAAAGTCCACTTCTTCATACTAGTCTTGCTTAGATGCTTTGTAGCCCTACCTGGACCTTGCAGAGCCCATAAATTTCTATGTATAAACTTTCATGGCTTCAAATTTCATATTTGGATCATTATCATATTCCCCTTCATGCATGCAAAAAATAAATACTCATATATTCTTCTGAAACATACTTCCTATACCATGGTTTTTGACCTGCATATCCTTAAGCACAAACTGGGAAACCCAATAGCAAACAAAATTCTCTAATTGCACACAAAATACCTTCAAAACTTGAAATAACCTATAACACACTTGAAGGAGGTCAACACACCTTTATATCCCACTAAGACACATTGATAAATTTAATTATTCAAATGACACCTAAAAATCTCCATACCTAGCCTGTAGACCTTACACATACTACAATTAACATGCCAAAACACTAGAAAATGATCATGACAACATCTTGAGATGAAAAAGACACCTCATCCACTTTGAAAAACCAAACTAAACTGGTCTCAACTCTCTTTTATCAATCATATTCTACAACACAATCCTCTGATCCTAGGACCTGACCATTTACAGAGCTCCTTTTTTTGTTTATATATGAGGATTCAATACATTTGTCAAATCACCTGACTTGGTTTGATCAAGTCATCATATCAACATTATTGAGTTCACATATATATTATACTTCTTCATATCTCTACCATGACTAGAACATCTCACATATACTCCCCCTTAGATCATGACCACATATACAACCAAGATTTTCTCCTTGACACATCTTGATTACAAGAAACATGTCAAAACATCATACCAAAATCAAGACACATGAGTTATCTCTCACTAAATCCATACCAATATTTGAAATTTTAGGGCCCATAAGTCCTCTCTCAAGATTCACCATACTAGTAAGCAGAATAATAAGAATAAACACAATGTAGATTGACTCACCTGAAACCACTCTCCCAAGTACTTTCAAGGCACTACACCAAATAATACTACCTCAAGAGACCAAATATGGATGAAATATGATTTACATCCATACATTTCTTCTACCATAACTCATCTTCACAAACTTAGCCCTCAAAGATCTCTTTCTTTACACCAAGGATTACCTCTTGCATATCATAACATGACTCTTTATGAACTAAATCAACACAAAGGAACACACAACCATACTTTGTTTTTCATACCTAAAAATAATATAGAAATTCACCTTCATGGATTTATTTGTATGAAATGACAAACAAGACCCAACAAGCATCCATATTTATGTATAATATCTCCTTGAAGCCTAGAGAGAGACACCCTTTTAATTTAGTGAGACTAAAAGTCCCAAAACTCAAGAGACTCCTATATCTCCATACTATCATTTTACTTGTAGTCTTACCTCACCATCAAATTGAATTTTAATGGATCCTTGACTTCATTCTTTACTTCAGACTTGTCAACAAATGCATAAAATAAAAACTCTTTACTTTCCTTCATGTTTATCATAGAAAACAAACCATTTTTTATCTCAAAGTAATCTCTTCTAATAGACTTAGGTCTCCATAACCATGTGTCACCTCTTCCTTTCACACAAATACATCCATACACCTTATTTTACTTTGAAAACTCATTCAACTTGTTCTTGCAATATCTAGTAATGTGACCAAGTCTATGACATCTGAAACAAACAAGATCATTCATACTTTTTGCTTGATGATGATGGTGATCTTCCTTTGAATTATTGCTTCTCCTCTTGAATTATTTAGTAATGTGGTAAAATTTATTGCATGCATAAAAATTATATTGAGATGATTATCTCTTTGCATTGGTCTGTTTATCTAGTCTTCTATCTTGCACTCTAGGATACTGATTGAACTTATCTTGATTAAATGGTCTTTACTTGCAGAACCTAGTAATGTGACCATCTCTTTGACAATTATAGAAAATAATGTCTTCCATTCCTTTTGTTTGAATATGGAAGTGGTCTCCCTTTGATTGATAACTTATTCTTACACATTCCTTTGCTCTATGACCAATAAGATGACAAAAAAAACAATGGTCCAACTATTTGGCATACATTGAAGCATTTGGTTATCTGATTGGCTTCTTCCTTTTGATCTTGACCTGATTTGACTTGTTGACTTTCATGCTACCATCCTATTTGTATTTTTATAATATCGTTTGTTCTTATTTAATCTTACCTATCTTGATTATCACCTTTTCATACTCATCTTTCAGGGAAATAATATTAGTCTTTAATTGAACATATTCAACTTCTTTAGCTCTCATGCTTGAATTTGAAGCCTCTAACTAAATTCTAAGATATTTGACGGTATTTTTATCCTCCTTAGATTATTTATCGATGTCATCCTTTAATATATATGTTTGATAATCAATATATTTGATCTGTTCTTGATTCTTCTTTTCCTCTCTCCTAGACTTGTCTAATAAACTTTTCTCAAGAGAATTGACTTGTGATTAAAGACCTTTGATCATATTCCTCATTTTATGATTCCTCTTCTTTTACTCCTTTAGTTCACCAAGTTTACCCATGATCTAAGATTATAGATCACCTTATTTCTCACTGTCATAGAACACTTCTTCTCCACTATCATGGCAAACTTATTCATCACAGATGATTTCCTTTTCTTTTGAACAACTTTCCCTTTTATCCATATTTTACCTTGGATCACCTTCAAATAATTAAAATTACACAAAAGTTCCTACTCTAATACCAATTTTTATAGGTGCAATCACTTATAGGTGGGGGGTGAATCAGTGATGCCAGATAATCCAATTCAATTCCCATCTCTTAGACATTCAACACATACAATCATGATGCATACAAATAAACCATTACAATAAATAAGGAAGATGTAAGAAGATCAAGCACATAACACATGATATATGTGGGAAACCCTCTTTGAGGTGAAAACCCACTAAACCCTACAAAATGGACTACAGTCCTATAAAGACAAGATTCAACATTTAGATCAACACCAATCGATTAAGGAACACCCATCCCTTAATTTAGTGAGGCATCCATTCCATAAGGAGGAACCAACCCCCTAGGTAATCGAGCACCAACCCAAATAGATTGATTAGATATAAACCTTTGATATGATGTATTCTACACCTGATGATGGACTTCTCTTACTTTCACTCTTTCCCTTTTACACTCTCACAAACTTGCACACACAAGCAATGCATCCAAAACACCCTTTTAGATCACTCTTCACTTATTAGCATATAAAAAATAAAAAAACCTTAAAAAAATATATCACAACATTATAAACATGATATATAATTCATGCACATAATCCTCAACCTACTATGCTCTTTAACCCATCCACTAAGCACACTCAATCAGCCTCTAGGGATTACTCACTCAATCTGCCTCTTCTAGGCTCATTCGGTCTAATGACCCATGTGTTTACCTTCATTACATTAATTAGATAAGAATGATAGATCCTATTTACTCTCTATTGGTCCTTAATGACCTATAATTTCTATTTAAAAGGTTCTCTCCTTCATTCGGCTCCACACTTTTTCATTCTCTCAACTCTGCACTAAATAAGCAAATTATGCCTAATATTTATACCATACACTCATCTAACCCATCTTGGTTATCCAAGATACTTAAAAAAATTATATTATACTTGAATTATGTCCCAAAATACATTAAATTGATGAAAAAATCCATTCCATAGGTCAGCCATAGTCTTTAAGACTCAAATCCTTCATTAGGCCTTGATGAGATTCAAAACAATTAGGCCTTCACATCCACACATTACTCTTGAAACCTATTGGACCTCCTTTAGCTTCTAAAAATGCTTCAAAAACATAAAAATTGTCTCCAATATACCCTTTTTCACTCCCTCATAGGTCCATTCCACCTATAACACCAACTCAACACTTGAACCTACCAATTAGGTCTCCTCGCTCTTTAGGCCTTCAAACATAGAAAACATAGTCTCAAACTCATGAAGAAATAAATAAAATATTTCACATATACATATGATTATAATATATGGGTTAAAAATTTAGGACCTATACAATTCTTTCATGTCCTTTAGATACTTCAACATAGGATTTAAGCACTCAAAACAACTCTCTCAAAATGACCACTTAGACTGGTCATATACAGTGAAAATATAGTCAAGCTATTTTGAATCTTCATATATTATTATGGGCATATCATGAAAAAAAATGATTTATTATAATAATTTTATACTTATATAACACATCCATACTCTTTTTCTTCTTCAATTTTGCTTAGAACATCTTCAACTTACCTCTGCAAGATGGTCACTCAAACTGCTAGTGTATTCAATAAACATAGTCAATTTTTAAGCCTTTTTTCATATTGAATATGTATTTTTCAAACCTCAAAAATCAAAATATATGGTCTTAATAGAGTCTATAACACTCTTCAATAGTTATCTCATCTTGAAACATAAAAATACCATCAAGAAATCTTCAATTACCCTTCTTGGGTTACTTGCAGAACATGGTCAAACACATAGTCAAATTTGGAGCTTAATATATTTGACTATATGAACATTAAAAAATTATAACAAAATTTTATAGATATTAATTTAATTTATTTAAAATTTTTACTTTTATATCACCTTCAAATTCATCCTAAATCAAAAGATATTAGCAAAATACTACAGACTGGTTTTTCTCTTTGCTAATTCAAATGCCAATGGTCACTGTGTATTGTAAAAACATTAGCCAGGTGTCTTCATCTCACTTCTCCTACAATATAGATCAAATTCACTCCATTTAAATCCTTTCAATATTCCTATATTTAACTCTTTAATTCTCATTATTGATCATTTATCTACGCTTCCATGATTAATCCACTTGGCATCCTCACATGCCTTCTCATCACATTGACTAATTGAATCCAATGAAATTTTGACACCTAACAGGCCTACGTGCCTTATATGGACCCTAAAGTTAGTCTTTAAATGATATTTTTACACTTGTAATCCCCACATGCCTTCTGATCATCCTTTGACATATTGACTAAATGCGCACCGTTAGATCACTATTAACAAGATCACGTGCTCCATTAGATCATTATATGGTTAGATTAAACACTCATCATTAGATCTATGATCTGATTAAATGATCATCACAAATCTTTGATAATGATAATTTGGCCAAGTATGGGAATCACTACAATCTTCTTGGAAGGCCAACTTTGCACCTTAATAACTTTTTTTATGCTCAACTTCATGACCTAAAATTTGAACCACATGATCATCTCTCATAGGGTAATCCATCCATGTATCAAAATTATATTTAAACCTTCACATGTGTGAAATATGATGTCATCAAACTGATTACTTAGCTTTATCTGTCAAGATTATTACTTGATCTTGGACATTCATATGACTATTTTGATGAATTTTGTTCACTTATATAAGCACTCCAAGCACTCATAACATCCCATAGGTTCTCTACAACATGTCCATACCATCAAAATCATCCATCAATTACCTCACTAAGTCAAACACTGAATAAATAAGCAATAACACTGAAGAACATTTAAGTACACTTTGTCATTGTCATTCAAGCACACATGACACCTCATCAACATCCTTGGTCACCGTGGAGACATCATTGACAAACCTCCAATAATATGGATGAATATATCATTAAAGTGCATAGTGTTGTCCCCAAAAAATGTCATTCATTTTTGGGACAACCTATGGACTATTTTGACTCTGCACAAACCAAAATTATCTCTTCCCTTTTCAAAAATTGTTATGAGCCTTCAAATTCTCCATTCTTCAATCTTTTCAGTGAATCTACGGACTCTGTAGGCTTGAAACTATGGACTCTGTAGGCTCATTTCTACGAACTTCGCAATAAGAAATATACGGACTCCCCCAGATCTATGAACTTGAATCTATAGAATTTGTAGGTTAGTTTCTACATACTCTGCAGGAAAGAAATAGGTTCAGCAGCTTTAGCAGGTAAATTCTCTCAAAGAAACAAGCTCTCAACATTTGGGTAATTTCAAGGTTGGTTCAACGACTTGGTTCAATCAAAAATGTCCATCGGAAAGATTCTAAGCAAGGATTAAACCATTGAACTGTTAAACCTTGAACCATTTTGGTTCAATGGGTTCAATGGGTTCAAAGGCTCAATGTCATCAACAAGAGTTGAGCGCATTTGTCAAGTTCAAAGTTCAACCGCTTCAAAGTTCCATGGCTTCAAAACACTTAGCAAAAAATGATGCATTAAACCATTGAACCATTGAACCTTGAACCATTTTGGTTCATCGGTTCAACAGGTTCAATGGCCAAATGGTTCAATGCATTTGGTTCAAAAAGATCAAAGAGCTTAAAAAGAACAAGTGATGGACAAAGGATGAACCAATGAACTGATTGAACCTTGAATCGAAAGAGTTCAAAGTTCAATGGTTCATGGGTTCAAAGGTTCAAAGGTAGCCTCAGTCAAGGAAAAAAGTAGCAAATAGATGGTTCAACGGATGGCTCAACCAAGGAGTGGGAAAGCGATTAAACTAGGAAGCAATGGAACAAAAGAGATAAAATGAACCGATGAACCAATGAACCAATGTACTTTCAGTGGGTTCAAAGGTTTAAGGTTCAACATGGTTCAAGCGGCTAGCGACCATTGACAGCCCCACATACATCAAATTTAAAGTAAGGGAATATTTGTTGAAATTCAAATAAAGCACAGAAGTTAAAGAAAGAACCAAGGGACTGACCGAAAAGAAAGCCGGAAAGCCAAAGCCTGACAGAAAAAGACAAAGTGAAGGAATTCCTTCAGACTTTTTGTCTGAAGTAAAAGTCTACCAAAAAAGGAAAAGCTCGACTAAAGAGAAAAGCCCATGGAAAAATGCCTAATGGAAAAAGACAAAGTGCAGTGGAAGCTACCATGTGTCCCTTGTAGAGTTGAAGTGGAAGCTACCAAGTGTCATCTGTCGAGACATAGTTTCTAATAAGTTTCAAAGCTGTGAAACATGCCACGTGTTCTATTATAAATCAATGAAAGCTGACAAGTGTCAACATCCGTGGTCTCTCCATTTTGTGTTGTAAGGACTATGGTGGGCCCTGAGTGAGTTGTTAAGGTCAACCTGAATGTGACAAGTGGCATCATTCATGTGAATCTAAATGAGTCCCGAATGTTTCTATAGTGTTTCTAGGAGCTCGATGGAAATTGCCATGTGTCATCTTCCACAAGACTCTCAAAAGGTATTCAAATCCTCATGGAACATGCCACATGTCCCGTTAAAACTTAGTAGAGCATGACAAGTGTCTGTGTCTACATTTCAAGTTTATTATAAGGCTTCTTTCATATTTCTATGGAGGTCGCCATGTGTCACTTGCTGAGATCAATAGAAAGCAACCAAAGCAAGCGGGAAAGACATGAAGGAATTGGTTTGAGTGCAGGCTTGAATGCATTCAAAGACCTTCACCACCAAAGGGAAGAACCACTGAGAGAAGGAGCATAAAGAGCCAGTAAAGCTAGGAACGTAGCCCTAAGAGCTTAAATTGTAGGAAGAGATAAAGCTAGAAAAGATAAAAGTAGAAAGAGGGAAAAGCCTAAAATATCTGTGCAGAAGTAATTTTAGTAGGTTGAGCAGTCCACCAGGTAGATATTTGGGCCTGCAAACATTGAAAGTGTAGCCTTTTTGTCTCCCTTGGAGTAAAGGCAAAATGGATAGCTACATGGATAGCAGGTGATAGAATAAGTGACTCAGGCTCAGGAGAAGACATTCAAGATGAATCAATATGCCATAGTTAAGGCAACTGCCCTATTCCAGCATGGCTCTCCTTGACAGAACCAAAAATGCATTCAAGGCATTAATGCACATCATGGGCCTCTCCATGGGACAAAGTGCCAAGCCTTCCTTGGCCTCTATATATTGTAATCTCTTAGTTTGTTTTAAGGGAGATCTTCTCGTTACCAAAATCAAAACTTTGCCCAAATCAAAAGGTGAATACTAAGACTTTGAGCTCATATTGTTGTTCATATTATTTTATTTGAATGAGAAAGCAAGTGACTTGCAAAATTCATGCTGTTATAGCTTGTATCATTTTAGGAGATTATTCTTATATCTGTCTTTTGAATGTGTTCTTGTTTATTTGATCTAACAAGCAGAACTAGTGGAAGTAATCAGGAAGGTGTCTTGAAGCCAATTTTGGAGAGACTTTGTGCCCCCACAATTGCCTTTAGTGTGTTTTCTTTCTGTTTCTATGTAAAGGACCTTGGGATGACTTTGTGCCCCCATTGTCCTTTGTATCTCACTCTTGGGTAGTCAAGGTGGAGACTTTGTGCTACATCTTAGATTGCTGGTTATTCTATACTCTGTTACCAGTTACTTATCCTACCTGAAAGAACTCCTGTTGTCCCTTGCAAGAACACTTTTGAAAGAAGAGAAATGCCTTCAGTGTTTTTACTAGTATTTTCTCCTTTGTTTGTGAACATCATCTCTAAAAAAAAAGAGATTGATGGTTTATCCTACCTCTGAGTGTTATTTTTAGCTTATATATATAGTATATAGTGCCTTTATACCTATAGGGAACCTCCCCTTGATGAGAGGAGAGATTTGTCCCCATTAGATGTGGTAAACCTACAACTTTGGATGACCAATCTCCCTATACTGTGGTTGAAGAGACCTATTTTGATCAGCAGTTAGCTAGTTGACAAAATATTCACCTAAAAATTTTGGTGACTCTATTGGAGAAGGACAAGTAGTTTGAAGCCTCAAGCTTCAAATTGAAGTAAAACCAGTCCTTTTTCATTTTTGTTTCACAATTTGGCAACTCCAGGTTATACCAGAAGCTAAAAATCTCAAGGTGTTGTTGACCCTAATTTTGAGTTGGTGAAGTAGAGTAATTTTGAGTTGTTTCCTCCATAAGCTCACCTTTAAAAAACTAGGAGTCTTCCTCCTAGCCCTACAAAGTCACCAACACAAGGCAGAGCTTCTTTTTCTACTGATAACAGAGCTTTGTGCATACATAATCTACCTAATTTTGTTATCCCACTTTTTTATAATCAAATCATGGTAGTTCAAGGCCCCTGGGATAACTCTTTTGGTCCACTAAATTTGACTCCACCCCTACATGAACTTCCATGTAGCTCAAGAAAAAACTTTCCCAAATTCTTTGGTGATGGGAGAGTTCACCCCAATGAACACATTGTAGCCTTCAGCATAGCCTGCAGTGTGATAGAGGTGGAATTTGAGGACATGGCAGTCAGGATTTTCATTGAAACGCTACAAGGTGCCACTGTAGACTAGTTCTACCATCTGCAAGCTAGATCAGTGACTAATTGGGACACACTTAAAGCCAAGTTTGAAGCCAGGTTCAAGCCTACAAAAGATGCACATACTTTGTTGGCCCAACTTACACAGATGAAGAAGGAACATCATGAACCCATGAGTGATTTCATAGCAAAGTTTGACAAGCTGAGGAATCAAATTCCTATCATTACTCAGCCCACACCTGAAAACCTCAAATGCTTTTTCATCAACTCACAGTTGCCTGAAGTGAGTTTTCTGCTAAGAGGTACTGGCCACATACACCTTGAGGCTGCTCAAGACTTGGCTACTCAGCTAGAAGATGACCTTATCTTGGTAAGAAAGATAAGGAGAGATCCTAATAGAGGTAAATCCTCTTCATCTTTTGAGTATCCACCTTTAACCACCACTGATCAAATGGTACAAAAGCTGGCAAATGAATTGCTAACCTTGAAAAGGCACATGGCCCAAGCTATGTCTGCTCCTCCTAATCAGGATATGCCAAGGAGGACATTTTAGAACCAGCCATATCAAGGCAATGCTACCCGATATCAAGGGCAACCAAATTGTCTTCCTCCCCCATAAAGGAACCTTGCCCCTGAAGCACCTCTAACTAAATCAGCAGTTGGATATCTAGAAATAGAACATGATTTGACATTGGTCTCTTCATGGAGGATCAAGAAGAATTAGCTGGTGACTCCCACATTGGTTTCTTGAATTACCAGGGTGAACCCAAAAGTAAAGGTGAAGCAGTCAAGGGATCATACATAGTGTTCACCGGTCCAAGAACCAGTCAGCCCAGCAAGCTGATAAAGAAAAGACAGAGGAGCAACCTCAAGCAACAATTTTAATTGCTAAATGTGGGACCACTCTGCCTTTCTATCCAAAAGACCCAGTGATTGCTAAGAAGGTAAGTACATCAAACATACCTACACCTTCTACTTTAAATTCATGGGTCAGTCCTCCCCCCTAAAAACCAAAAGTATGAAATCCCATCCTCTCTTCCATGTCCATTTTAGTCATTTGACATAATCGACCAAGTCAAGAAAACTAAAATCCAAATGACTGAATTTGAATTCCTACAAGCCAACCTTGAGCAGTTGGATAGGTTGGTGGAGTGTGTGAAGAATATAGCCATCCCTGTAGGACAAGAAGCTAAAAAGGTAACTCATGATCCCCTTAGGAACATGCCCATCCCAGTCACTCAAACATCAGCACCTAAAGCTCAGATTCTATTTGAGTCTTTAAGCAGGGGTAATTATTTTTTGTCCATAGAGGATGTTCATGTTTCTGTAGATGAAAGTCCTGTAGCTGGCAATCCAAGAATTGATTCAAACAAGACATTAGAAGAATTGGTAGGGCACAATACAAATGAAAAAGGATCTTCCATCTCTAATGAAGAGAAATCTGATAGAAGATCAATTTTTGATGATGTTTGGATCTAAGAATTTGATGGTAGCAATTCTTCTACCAATGCTAGAGCCAGGACTTTGTTGATATCTCCTCAAGGAGATATTTTTCCTTCATGCAAGTTGCAGTTCAACACCAACAACAACACAACTGAATATGAATCTCTGTTACTTGGATTGAAGGCTGCTCAAGACCAAGATGTCAAACTCCTTCACACCAAAGGAGATGTTGAGCTGATGGTTTGCTAGGAGTTTGATGTTGATAATCAAAACATGTGCTGGACTGAACTAGCAGAACAACAAGCTATGATAGTGGACCATACTACTGTACTCTAAAGTCAAAAAAAGGAACTCTTCATAGAGAGAGCAAGGAGTTATGGTTTTTAGAGAGAAGACCACGTCTTGCCATGGAGCAAGAAGAGAGAGCCAAAAGGAGTTCACATAAAATGTGATTTCTGGTGGAGAGTTCCATTCGCTCGTCACTTCTGGGGACAAAATGGTTTCCTACTGTTTTATTAGGACAAAATGCCATCTTCATTGTCTCACAATGGGCAGCATCTAAATCACTTCAATTCTTGAAATATCAGATAAGTTCACCTGTACATATGTATATCTGTATAGTCTTTGTTTCTACTTTGTGTTATTCATTTTCATTTTTTGGAGCCTTTCTTTTTGGGTGGCATGACTCCATAGCCCAATGGCATACTTCAAAGGCACTGGAGATTCTAGTTTCTACTCCCCTCAACTATTTCAAGTTTTTAACTGAAGGAAGTTCCCCAACTGGAGCTAGCTATTGTCCTCAAAAAATGTCATTCATTATTGGGACAACCTATGGACTATTTTGACTCTACACAGACCAAAGTTGTCTCTTCCCTTTTTGAAAATTGTTATGAGCCTTCAAATTCTCCATTCTTTAAGCTTTTCAGTGAATCTATGAACTCTACAGGCTTGAAAGTATGGACTCCATAGGCTCATTTCTATGGACTTCATAGTAAGAAATCTACGGACTCCCCTAGATCTATGAACTTGAATCTATGGACTCTGTAGTTTAGTTTCTATAGACTCTTTAGGAAAGAAATAGGTTCAATGGATTTAGTAGGTAAATTCTCTCAAAGAAACAAGCTCTCAACATTTAGGCAATTTCAAGCTTGGTTCAATGACTTGGTTCAATAAAAAATGTCCATCGGCAAGCTCCTAAGCAAGGATTGAACCATTAAACCATTAAATCGTTAAACCTTGAACCATTTTGGTTCAACGGGTTCAATGGGTTCAAAGGTTCAACATCATCAGCAAGAGTTGAGCGCATTTGTCAAGTTCAAAGTTCAACTGCTTCAAATTTCCATGGCTTCAAAACACTTAGCAAAAAATGATGCATTGAACCATTGAACCGTTGAACCTTGAACCATTTTGGTTCATCGATTCAACAGGTTCAACAACCAAATTGTTCAACGCATTTGGCTCAAAAATATCAAAGAGCTTAGAAAGAATAAGTGATGGATAAAGGATGAACCAATGAATCAATTGAAACTTGAACTGAAAGAGTTCAAAGTTTAATGGTTCATGGGTTCAAAGGTTCAAAGGCAGCTTCAATCAAGGAAAGAAGCATCAAACAGATGGTTTAATCAAGGAGCAGGAAAGTGATTGAACCAAGAAGTGATGGAACAAAAGAGATAGAATGAACCAATGAACCAATGTACTTTCAATGGGTTTAAAGGTTTAAGGTTCAACATGGTTCAAGTAGCTAGCGACCATTGATAGCCTTGCAGATGTCAAATTTAAAGTAAGGGAATATCTATTGAAATTCAAATAAATCATATAACTTAAAGAAATAACAAAGCTACTGATAAAAAAAAGCTCAAAAGCTAAAGCCTGGCAAAAAAAGACAAAGTGAAGGAATTCCTTTAGACTTTTTGTCTGAAAGAAAAGTCAGCCAAAAAAGGAAAAGCCTAACCGAAGAGAAAAGCCCATGGAAAAATGCCCGATAGAAAAAGATAAAGTGCAACAGAAGCCACCACGTGTCCCTTGTAGAGTTGAAGTGGAAACTACCAAGTGTCGTCTGTCAGGACACAGTTTCTAATAAGTTTCAAAGCTATGGAACATGCCACATGTTCCATTATAAATCAACAAAAGCTGAAAAGTGTCAACATCCATGATCTCTCCCTTTTTTGTCATAAGGACTGTGGTGGGCCCTGAGTGAGTTGCTAAGGTCAAGTGGAATGTGACAAGTGGCATCATCTATGTGAATCTGAATGAGTCTTGAATGTTTCTATAGTGTTTCTAGGAGCTCAATGAAAATTTCCATGTGTCATCTTCTACAGGACTCTCAAAAGGTATTCAAAGCCTCACAGAACATGCCATGTGTCCCATTAAAACTTAGTGGAGCATGACAAGTGTCTGCATCCACAATTCAAGTTTCTTATAAAGCTTCTTTCACTAAGCTTCTCTCATATTTTCATGGAGGCCACCACATGTCACTTGCTGAGATCAGTGAAAAGTGGCCAAAGTAAATGGGAAAGACACGAAGGAATTGGTTTGAGCGTAAGCTTGAATGCATTCAAAGACCTTCACCACCAAAGGGAAGAACTGCTGAGAGAAGGAGAATAAATAGCCAGTAAAGCTGGGAAAGTAGCCCTAAGAGCTTAAATTCCAAGAAGAGACAAAGCTAGAAAAGACAAAAGTAAAAAGAGGGAAAATCCTAAAATATCTACACAGAAGTAATTTCAGTAGGTGGAGCAGTCCACTAGGTAGATATTTGGGCTTGAAAACATTGAAATCACAACCTATTTATCTCCTTTGGAGTAAAGGCAAAATAGACAGTTGCATGGATATCAGGTGATAGAATAAGTGACTCAGGCTTAGGAGAAGACATTCAAGATGAATCAACATGCCACAGTTAAGACAGCTACCCTGTTCTAGCATGGCCCTCCCTGACAGAACCAAAAATGCATTCAAGGCATTATTGCACAGCATGGGCCACTCCATGGGATAAAGTGCCAAGCCTTCCTTGGCCCCTATATATTGTAATATCTTGGTTTGTTTTAAGGGAGATCTTCCCGTTACCATAAGCAAAACTCTGCCCAAATTGAAAGGTGAATACTGAGACTTTCAGCTCAAATTGTTGTTCATATTATTTTATTTGAATGAGAAAGCAAGTGACTTGTAGACTTTGTGCTGTTATAGCTTGTATCATTTTAGGAGATTGTTCTTATGTCTATCTTCTGAATGTGTTCTTGTTTATTTGATCTAACAAGTAGAACTAGTGGAATTAATTAGGAAGGTGTCTGAAAGCCAACTGTGGAGAGACTTTATGCCCCCATAATTGCCTTTAGTGTTTTTTCTTTCTATTTCTATGTAAAGGACCTTGGGACAACTTTTTGCCTCCATTGTCCTTCGTATCTCACTCTTGGGAAGTCAAGGTGGAGACTTTGTGCTACATCTTAGATTTATGGTTACTTTGTATTCTATTACCAGTTACTTATCCTACCTGAAAGAACTCATGCTGTCCCTTGCAAGAACACTTTTGAAAGAAGAGAAGTGCCTTTAGTGTTTTCACCAAGATTTTCTTCTTTGTTTGTGAACATCATCTCTAAAAGAAGAGAGATGGATGGTTTATCCAACTCGAGTGTTATTTTTAGCTTATATATATAGTATATAGTGCCTTTATACCTATAGAGAACCTCCCCTTGATGAGAGGAGATATTTGTCCCCATTGGATGTGGTAAACTTGCAACTTTGGATGACCAATCTCCCTATGCTATGGTTGAAGAGACCTATTTTAATCACCAGTTAACTGGTTGACAAAATATTCACCCAACACATAGAACCAATGTGATCACATGTATAACTAAGATATATGATAAAGATAATGGTAATGTCTAAATAGGAGTAATACAATCTTAACAAGAAAACAAGCACACACTCAATAAAACTCAAAATCAAGTCAAAAGGTAATGGTCTAAAGAGACCACAAACAAGGGGCATGTTCAAATATCACATAATTAAAAAGACATGACTTTTTAAAATGTTCATGAAATCAAGAATGACATATTCAAATGTCCATATAATAAAAATGACATTATGAAAATTTCAAATAAAGCATAAATAGGCATGGGGGCCTCAAGGAAAGGAGTGTATTCAAATTTTTGAACATGAAATATAAGACACTCAAGGAAGTACATAAATTAATGCATAAGCAATCGACATAAACATGACATAGTGGCCTATGGATCCAATGTGTTATAAAAATATGTCAAGTGTATAGCATATGAAATACCATGTGTAAGATATAATCATGGATAATAGGCATGTGTAAGTACATATGTAAGCTCAAACATGATAATATAGAGTGATCATCAAACCATATAACATGTGTATCAATATTGAAGAAGTGGATGCCCCCAATGTCCATTTGACATGATTAGAGGGATAATCCAACATATAAAATAGGAGTGTATCATGTATCTGTGTAAGCTTGTATCACACCTAACATAGAAGTGTGACACATATGTGTATGTATGAGTAACTGAGTATGTGGTCAATCAATATGGAAGTAACATATGGATGCCATGGAGCCCCTAGAACATGTAAGTGCTGAAAATGTTTTTTGAATTTTTTGAATGTTCTTTTTATTTTTTAGGTATTTTTGGAAATAGGAAAGATCATCCTATGATGTCATATAATTCATGGTAATATATATCTCCCCACTATAAATCTAGTCTAATACCTTATATACACAACTAAATATCAT
Source organism: Torreya grandis (assembly GCA_037957365.1). Lineage (NCBI taxonomy): Eukaryota > Viridiplantae > Streptophyta > Pinopsida > Cupressales > Taxaceae > Torreya > Torreya grandis. The sequence continues at coordinate 4,037,707 of JARHVA010000267.1, forward strand.
ATAAAGGTGTAATATATGTCATTATGGTATCAATCATTCTCTATGTATGTAAAATAGGACTCTATGGTCATGAATTAATAGTAGGAGTAACCAAAGTAGGGGTTTTTAGAACCCATCATTGAGTGCTTGTTTGTTTCTTAGGAATATCAATAATAGGAACATGTGTAGGTGATCTGGATATATAAACATGGTTTATAGTAGAAGATTGGGATTTTATGGAATCCACTATATGTTTTTGATGTAATGGTCTCTCAAGTACCAACCATCTAGTAAAGGGGAATGCTTGTTGCTTACCTTTTGTAGTGAATTAGCCTTATTAGGTTAATAACTAGTTATCTTGGTATAAGTTTCTTTAGTTCAATAAGATGCTCATATGGAATTCTAGAACCTATAATTACCCAATTGGCATGAATGTATTTGATACATCCATACACTATATAAGTTACTACTCGAAGAGTGTGCATCTAAGGGTCTTCCCAATAACATATCAAAGATATTTATGGAAGGGATAATTGAAAAGGTGTTAACCACATGTGTAAGACCAACCTATAAAGGTAAGTCAATCTCCCCAAGAACCTTCTGGGAGGTCCCATTGAATGCTTTAATAGATCTAGTAGAGGGGTGTAAATCATGATGAGTATAACCAAAGTTTGTAATTAATGTCATGGTGCAAACATTTTCTCTTGTACCATTATCAATCATACCATTATGTATGGGGTATTTATCAATGTATGTTTGAATGAATAAGGAATTAATATCAGATTCATCATCCTTAATTTTGTTGTCATCAAAGGAAATAAAAGGTTTGTGAACCATAGGAGGTATGTCACATGTAAGTACAAATAATCCCATCTAATGGGTGTGTATAATGTGATGGAGGAGGATGTGTATTATATGCCATTTGGACTTTTGGTTCCTTTTTAGAATGGTCTTGTAAAGGATTGTTAAGTATTTTATGTTTGTGGTGATCACCAGGTTATGAAATTGATTCCTTTGAAGGATCCTAAAATGAAATATTTTGGTCATCAATAAGATCTTGGATTTTGTGCTTTAAGGTAAATCATATACTTGTATAATTTCCTAGTCCTTGATGATAATCATAATAAGCATTTGCATCATATCCTTTGGGTAGAGCTCGACTCATATAAACCTCAATAGATAAGGGAGATATGTAATTTGGCACTCTAGTAACCATGAGAGTAATGATGTTGGGGACTTAGGAAAAACATGTAAATTATATCATTGGTGCATTAGATAAGACAAGTTGATTAATCTATTGTTCAACTGTGTTAATCATGATGGTTGTTTCTTTTTTAGGTTCAATAGGTTTTACCTTATAACTTGGTTTTATTGTAAATTTTATACTAGATATAGATTAAGTTGGTGTGTTTTATACATACTTGAGTTTATTAAATTATATAAGACCCATACAACATGACATAAGTGATCAAAATATTGAAACATCTTAAAGACAATGGACTCATGTAAAGGAGCAATAAAAATTTGCTTGCATCTTGCAATTCCTTATCTTCCATAGGATTGGTCATTTTGGCTAGCGATGTCTTATTTTCTCAAGATTTATTCATTAATAGGTTCATTGGTTCCTTATTTTATTTTGGTAATTTGGGCATAGGAAACCTTTTTATAAATGTTAATGGAAAAGTATGCTAAAAATTGGTTTGCAAGAGGTTTGAATATTTTTTACAAACTGGAGAGGTAAATCATAGAACCACCTCAAAGCATAGTCCTTGATACTTCTTGGGAATAATTTGGTCAAAAATTTATCATTGGAAGCATATTCAATTCATACCACATAAAAGGTTTGAATATGTTGTTCAGGATCACCCTTGCCATTAGAAAAAGGTGCAAAGAGATTTAAGTGCAAGAGGGTTATGCAACACATCTTGCAAATGTATAACATGAGGGGATTTTAAATTTTTTTGTTCAATGTTTGTAATCTTGTATTCCAAGGTTTTTATAACTTGAAGGAAAGATTTAAATATAGGCCCAGTGGGATTTATATTAGCAATTTGAGTAGTCACCAAAGGGGATGAAACATGTTTTGAGCAGTAATAGGCATTGAAACCAATATTTGTGTTGAGATAATAGGTAAGTCCATAATAGATGTATCAATAGTAGTTTTAAGGAACAAATGTTTAAACACAATCCATGCCCCTATTATATGTAGGTGGATTGATAAATGTGGGCTGAGTTATAGTACCTTTTTTAAGGATTCACTATTACTAGGTGAGGTAGCCTTGGTTTTATCTCGTTTACTTATTTAATCTCTTTTAACATAAAAAATGCATATATTAAGCTATTGTTATTATTGAGATGAGTAACCAATTATTATTGATCTTCCATTTGGAATCAAGTTTTTTCACTAACTTTTTCCATTTATTAACAATGAAAAGTTTAAAATTTTATAACAAAGTATAGCAATCAAAAAATCATAATTTATCCTAGGGTTTGATGTTCAAAGATTAGGTTCACTAAATATTTAACCCTAAAATTAAATATGTGTGTGTATGTATTTCACTTTATTTTTAGGGTTAAGAATATAGAAATTAAATTATACAAGGGTGATAATCAGATCTATAGTAAGCAAATTAGATGCTAAACTCAAATATAAGCATATACTAAATTTATTATGCTAAGATAGTCTAAATATGGAAAGTATAACTATGTTAGGTATAAAAATGACAAAGAATAGAAGTACTTAGCTTGTTCTGGTGCTAATATAGTTCTAGATATAGAAAAATCTTGAAGCAGGTTAGAAGATAGTTCTAAAATATTTGTTAGATTCTAGATCTGGGGTCTCTGGCTATCTTGATAGTTACATTAGTCCTAGATGGCTGTGTTGATGTTATTAGCTGAGTATGATGATAGTGTCCTGTAAGGAATATCTAGTGAAACATGATATGAACACGTGGATTCTTCTAGGTTTGGATTCACCTTTGCTATAGTGCATTCAGATCTAGGTCATGGACTATCACTATTTGTGAAATGGTAAAACCCTAGATTTCCATCTTCAATGTGACCTTGGGGGAAAATGGGTTAGTGGACACATACTGTCAAGTTAACCCCAACGACCCCACTATTAAAGGGCATAAACTACATAACCAATACTCCATAAGAATGCTTTAGACTCATGTAGTTCTCCCTTATGTGTTGGTTTGTTTATGAATCATGCAATGTGTGTAAATCAAGTAAAATAGTAACCTAGCTTGTAACTTAGCAAATCAGGCTCTTGGGCTACTCCTTTAGTACTTCAGACCTATAGATGTGCATTCCCTATGAGTGGTTTGGAAATATGAATAAATATGGAAGCGTTGATCAATTAAATTTTTTTGGTCTTTTCCACAGAGGTAACTAGTTGAGGTATGAATGAGGGTTGATCTTGTATTTATATCAATCCCTTTGGAGTAATAACTCACATTAAAGCACTTAAGCCAACCATTAAGATACATTTAATTTACAAATTAGATGAATTTAGGGCACTAGACACTTTTGTCGAGATAACACAGTAACATCGATGCTACTATCTATCCTAGATGTTAGTGTCTAGGGAGAAAGAGAGTAGGTACATGTTTAAAACTTGTAAAGATGTAAGATAAGTACATTTTAAGCATTATGGGTAAGATGGAATGTTTATGTCATAAATATAAGACTAGTCAGACTAAGAGATAGGCCAAGGGGTAAAATATAGATCAGAAGTGAGGCTTATAGAAGCAAAAAGAGTGTATAACTAATAAGAATAGCCAATGTCTGAGTTTGTTGAGTGTATAATATGAGGTACTACATAATCACAAAATATCATTTACAAGTGTATAAGGTATTTGGGTATGAATTCAAGATTATCTAAAAAAATGGAGTGATGATTTTAGTGTCAAATGCAATCTTTAGGAGGTATGAAAACACAAAAGCATGTTTGCATGTCATGACCATATTATAGGCATATTTGGTAGATAAGGCAAAGATCATAGTGGCAAAAAGACACAAATACACATAATATCATTCAACAACTTCAAAAACATCTGAGAACATTAGATAATTTTGTGTGGAAGGGTGACTCTATTTGGTACAAGGATAGGCTATACCTTTGCAAAAAAAATGAGCTTCAAGCATAAGGTTATATAAGAGCTATATGCTTCCCCAATTAGGGTACATTCAAAATTATTGAAAACTTATCATAAGATCAAGAATGTTCTTTTGGGAAGGGATCAAATGTAATGTAAATAAGTTTTTAACACAATCTCTACTGCATCAACAAAATAAGGATGAGACTATTAAGACCCTAGGTTTTTTCAATTTTTGTCTATTCCTATCCAACAATGTGATGATATATTCATGTATTTCATTGCAAGACTACAAAAATCAAAAGGGAAAAATGTTATCATGGTATAGACTCAAAAAATATGCCTATTTTTATGTCTTATTGAGTGCTTTTACAATAATCATGGTGGTTAAAAAATTAATGAAAATTATTAATAAGGTACATAATACCCCAAATATTATAGTAAATAACTATGATCCAATATTTACTAATAATTTTTGAATTGATTTATTCTCTTGTTTAGTTACTCATTTGGCTCATAGATGTTCCTATCAGCATGCATCTAATGTATAACTAAGGTGGTCAATAAGTGTTTGGAATGTAATCTACATTGTTTTACTTCTAATAAGTAGGGACAATGGGTTATCTAGCTACAACTAGCATAATGCTAGTGTAACTCTTATTTTTTGTACTTCTAAAATGTCTCCATTTATGGCATTCTATGGTTACCACCCACCATCCATCACATCTTCCTTGAAAATGAAACCAAAATTTTGTATATTAGAACATTAAAAAGTAAAAATACATTATTTTTAGCCTAAGAGAGATATTTTTTATGGCATAAAATAAGTGAAACAATAGGATAATCAACACCATAGTGAAATATATTTTTAAGTTGGCGATTGGGGTTTTATGAAATTACACCTGTATAATAATCTCAAAGTAAAAAAAGAATGATAATTAACTATCATCCAAGTATTATTCCCTTATTATATCCTAAAAATATATAGTAGTATGGCATACAAATTAGAGTTACCCCTGTTAGAGAAAATATAAACTAGTATTTCATGTTTCCTAGTTGAAGAAAGTCATTGGTTGTGATATTCTAACACAGATAAAGTTACCATAGCTTGATGAAGAAGAAAAGATTGTCTTGGAACCAAAAGTGATTTTGTAGATATGCATGAAGAGTATGTGAATTAAGGTGCTCATGGAGTATCTCATCAAGTGGAATAACCTACACAAATAATATGTGACATGGAAAGATGAATATTTCACATAGAAACTTCCAAAGTTGGTCAAGGTTGAGGATAACACTTATTTTAATGGGGGTAATGTTATGCCCTTAGCCTATTGGTTTTATTGGGATATGTTTGGTTGACCTATGGTGTGCATAAAATTTGAATTAATCATTTGATAATATATATATTGTATATGGCAGTAGTGGTCTACTTAATTAGATTTTGGAGTCCCCATAGCCTAGTTAAGGTATATATACGAAGTAGTGTTAAAGTGTTGAATCATCATATTATAATTTGTGTTCTTATTATAAGGATTATTTAGATTTATCCCTTGAATTGGTGTAGTCCTATATTATAGTGTTATGTTCTTTATTTCATTTATACTATGTGGGTCTACTCTATTTTACTATATCCTTGTCTTATTTATGAGTTAATTTTGTTAATTTATTCATGCCATTTGTTGAATTGTGATTTATTATTATGAACCTATTTTTATGACAAAGTAATCTCCTTACCATTGGAAACATTTGAAATTAACTATAAGGTATGAAAAGTGGATACTAAATAACATTTTCACTACATAATCTTCCATTTGAGCATCACTACCTAAACCTAAAACAAATGTTAACATGGATATTGTTTCCTAAACCAATTTTTAGATATTACCAAATCATAGGGATATTCTCCTATTGTTACGCTTCTATCTACTAAAATTTCACCTAAGAACCAAGATTTCAATTATTCCTTGCAAGCTACATAGGCCTTTGAAATATTTTTTAGGTCTATTGAAGTGGATCCCATATTTAAATACTTGCAATCACCAACAAACCACAAATGTTTCCCTCTATTATGAGTAATATATTTTCCTTCTTAGAATAGGGTTGTTTCTTGGAACCAAGTTGCTTAACTATGTTTTGAGTTGCCAAGTCAGAATTATTTCCATAGAAATTTATTAATTTGGTGCAACAAAACACCTCATATAGCATCATTTTGTCGTCACACATTTCCTACATTATAATTAATTTACTTTGTTTATTACCTTATAATAATCATAACTTATAAGGTCATTAGTAACAAATTTATAGAGTCATGGGGCATGTATATTGTGGTATTAATTGATAAATCTAGTAATAATTGATAATCCTAAAAATGAGAAATGGCTAGGGAAATTTGGTGCTGGATTTATTTTGTTATATCACTACCTCTATCCTTCCCTGAATCACTAGCAAGACAAGGGATTTAAACTTATGTTATTTACCCCTCTTATACATCTTGATTTTATATTAATTAAATTAAAATGAAAGCCATGAATTAAATTAAACTAAAAAATGAAAGCATTTTTCCAAGTCTTGAAGCTTATTCAATGAAAATACAGTAAATGACTAATATTGACAATTCGATAAAAGAGCCTAATTAGATTCCTAGAAGTGTGATTCTAAATTTTACGTAAGAGTATTCAAAACATTGTAACTTACAAGTTTAAAAATTAATTTGTAGACTCTAGAGAACAACTCATATGATTGAAAATAAAATATTTGTAAAGCTCAAATAAAAACTAAAATGATGGTTACATCAATCAAGAATCAATATTGTTATGATTTAGTTTAGTGATATTATTAAATAAAGGAAAACAAAAATCAACTATCTTTTTTTAACTTCATCTTACCCTATATGTGGCACTCCTTGCTTTATTAATGCATGATGCATTTATTTGAACCTTGAAATATAACATGGTGTGAAAGCCTACCACATAATTTCTAAAACACTAAAGTTTAGCTATCTACCAACACAACAACGGCTACAAGGTACATTTTATGTCCTCAACACGTTAAATGTGACATGTCTTTGAAAATTTTTGATGTGAAAAATCTTTTGGAGATTGAATAAATTTAATCAATGTGTATTAAATAATATTCTTTGTATCATTTGTATATCATTTTTATAAAAAATAACTTATTATTTATAAAATAATTTTACCTACTCAAAATTTTAATCTTCGTCATATATCTTGTGAGATCTAACAACTCAATATTGTTGATACTCTAGATCATCAATAAATTAATTATTATAAAAAATTTAATGATAACTTAAAAAATATTAATTTGTATAGTCAATGGTTTGATATAGTAGTATTGATTGTAACAAATATCAACCATTGTATCTCAATAGATCAATGGAAAAGGTTAATACTTCGAGTAGATTTGTGTATAACATAATATAAGTCTTTAGTTTGAGTGACATAGAATACACAACATTGATTCTCTATGATTGAAAGTGTTCATCCTTAACTTATAAAGTTTGTCATTTTTTTTATTATTCAATTTTAATTGATTGACCCTAATGTTTGCAACCCACTAACAATGATAAAAGTATGAGATGGCATCAAAATAATCATCATGAATAAATTTTATTGCCTATTATATATATATATATATATATATATATATATATATATATATATATACATACATATACATACACATATATATATACATACACATATACACACACACACACACACATATGTATATATATATGTATATGTATATATATATATATATATGTATATATATATATATGTATATACATATATATATATATATACATATATATATGTATATACATATATATGTATATACATATATATATGTATATATATATATATATACATATATGTATGTATATATGTATGTATATATGTATATATGTATGTATATGTATGTATGTATATATGTATGTATGTATGTATATATATATATATATATATATATATATATATATATATATATATATATATATATATATATATATATATATATATATATATATACACACATACATATACATATACATATATATACATATACATATATATACATATTCAAATGCAAAAAAAATTAAAAAACTAAATTTAGAAAATGATATGTAACAATATCAATGGAGGATAAAAGTTTTATTAGTTATGTATAAAAAATTTCAAAGACTGAGGCTTGGACGATATCACATAACATCATTGATCTTATATGATCAATGATCATTAAATGGTTGACATGTCACCTTATTTTAAAACCCTTATGTTGACAAGGAAAGAATATTTATTTTTTGTGTAATTAAACCTTGAATAATTAAAATGAGACCCATTAAAAGTAACAAAATGTATATTTAGGAATTATGATTCAATAGTGATGAAAACATATAATTAGATAAAATTTTCTAACGACTTTAAATTGTTTTTAAGATTTTAGTACGACTTCTCTTAAGAAAATAAATTATGTTTAGAATAACTGACATTCTACTTCACATTAGTAATTAAATTATTTTTACCATTCATTACAATTTGCTTTAATAATTAAATTAATTTTTCATATCATAAACTTTCTAAGAAAATAAATTAATTTTATATATTATGAAAAAATTTGCTAGGTGTCATGTAGTTTTTGAAAAATAAGACTAAATTTACCTATAAAATTAAAGGAATATGTAGATATTCGATAGGATTTTATTTATAATTTTATGACTCTTCTTAAAAAAATTCCAATTCAAGAGTGGGTTTATGTTATGGTTACTATAACATATATTATCATGACAACTTTCTAAATTGCAAACACATGTGATAATAGGTCCATGTGTAGGTCTATGTTTAGGCTAATACAACTTTATTTTTGTAATTTATTTGTGGTGATGATGATTATGTTTAAGAGGTATTAATTATTTTTTAAATTAATTATTTAGTGATGGTTATCATTATTCATGATAATGATTGATCTTATAAATTACTACTATAATTGCACATTCTAGAGTGGGTCCATGTATTGCCTCTTTAACCATATTTCAAGTGGGTCTATGCATTGTTGTTTTAGCCTAATTTGAATTAAGATGGATTAATCCATATAATTAATATGTAAACTTGTATATAAATCCAAATATTAAGATATGGCATTTAAGCATACATTTGAATGTAAAATATTAAAATTGATTGCAATGATTCGACAAGTAGCATATGCTAAATATAGTAAGTACAACAAAGGGATGAGTACTTATATTTTTTAGTTGACTTTCTAACTATGACTGTATTATACAAGTGAAAATTAGGATAAATCATGTATGTGATTCATTCATATTGGGAACTATACTTTTATCTATAGAGGGTCAATTCTACTAGATTAGGTTAGTATCGTTGATCAATATTTGTATGTGTTGATTGGTACTAACCTATGTGGAAATGAGGGAATTTGACTTTAAAATTTCCTTTTCATGTCTCTATATGTTCTCTGTCTATGATATTAAACTCTAATGATGTGTGTATTTCCCAAAATTATCCTCTTCCCTCTTGAAACCCTAGGTGTGCTTGTGAGAGTTAGAAACTTGTAAGAACAAGGAAAGTGTAATGGGCTAAGTTGACATCAATCACCCCCATTTTATGATATATTGTTACTTACATATTCAATCATTCAAGGAGGGAAATCAATCTATGTGTATTTCTCCCACCTAATGTGATTTTATAATTGTGTTCCTTCCCTGAATGTTTTTAGTTAATGATTTAACTTTGATGCTTGACAATGCTTGCTTTGAGTTGGCTTTAGTCTGCTTAAGACTTGGCCTATCACTACTCCTAGTGATATATTTTTAATTTTGGAAGAATATGGAAGATTGATCATTGTGCAATAGTTTATAGATGTGTTCTAGATAATTTTCAAGTATTTTTTGAATGAGACCTTGAACTTTTTTATGATTCCAATTAGGTGATTTTTCACACCATCAACATGCTAAGAAAATCGATCGACCCTAACGAAAGGTTTGATTTTAAAAATTAACTGATGTTGGGAGAGGGTCAATTTAGAACAAATTAGGTCATTATTGATTATTGATATTGACCAAATTTGGTAGAACCAACCTATGTATAGATGGAATATGTTGAGAGTCTGGAGATGTTTGTGCATGATATTTAGCATTTTTAATTAGACAATGGGGTTATTATAAGTGTATGAACCTATAACACAAGGGTAAAATTCATAATTTAACACGTAAGTATGACATAATGGTGGATTAGGGCCTTGTTTATGTGCTCAAATCATGCATGGTAAATGTGTGTCAAGCTTGTCATGTCAAGTATCAAAGATCATATTTTGGTATTTATAAATGCCCCCTTTTTATTCTAGTAATGGAATCACTAGAGTAAAAGGATAAAATATACCTGATTATGTAAAAAACACTTTATATTTGGTATGAATCTCAAATTATATATGCCACTAAATAGAAGAACATGTTTGTTGGAGATGATGCTTCCTTGTTGAAGCATTGGAGAAAATTGTACTTCCTTTCCTAAGTGCATGGAGAGCTAGGGTAATTATGCCCCAAATTTGTGTAATTATATAGGATCTTGGGTTTAGAAGGCATCATTCCCTAACCCTCATTAATGTGATGGGAAGTACGTAATTTACTGACCCAAATAACTACATAGGTAAAGAGAGAACCATCAAGCCAGGTTCACTCAGAGAAACCAAATCAACCACTGCATATGGATTATATATTGAATTTTATGGTTTAGCTCAATTTTTCTCAAGTTCACTCCATGTAAAAACAAAATGCGTGATTGACATAGAATGAACAATGTTCATGCCCCCATCATGAATGCAGGTTTGATAGTATAGTTTCACTTAATTTTTATCAATGTAAAATAAAATGCATGATCGAAATAAAATGAATAATGTCCATGCCCTCATCATAACCATAGATTTGATAAGTTTGAAGTAGAATAAAAACCATTTTCCATTCAATTGTAAACTATGTTGTTGTGTATGTGCATGAGCTAGTATCATGCCTCATGGATACAATGATGTGTATATGTGCATGAACCGGTATCATGCCCCATGAATATGTACCAAAAAATATATAATGTTATGCATCTATATGATAAATTTGAGAACATGTATCTCAAATATATGTGTATGAAAAAACCTTTAATTCTTGCTCATGTAAATTTGTGTCTATATACACCCACGTGTGTATAAATATGTGCTCAAGTTTATGTAAAGTGAGTATATATGTATGGAATATGCCCCTGTAATATGTACTAATGATTTTAATGTAACTAAATCATCTAAAATATGAACCATTCTAAATATCTAAAATCTATACTATGATCTAATTTTTTGCTTGTAGGGGTTTATGTCTCTATTAAAATCCCATTGTAATTCCCCCTTTTTTGGATTAGGTATATATCATGTAAGTCATATGGAAAGAATAATTAATTGTATCATGCTAAGTATAAAGATAACATCATGTAATATCATGTGAGTATGTGGATAAAATGCCATCATAGTAATGTATATGTCGATCAAGTAATGTATGTAATAAATGTAATTCAAGGCATATGCATGTCATAATTAGAAAAATGTATAGATAAATAACATAGTAGTAGGATCATTGAATAATACTATGAAGTAAAAGTGCATGATATAGATCATGCCACTACTCAATTTTAGCAAGCTCAACAAGTTCAAGTGTTAGTGTCACATATAAGGCCAAGGGCTACATTCAAGGTACATAAAGATGTCACAAAAAATAAGGACAAGGGAAACATGAAATGGGACATAAATATGTCACATCAAATAATTCCAAGGACCACAAGCAATAGACATAAATATTTTACAATCTAGGCTAAAGGGCTATACATAATAGACAAGCACAAAGTATCCTATCATGTAACATATTACTAACATCAATGGAGCATAGAAAAAGGAACTAGTCTACACCATCAATATGTCTCAATGTCATATCATAATATAATAGCATATCCATGTAGCATCGTCTAAGATATTAGTAAGGAAAGGCAACTCGGATTGGATGTTGTAACAATATGATTGGAGGAAGGTTTGGGATTGTTCATTATTAATTTTAAACTTATTAGTGTTCTTAGATTTGATCCATTTGACCCATTTTATTAAATAATTGATCCAAATAAGATACAATTTATCTAGGTAGAACAATATGAAAAGAGTACCTTCATGACTTATGTTAACCAATAATGTTCATTCATTATAGCCATGAATAATGCATATTATGTTGGGTGAATATTTTGTCGACCAGCTAACTAGTGACCAAAATAGTTCCTACCACCACATCATAGGGAGATTGGTCGTCCAATGTTGCAAGTTTACCACATCCAAAGGGGACAAATCTCTCCTCTAATCAAGGGGAGGTTCCCTATTAAATATACAGAGGCTATATACTATATAAATAAGTAGAAAATAACACATGGGGGTAGAATAAACCATCCATATCTCTTCTTTTAGAGATGATGCTCATAGAAAAAGGAGAAAATTTTAGAAGTGTTCTTGTAGGAAACAACAGGAATTTATTTTAGGTAGTAAAAGTAACTGATGGTGAAAGGGTGCAGTAACTAGCAGGATGAAACAAAACACAAAGTTTCCACCTCAACTACCCAAAGAGTATATCACAAAGGATAATGGGGGCAAAAAGTCATCCCAAAATCCTCAACACAGAAAGAAAAGAAAAAGCAAATGTGAAAGTGCAAAGTCTTCCTCACAGTTGATTTCACGACACTTTACTAATTACTTTCACTGGTTCTGCTTGTCAAATTAAATAAATAAGAATGCTTATAGGAAATAGACGTAAGAACAATTTCCTAAAGTAGCACAAGCCAAAACAACACAAAGTATACAAACAACTTGATTTTTCATTCATATAAAATGAAATGAAATTACAATCTGAGCTCAAAGTCTCAGTCTTCTTCTTTCAAAATGGGCAGAGTTTTGCTCCTGTAAAAATGAAAAGTCTCCTTTAATGATACAAAATATTACATTATATAGAGGCAGAGAGAGGCCTGGCACCTTTTCCCATGGGATGATCCATTTAGCGCATTAATGCATTGGATGTATTCTTGATTTTGTCATGTTGGAACATGGTGGTTGCTTTAACTGTGGTGTGCTGGTTTATCTCCTTTGTCTACTCCTTAGCCTGAATCACTCATTCCATCACCTGCTAGCCATGCAATTGTCTATTTTGCCTTTAACTCAAAGGGGACAAATAGATGGTGCTTTCAATGTTTGGAGGCCCCAAATATTTACTCAAAAAATTGCTTCACCTACTGGAAATAACTCCTGTTGAGTTTCCCTCTTTGTCTCTTCCTTTTCTATGTCCCAGCCTTAGGCTCTTTAGATGCATTTGGGTTCACCTTTTGAGTTCGTAAAAATCAATAGACAATTATAGCCAATTTGGCATTCACATGTCTTTCCTCGATTGAAGGTTAAAAACTAACCAGTCACTCTGAATTTGATGTTCACGGGCCTTTCATCTTGATGTGACATGAGTGAGGACACGTGGCAGCATCTGTGTCTTTGAAATAAGCTTATCAGAATAAGCTTTGAAACTGTTAAAGGCTAGGAGCATGGATGCAAGCACGTGATAACTTCTGCTACACTGGGATGGGACACATGGTGAATTTTGTGCTTTGAAGCTTCATTTGAAACTGTGCCTCAGTACATGACACTTGGTAGCTTCCACTGTGCTTTGATGCTTTGACCTTTTTTGAAGGGAACATGCCTTTCAGGGTCTTAAAAAAGGTTCATTTCATGTGTGTCGAGTGTTCTTCCTCACAAGGGTATCTGCCCTTTGAGATCCATCTTCCAGGTGGCCTTCGAGCTTCAATTTCTTTAGAGGGTTGTTGGTCCCTTTATTTCCTTTAGACAAAATGTTCGAAGGAGTTCCTTCAGACAATTTGTCTGAAGGAAGTTACCTCCCTTTGATTCTATGTCTTTGCATTTGAGGGGCCCTGTCCTTTGACACGTGGCATATTTTACCTCTTCTTACTGAAACATTCCATTAATGACACTTGGCACTTTCTACTCTCAGGCTTTTGTAACACCATAAAAATGTTTGGGGCTTAGTTAGGCTCTCGTGAATGATGACACTTGTCAGCCTCTGTCGATCTCTTTAAGGGACAAGTGGCAGCTTTCACCACTTCCCAAAACAAAGTATAATGAGCTTAGCTAATGACACTTGGCAACATCTACCTGACTCTTGCTTTTGCACATGCTTCTTTCCTTAACTGGGTTAGCCTTTGAACCTTTGAACCCGTGAACCATTAAACTTTGAAGCGGTTCAAGGTTCAACAGTTCATTCCATTTATTTGGTTAAGCCCCTTTGATATCCTTTTGAACCAAATGTGTTGAACCTCTTGATCATTGAACCCATTGAACTGATGAACCAAAATGGTTCAAGGTTCAACGGTTCAATGGTTCGAGCCTTTGAAACTCGTTAAGTGCTTAGAGCCATAGAACCTTTGAAATGGTTAAACTTTGAACCTCTGACAAATACACCTAGCTCTTGCTGATGACATTGAACCTTTGAACCCGCTAATCCCTTTACTGGAAAATCTTGAAAAATGAGGAATTTGAAAGCTCAAAAAAAAAAATTTGTAAAGGGAAGGGACAATTTTGGTCTTGTAGGGCCAAAATAGTTCATATGTTGTCCCAAAAATGAGAAGTCATTTTTCGAGGACAATAACTAGCTCCTATTAGGGAACTATCTTCAGTTGTAAACTTGAAACACAGCTGAGGGGAGTAAAAACTAGAATTTGTAGTGCCTTGAAGTGTGCCATTGGGCTATGGAGTCATGCTACCTAATAATAAAGGCTCCAAAAATGAAAACAAAAGAACAAAATAGAAACAAAAGACTACACAAATATACATATGTACAGGGGAACTCATCCGATATTTTAAGAGTTGAAGTGCTTCAGATGTTGCCCATTGTGAGGTAGAGAAAAGAGAGTGCCATCTTGATACTTCAATAGGAAACTATTTTTACCATTGAGCTGATGAATAGTAAAAGGGCCCCTCCATAGGGAATCAAATTTTCTGTGCATCCCCTTTGGTTCTCTTCTCTTGTCCCACAACAGGACTTGATCTCCAATCTGGAAATCACAATTCTTTGCTTTTCAGTTGAAGAACTTCTTCACTAGAATTTGATGGGTAAAAATTCGGTCCACCACTATAGTTCTCTGCTCATTTAGCTTAGCAAGGCACATGATCCTCTTCTCAAGTGAGCTCTCGTACGTTTGATCCTCAATCACCTTAGCCAATTTTAATGCTGGCAATTCCAAGGTGATTGGTATTTCAGCATTGACACCATAAAGAAGTTGGAAGGGAGACATACCAATTGCCCTCTTGGGTGTAATTCTGTCTACCCATAGAACATCAACCAATGCCTTGTGCCAAGTCCTTTAGTTATCATCCACCAGCTTCTTGATGATAGTCACCAAGTTCTTATTGCTTGATTTAGCCTATCCATTCCCTTGTGGAAAGTAATTAGAAGAGTGGGAGAGTGTGATTTCATAGTGGAAACAAAATTGAGTAATCTCCTAGGAAGTGAAATAGGCATCATTGTCAGTGACAATTTTTATTGGGACCCCAAACCTGGACATGATGTTTTCTTTGAGGAAATTGCATACTACTAAAGTAACATGTTTGGTTGGAACTGCTTCCATCCATTTGGTGAAGTAGTCTGTTGCTGTGAGGACATAGTCATGTCTAGCACTTGATGATGGGTTTATAGCTCCAATAAAATCAATTCCCTATTGCTAGAATGGCTCCTCTATGATTACTAGTTTGAGGGGTAGAGCAGCTAACTTGGGCCTTCTAACAAATTACTAGCACAATTCACATCCCCTGACCCACTTGTATGCATCTTGAAAGAGAGTTGGCCAATAATACCTAGCTTGTAGGACCTTATGGGCAGTCACAGGGGTAGAAAAATGTCCTCCACAGGCCAAATTGTGGAAAGACTTTAGAAGTTGGCTTTTTTTCTCCTTGTCCACACAGTGAAGAAATGTTCCATCAAGGCTCCTCTTGTATAAGCCATTGTCCTAGAGGATAAAATTAGCAGCTTTCAGCTTGATGGTTCTCCTTTCTTTATAAGATAGGTGAGTAGGGCATTCACCATAAGTAAGGAAATGAGCAATACATAAATACCACTCATTTGTTGTGGAGACAAAGAGGACTGTTGGTGTGTCATCTACCTCTGGTTCTTCATGCTCTGTTCCTCTTGGCTTTTTATCAACAATTAGTTGGCATAGCCCCTTTCCATGTACCAGCTTTGTTGGCTTGATGATTAGATTGAACTCCTAGATCTTTTTAACTTGATTGCCTCTTTTCATCCCAAACTCTTGCTGAGTCAGTATAGATTTCATTGTGGTGTCAGGGACTAAGGTAGTAACCTGAGAATTAAGGATGTAGAAACAAAAATGTTTTATGGCCTTCACCACTGCATAAGCGTGCTTCTCCATATTTGAGTACTTTAGCTCATGAGCTTTGAGAGGATAGCTCATGAAGGAAATGGGAGATTCCATACCTTCTTTATTCTATTAAACCAAAATTGTTGAAAGCGTATGTTCTGAAGCATAGCTGTAAATGGTGAACTCTTTGCTATAGTCTGGACAAGCCAAAATTGGAGCATGGGCAATCACAATATTGATATCCTCAAATGCTAACTTACCTTCTTCAGTCTAGTTGAAGGTGGATTTTCCCTTCATCATGTTTACAATGTGCCTAGTCTTCTCAGCAAATTCAGGGATGAACCTCCATAAGAAATTCACCTTTCTAAAGAAAGAGTGAACATTAGTCTTGCTTGTGGGCAAGGAAAGTTCTTGGATAGACTTGACTCTATTTGAGTGAATCTTTATGCCTCCTTTGGACACAATGTGTCTGAGAAGTTTCCCCTCCATTACCCCAAAGACTGATTTCTTAGGGTTTAAGGAAATGCCATTCTGGAGGCAGCGCTCCAGCACTTGTTGCAAATGGCTCACATGATCTAGGCAATGCTTAGAGAAGATATTCAAGTCATCAAGATAAATTACAATGAACTTATCCATCTCATCCTTGAAGGCAAGGTCCATTGCTCTTTGGAAGGTAGCACCAGCATTTATTAAGCCAAAAGGCATTCTTCTATATGCAAACGTGCCCCAAGGTGTGGTGAAAGCAGTCTTATGCTGGTCTGCTTCAACAACTTTGACCTGATTATATCCTGAGAAGCCATCTAGCATTGATAACATCTCCAAGCCTATCACTATCTGCAACACTTGATCCATGATTGGCAAAGGATAATTATCCTTCAAGGATGCTTGATTCAAATTTCTAAAATCCACACAAAGGCAAATTTCACCATTCTTCTTTCTCACAGGCACGATATTGGCAACCCATGTGGAATGATGGATTGAGAAGATTATCTTGGCATTTAGCATTTTTTATATCTCAGATAAAATAGTACCTGATATTTTAAGATTATAATGCATGGACTTTTGCCTGTAAGGTGTTGAATCAACCTTGAGAGGGATGTTGTGTCAAATTTCATCAAGCCAAAGTGATTTTAGGTTAGCATAGGAGTACTCTAGGACATCCATGTATTCATTGAGCAAAGAGGTGAAATTGAAATGCTCTTCAGGAGTATAGCATTTCCCAATGTTCACCATCTTGGGGTCTTCCTTGGTTCCCAGATTTACTTGATCAAACTCCTGAGATGAGCTTGAATCCATTGGCTACTATATTATGAATTTATCATGCTTATCAAATAGCTTCTCAAGGGAAACCAGGCCTTTGGGAATCTTATTCCCTTTGATTTGCAAGAACTCCTCACCCATGTCTGCATTTGATTCAAGAGTTGTTTCACACTTTTGAGGTTCACTACCTTCAAAATGTAGCTATTCAAAGCTATCTTTTTGCTCCAAGAAGGCAATGATTTGGTTGTCATCGTTAAATACCTACCAATGACTGGCATTATCAAGTACACTTGGTCAAAAGACTAGCTCAATTGTGTACATATCTCTTTTGAAATCTTGGTGGGGGACCAAGAGAGTAGCTAAAACAGCCAGTGCATCCACCCGGTCATTGAATTCTCTAAGAACTACAAAGATGCTGAAAGCATCAAAGTCTTCAAGTTGATCCTAGACTAGATTGTGGTAATGATGTAATCTTTCATTCTTGGTTTGATACAGGTTCCTCATCTGAAAAACCACTAGTTTGGCATCTCCTTTAGCATGGAGCTTGATGCCTTTATCTTGAGTGGCTCTCAATCCAAGCAATAGGGACTCATATTAGCTGTGTTATTCATGTTACTAAATTGCAATTTATAAGATGAGGGAAAAATATCTCCTTGAGGAGATATTAACACAACCTCAGCTCCTGAACCAGTGGAAGAACAACTGCCATCAAATTCAAGAATCTATACCTCATTTGATACTGATTTTCTTTTGGATTTTTCTTCATCTAGGGGTGGAGATACTTTCACACTTGCCTTGTGCTCAACCAATTCCTCTACTGTTCCAAATGAATGCATTTCCAGGCTATCATCTATAGGAGCTTCATCAGATGTCTCATGAACTCCATCTGTGTACAAAAAGTAGTTACTCATGCCTGAAGACTCAAATAGAATTTGAGCTTTAGGTGCTAAGGTCTGGATAACCACATATTTTGCTTCCTTCTTAGGGAGCAACCTCTTTATAACACCTTTGACTGGAATCCTCACCTCTGATAAATCCATTCTCAATTCACCTCCAACATCCCTATAGAAATTTTGCCCAAGAAGGACGCCATATGATGTTGGGACGTCTGCTACCAAGACAATCATCTTGATTCTTTTGTCTGGAAAGGTATCAACAACAAATTGGGCATCTTTAATTTGCCCCAACAAAGGCACTTGCTTGTTCTCCATGGAGAAGCATCTACCAAAAGTCTTAGTCAATGTGAGGTCAAGGGATTCAGCCACTTTAACAGGCATGACATTGTCTAAAGTTCCAAAATCAATGATGCAATTATTCAGCTGATGTCCATTTATCAATAATGAGACAAAAAGGTTCAGTTCTGCTAGGAGCAGCAAGGGGAGCAATGACAAGGTTGTTCTTGGTGGGTGCATTCCTGACAAGATCATGTGTCACTTTGGGAATTGCTTGTTCAACAGGGATGTTCTAGTTTTTAACACATTGAACCAGTCTATCTAATTTCTTAGGATGGGACTACAAAAATTCAAATTTAGACATTTGAATTTTGATTTTCTTTATATGGTTAATGATATCAAATGTCTGGAATGAGTTAGGAGCAAAGGATGGGAGTTCATCCTTTTGATTTTTGAAAGGGGGAGGACTATACTATGGATTTGAAGTAGAAGGCATAGGGGCATTTAGGGTACTTACCTTTCTTGAAATCACCAGGTCCTTTGGCTGGAAAGGAAGAGGGGATCCCCACTTAGTAATTGAAGCTACTGGTTGAGGTCGCTCCTTTGATTTCTCCTTATCAGCTTGTTGAGTTGATTGATTCTTAGATTGGGTAAAAACAATGTATGACCCCTCAGCTGCATTGCCTTCACTTTTGGGTTCATCCTGATAGTTCAGGAAACCAATATGCGAGTCACCAGATAATTCTTCTTCTTCCTCAGTGAAGAGATTAGTGTCATCTTCAAGATTTAACTCAAGCTGGAATGAGAAGTCTGATTCAGCTTTAAGATATCTAACTGCTAAGTTAGTTGGAGGTGCTTCGAGGGTGAGGTTCCTCTATGGAAAAGGAAGGCAATTTTGATGTCCTAGATTCCTGGTAGCATTGCCTTGGTACACCTAATTTTGAAATGTCCTCCTAGGCATATCTCTATATGTAGGAGCAGATGACATCCCTTGCACCACTTGCTTTCTGAGAGCTAGCATTTCATTTGCCAGCTTTTGCACCATTGGGTCAGTGGTGGATGTAGGTGAGTATTCAAAAGATGAAGAGGATTTACCTTTATTAGGGTCTCTCCTTATCTTTCCTACCAAGATAAGGTCATATTCTACCTGAAGTCCTGAGCAACAGTAAGGTCTATGTGTCTAGCCCATCTCAGCAAGAAACTCACTTCAGGTAGTTATGAGTTGATGAAGAAGCATTTGAGGTTCTGAGGTGTTGGCTGGGTGACCATGGGAATCCTGTGCCTCAGCTTATCGAACATGGCAATAAAATCCCTCATAGGCTCATGAGGCTCTTTCTTAATCTAAGTGAGCTGGGCTAGCAAGGCATGTGCATCTTCTATAGGCTTAAACCTAGCTTCAAACTTGTCTTTCAAAGTGTCTCAATCAGTCACTGATCTAGCCTGTAGGTGGTAGAACTAGTCTACAATAGTGCCTTGTAGTGTCTCCATGAACAGCCTGACTGCTATGTCTTCAAATTCCACCCTTATTATGCCACAAGCTATGCTGAAAGATATAATGTGTTCATTAGGATGAACTTTCCCATCACCAAAGAATTTGTGGAAATTTTTCCTTAAACTGCATGGAAGCTCATGTAGAGGTGGAGTCAAATTTAGTGGACCGAAAGAGTTACTCTAGGGGCCTTGAGCCATGATTTGATTATGTAAAAGTGGGATCATTAATCTAGGTGGAGTGTGGATAGGCAAAGCTTGGCTAGCAGTAGAAAAAGAAGCTCTGCCTTGTGGTGGTGACCTGGTAGAGCTAGGAGGAAGACTCCTAGTTCGTCTAAGGTGAGGTTGTGGAGGAAACAACTCAAAATTACTTTGCTGCACCAACTCAAAAGTAGGGTCAACAACACCTTGGGATTTTTGGCCTCTGGTATAGCATGGAGTTTATAGATTGTGAAACAAAAATGGAAAAGGACTGGTCTTGCTTCAATTTGAAGCTTGAGGCTTCAAACTGCTTGTCCCTCTTCAACGGAGTCACCAAAAATTATTAGGTGAATATTTTGTCAGCCAGCTAACTGGTGACCAAAATAGTTACTATCACCACAACATAAGGAGATTGGTCATCCAATGTTATAAGTTTACCACATCCAAAGGGGACAAATCTCTCCTCTCATCAAGGGGAGGTTCCCTATTAAATATATAGAGGCTATATACTATATAAATAAGTAGAAAATAACACATGGCGGTAGAATAAACCATCCATCTCTCTTCTTTCAGAGATGATGCTCACAGACAAAGGAGAAAATCCTAGTGAAAACACTAAAGGCACTTCTCTTTTTTCAGAAGTGTTCTTGCAGGAAATAGCAGGAGTTTCTTTCAGGTAGTAAAAGTAACTAATGACAAAAGGGTGCATTAACCAGCAGGATGAAACAAAACACAAAGTTTCCACCTCAATTACCCAAAGAGTATATCATAAAGGATAATGGGGGCACAAAGTCATCCCAAAATCCTCAACACAGAAAGAAAAGAAAAACATAGACTGAAAGCAAATGTGAAAGTGCAAAGTCTTCCTCACAGTTGATTTTAGGACACTTTACTAATTGCTTTCACTGGTTCTACTTGTCAAATTAAATAAATAAGAATGCTTCTAGGAAACAGACATAAGAACAATTTCCTAAAGTAGCACAAGCCAAAATAACACAAAGTCTACAAATAACTTGCTTTCTCATTTAGATAAAATGAAATGAAATTACAATCTGAGCTCAAAGTCTTAGTCTTCTTCTTTTAAAATGGGCAGAGTTTTGCTCTTGTAAAAATGAAAAGTCTCCTTCAATGATACGAAAGATTACATTATATAGAGGCAGAGAGAGGCTTGGCACCTTTTCCCATGGGGTGATCCATTTGGTGCATTAATGCCTTTGATGCATTCTTGATTTTGTCATGTTAGAATAGGGTGGCTACTTTAACTGTGGTGTGCTGGTTTATCTCCTTTGTCTACTCCTTAGCCTAAATCACTCATTCCATCACCTGCTAGCCACACAATTGTCTATTCTACCTTTATCTCAAAGGGGACAAATATATGGTGCTTTCAATGTTTGGAGGCCCCAAATATTTACTTGGCAAATTGCTTCACCTACTGGAAATAACTCCTAATGAGTTTCCCTCTTTGTCTCTTCCTTCTCTATGTCCCAGCCTTAGGCTCTTTAGATGCATCTGGGTTCACCTTTTGAGTCCACAAAAATCAATAGACAATTACAACCAATTTGAAATTCATGTGTCTTTCCTCGATTGAAGGTTAACAGCTAGCTAGTCGCTCTAAATTTGAAATTTGTGGGCCTGTCATCCTACTGTGACATGGATGAGGACATGTGGTGGCATCCATGTCTTTGAAATAAGTTTATCAAAATAAGCTTTGAAACTTTTAAAGGCTAGGGGCACAGATGCAGACACATGGTAGCTTTCGCTACACTAGGATGGGACATGTGGTGAGTTCCATGCTTTGAAGCTTCATTTGAAACTGTGTCTTAGTATGCGACACTTGGCAGCTTTTGTTGTGCTTTGATGCTTCAAACTTTTTCAAAGGGAACATGCCTTTCAGGGTCTTGAAAAAGGTTCATTTCATGTGTGTCGAGTTTTCCCCCTTACAAGGGTATCTGCCCTTCAGGATCTTCTAGGTGGCCTTCTGGCTTCAATTTCTTCAGAGGGCTATTGGTCCCTTTATTTCCTTCGGACAAAATGTCCAAAGGAATTCCTTCGAACAATTTATCTAAAGGAAGTCACCTCCCTTTGATTCTATGTCTTTGCATTTGAGGGGCCCCCATCCTTTGACACATGGCATCTTTTGCCTCTTCATACTGAAACATTCCATCATTGACACTTGGCGCTTTCCGCTCTCAAGCTTTTACAACACCATAAAAATGTTTGGGGCTTAGTTAGGCTCTCGTAGATGATGACACTTGTCAGCCTCCATCGATCTCTTTAAGGGACAGGTGGTAGCTTCTACCACTTCCCAAAACAAAGTATAATGGGCTCAATTGACGACACTTGGTAACAACTTCCTGACTCTTGATTTTGCACACACTTCTTTCCTTAACTGGGGCAGCCTTTGAACCTTTAAACCCGTGAACCATTGAACTTTGAAGCAGTTCAAGGTTCAATGGTTCATTCCATTTATTTGGCTAAGCCCCTTTGATATCCTTTTGAACCAAATGCGTTGAACCTCTTGATCGTTGAACCCATTGAACCGATGAACCAAAATGGTTCAAGGTTTAATGGTTCAAGCCTTTGAAACTCATTAAGTGCTCAGAGCCATGGAACCTTTGAAATGGTTGAACTTTGAACCTCTGACAAATGCGCCTAGCTCTTGCTGATGATGTTGAACCTTTGAACCCATTAATCTCTTTACTGGAAAAGCTTGAAAAATGAGGAATTTGAAAGCTCAAAACAAATTTTTGTAAAGGGAAGGGACAATTTTGGTCTTGTAGGGCCAAAATAGTTCATATGTTGTCCCAAAAATGAGAAGTCATTTTTTAGGTACAACATATTATTAGGTAATAATAAAAAATTAGGTCTAAAAATAGAACCCTGAGATTGAAATACGAAATCCTATAAGGATGAAACCCTAATGGCTACGTAGGGTTTGACACAATTTGATTGATGCATGGGTACACCAACATGTTTTACCCTAATTTGATTTTACAACCATAGTAAGAAATAAATTAGTAGAATAATCAAGATTACTAAATATAACATTTAAGCATAAATATGAATGTAAAAGATTGAAAAAAATTATAATGATTTGACAACTGTAATGTGCCAAATAGAGTAAATACAACAAAGGGATGAGTACTTAGATTTTTTAGTTTACTGTCTAGTTATGAATATACTTTTGAAATGGAAAATAAACTAAATTAGCATGTGATTTGTCTAGTTCAAGAAGTGTATTTTTATCTATGCAATGTTGGTTCTGTCAGAATTGAGTCAGTATCAACTATCAGTAATGAACTATAGTGGTTGGTACTACCATGTGTAAAAAAGAGGGTATATAATCATATGGTCACCTTCTCTTATATTTTAATGCTTTATATGTCTGATGTTGTACATAAATCTAAAAATTATCTTCCTTCACCTTGAAACCCTAGGTGTGCTTGTGACATATAGAAACTTGAAAAAACAAGAAAGTGTGATGGGCTAAGCTAAACACAATCACCTACATTTGATGATTGACTATTACTAATGTATTTGGTACTCTAATGAGGTAAATCAAGCCACACATAGTTATTCCATGTAATTTGATTGTGCAATTATACTCTTTCACTATATGTATGTAACGAATGATTTGGATTTAGTACTTGACAATGCTTGCTTTGACATGGATTTAGTATCCTTCAAACATGGATTTTGACTGCTCCTAGTGATTGATTTACAATTTGGGAAAAATAGGGTATATTTTCTCAATGTATAATAGTGTATAGATGTGTGCTAGATAAATTCCAAGTTTACTATTCAATGATACTTTTATTTGTATAAATATGAATCTAACTGGGTAATTTATCACATCACATAATGCTAGACAAATGGGCCAACCCTAAGGAAAGGTTTAATTTTAAAAGTAGTGATTGTTGGGAGAGGCTCAATAATAAATAAATTAGGTCAATGTTGACTGGCAATACGAACCAAACCTAATGTTATCAACCCATGTATATGTGAACAAAATCAAAAATCTAGAGATGTTCATGCAAGATAGTAAGCAAGTTTGAAATAGACATTGATGTTATTTTAGGTGAGTAATAATAGAAAGGAAGGATCAATATCATAAGGTGGCATGTAGGTGTGAAATAATGATATTTTGGGACGATATTTATGTACTAAAGTCATGTGTTGTAAATGTGTATCAAGCTTGTCATTTTCAAGTACTTAAAAATGATATTTTAGTATCTATGTCTTAATTAACAATTTTCTATGGTCACTATCTTCCTTAGGTTTCATTGATGCTCTAATTAATACCACCTTAGTAATATTTTTTGTTCCAAAGTTTAATTATATTGTTTCTTTATTACTTAATTCAAAGCACTCTTCGGTGTAAGGATCAATGGGTAATGAATCAAGACCCTCTAATGGTATGTTTTCTTATTTAGGAGTAGGCTCACATTAACCAAAGTAAGTGTGATGACTAAACTTATAAGGGAATCTTGATTTATGATGTAAATTTAGTAAGTGAACATAAAATCCCACATGTTATTTCACATATTTGTCATTTTTAAGTTATCAAGTGCAATAATATCATATGAAGCCTCCCATTAAATTAAGTTGAGACAAATGAGGTCCAAGGATATAACATGAAATACTTTATTTGGGAGCAAAGTATCAATCTTAAAAATTTTGTTTTGCAAAGTTTTATGTGTTGAAGTGTTATGTTGTGTGAGATATTTTTTTTCTAAATCCAATAACTAATCTAAATTAATAAGGAACAATAATTATTGGCTTGGTAATTCCTTGCTTCTGACACCTTAATCCATGGCCTTTATGTTTATCCTAATTCTATTTTTACTCAAAACATGAAGAATTTAATTGTAATTAAATAGATCTAAGAATACATCCATGAAAATATAAAGTTCATATCTATATAAGAGGCTATCCTTAGTAAAATTCTTAAGTGAAACAAAAACATTAGGCTATGAAAAGTAAATACAAAAGGTTTAAGGAATGGTCATACCTTATTACTATTTTGGCACTCCGAATTGTAGAATGATTATGTAGACTATCTAGATTTTTCTCTGAAAACATGGGACTCAATAACCTCTCTTAGGTAGACATGGGTTATACATGGGTTTTTCCTAAGTATAATTAACCTATTTGTAATCACAAATGTTAGTTTGTCTCTATGTCACCGATTATATCCTGTGCATGGTTGTCAAACCTATTTTTTTGGTCACT
Organism: Torreya grandis; assembly: GCA_037957365.1. Lineage (NCBI taxonomy): Eukaryota > Viridiplantae > Streptophyta > Pinopsida > Cupressales > Taxaceae > Torreya > Torreya grandis. Next base: position 4,063,612 of record JARHVA010000267.1, read on the forward strand.
TATGAGTTATCTCTTTTCTAATGTTATTATACCTTTGCTTCACTATTTTTATAGGAATAATGTGAATAATTTATTTTATTCCTATTTGACCTAGCTTTAAACTCAAAAAAAATAAAGATTTATGGAGCCAGGAAACCACTAAAGTGGTGTTGCAAACTATGTATCATATATGCTTAAAATTACACCTCTATGTAGATCTATGAGTGCGTGGATGATAAAAAATTAGATCCAAATATACTAATAATGTATAATATTTTTACACTATACCCAATTATAAGTAAATCATGCTTATAATAAATTTCATGTAAAAAACATTACATCAGATATGTTTTAGTATTAGAGTCAGTGTGGGGGTGATTTGGACATCTTCATAGTGATGAAATTTGTGTTTTTTTCCTCTTAAATATAGATAGCATACCTACTACTATATACAAGTATAAATTGTGTAACTATTAGTTTTGGTATGTGATAGACACAAAACTACATCAGCAGTTGTTTAACTATTAATTTTTTCACCATACAAAAAAACTCGAAGATGAATGGTTGCAAATGTTTCTTCTTGTTTTTATCAGTTTGTTTGATCTTATTGATATATTCTTAATGGAGGATGCATAAATGTAGACATTTTTTAAGGTAGAGGACATCATAAGAGTCTTATAATTGGATTCACCTTATAAGATAGTAGGTTTGAGTCTTGGTTCATGCTATTTTCAATTTTTCTTAATTGTTTAGTGATTGTTTTAGTGTTAGTTTGTCTTGAGAAGTGTGTGAAAGGTGAAAATAAATATTATGTGCAAGCTTTGGATAGGGAGTAGTGAAAGATATATCTATGAAGTCGAAGTTTTTATATTAACTTCTACATTTTATTAATCACATAGTGGAATGAGGAGTGCAATTTCCTCACCCACTCGATTTCTTCCCACACCTAGTTTCTCTAAGATAATTCTTGTGTTCTTATTATGTATTTTTTATAATATATGATTTATTATTCAGTTTAAAAATATTTACTTTAATTTCCAACACTTTATAGATTTGTTTTCACAAGAAAACTAATTTATAATAGTATCTTATTCAGTCACTTGTTGAGTTAAGAGTATAGGATCCATATTGGTGAAGCTTAGTAGGGAATATCCACCTATTTTAAAAATCAACTTGGTATCAAATCTAGTTTAGTATCAATCCTTTCGTGTGGATTTAAATGTTTGTGACTACATTGAATTAATTCATGTCATTAGATCAAGTAGTGATAGTAGTAAAGGTATCCTAGTTCCATTTGAATAAGACATTTCCACAAGGAAGTGGAACCAAGAGATTAGAATTATGATCCATGTTGATGAATAATATGCTCATACAGTAGAAGAGAGATTTAATAATATTGAAGAAGGAATAGTTATCATATTTCTTTCTATGATAAATCTTAATTGGTTGGAGTCCATCATGGGTATTCTTATGGAGAAGTTTAGTGTTTCTACAAATGTGTTGAAATCAAACAAGGAGGAAAATCTTGAGCATGAGAAGGTGGAATAACAAGCCTATGCCAAATAAATTTGAGGCAAAGATATAGATTTAACCATATGAAATAGATGTACATGTAGAGAGGATATACCATTGACTATCACAACTACAGGTATATTTTAGTTTGTATCAAATTAATGAGAGCCAAAAAAAATCTTAGTTTGAGAGTTATTTTCATACTTTGGTTGTTAATAAGATTCTTCCTATCACTAAGTGTGATTATTTTAATATGATAATCAAGAAGCAGTTATAACCTATTTTTAATTAGAAGAGAGGTCAATGTATTGGAAATATCTTAGGCAAAATCAAGGCCAAAACATGCAGGAGGACACAGTGAGTTTTTCAAGAAGGTTATCCAAATGGGAAAAGATATGATGGAATATGACACCTTGATGAAGTATATTGGTACATTCCATAACCATTTAAGGAGACACATTCTCTTGGCCAATCAAATGGATGAAGGTTAGGTTATTTCCAACCTCATTACATAGATATGGAAATTAATAAGGCTCCATCTACCTCTCAAAAGACTTTCAAGCAACAAGATGGTTCAAAACAGAAGGGGAAGGGTAAATGTAATGATACTTCCATTTATAAAATAATGTTAAAAGGCATTGTGATGTTGATAGTCATTATGAGGATCAATGGTGGAATTTAAATTATAAAATTAATTTGTTCAAGAAAAATACTAAGAAGAAGGCTATACCCTCTTTCTAAAGTGAGAACATTTGTTGAAACTCTTATGTGGATGAAACTTTGTGTTATACCTCATCAATAGAGAGGTATGATTGATTAGTAACAATGCTCAATAGAGTGAAATTTATAAGATTTTACATATTAAATTTCAAATGAAGAAAACAAAATTGGATGCACTTTATGATACTTGTTCACAATCAAATTTGATAAGCAAATATTTTGTAGACAAATTAAAGATTGTGACTTATTATCATCCAAGCCCACATTCCTTGGGTTGGGTGAAGAAATGTGTAAATATCAAGGTGATGAATCAAATAAAATTTAAGTTTGGTATTAATGAACATTATATTGATGAAGTTATATTGGATTTTATGATTTTTTATGTGTGTGGTGTGGTGTTTGGTAGCCCTTACTTGTATACCCGAGATGATATTGATGTAGGAGAATCACTCCAAGCTTGTAATTTTGGCTTGTATTATTCATTTTGGTTAGATTAGGCTATTTGAGGGTTCATTTAGATTTATTATATTGTTATAAATGTATTATAGGACATTTAACACAATTGAGAATCATTTCCAAATGTTTAGGTTAGTTTAGGTAGGCTAGAATTTGAATTTGGCAGTTTCTTATCAAAATTCAAATTCAAAATTTTGAATATGAATCTTTGGTTTATGTTATTTTTATCTAAATTTTAGTGGTTGTAAGGAGTTTTAATAGTTATTTTAATAATATTAAGTGTTTTCAAGATTTTATTAATGACTTTTTTCTATAAGATGACTCTTTTTGTCTTTTGTTCATTTGTTTTAGTTATGCAAATTCACTTCAAACCTCCTCAAGACCTATGTTGGAGATTATTGAGCAGTTAGAGGTTTTATAGGGATATATAATGTATTGTAAAATATTGAATTTAATTAATAATTTAATGTAATATAAATTTTTAAGTCTCCAATACTTATAAATAAGGTGACAATTATAAAACAAGAAGACTGTCTTATGCATTCTGTGTATGCACATAAATGATGCCTCTTCAGTACAAACTCTAGGTTGTTTGATGTGTTTATTTTATAAATAAAATATCAATGAGATTTTATATATTTTATTGATTCCATATTTTAAGATTAACATTAATTCTCCATAAAATTTGATATAAAAGAGAGAAAACACCAATTTTGACAATTCTATGTCAGACTGTGTGTTGTTATAGCAGGCTGAGTTTGAAAGGATATACATTGCGTTAATGTTAGATTGATTTTCAAAGATAATATAGTAAAAATGGTTGAGTAATGATATATTTTTTTGGAATATTTAAAACACATGATAAATATTGAATAATTTTCAAAGTTTACAACTCTGCCCATATAAGCATGAATAGTCTTTTCAAAAGGCATTCTACAGGTCAGTTTTGTCAACATTTGATAATTTTATCATTAAAAGGGTTAGGTTTTCATTTCTTGAGTATTTATAATTTTTTTATCAACATTTTAAAATTTTAATCAACCATTAAAACTTCATTTTGTTCCTTAAAACCCAAATGTACTCCTACTCAGCTTGTGTAAGGAAGCTAGAGAAGAGTGGAGGCCATTTCATGGTTTTGGTATGTAGGAAGTGAACCAGAGCCTCAAATTTGATATATTATATGGGTTTTACATTAAAAAGGATAATAAAACACTATATTATTATTTTTCACATGTGGAGCCTCTTAGAGCCAAAATACCATTCTAGGCCTAAGAGACCTAATAGTAGACTTAATTGCTTAAGAGAAGGGTTGAGAATTTGTACTTGCATTGAGAGTTAGAATCAAAAACTTGGTATGATGATGTAATAACTTAATGGGTATATATAAAGTTCATTTTTTTTATTGGAATCCTTTTGTGCAAAAAAATAACTCAAAAAAACTACCTTAAGAAGGCTACAAGAAGAGGCCTAAAAACACCAAAAACTTGAGAGTAGAGAACCTTACCTTTAGATTTAGAATTTTTAGGGTTGTTATAGGAGGATAATCGGTATCTAAATATACATTTTTTTGGTCTATAAGCTAATAAATTTTCAAAACATTGAAATTAGTGCCTCAAGAGGGCTACTAAAGGTTGGTTCAAGAAGGTAAGATTGTGTTTTGGCTGCTTTTGACTAACTCCTCTACATCAAATATCTTCATGAGGACAGCAAACCAATATTGTTTGGTAAAGTATGGGAAACTCTACATCATTTTAGCCTATAAAGGTGATTCTAAATTTGCTTTGGTAAGTGCCTCTCAAGTTAAAAGGTTTATTAATACTAGTGTGAAGTTTGTTTTCTTATTTTGAGAGATAATCAAGGTAAATTAGTGGTTGCACATAATAATTATTTCAAAATGTTTGTTAGAAATGATAAAAATAGTATGGGATAGTTGGTGAAATATTTAAATGAGGTTTTCCATGATGCCATAGGATTTCCACCAATAGAGCATATTGAATATGAAATTCAGTTGCTACCAAATAGTCTACTTCTAAATATCAGATTCTATAGGCAGTCCTTGAAGGACATAATGATGTAAAAAAATAATTATAGTATTTAATTAATAAAGTTGTAATTCATTTGCATACTTATCCATGTGGTTATCCTATTATTTTAGTACCTAATAAATGTGGTTCATGGAGAATGTGTGTTGATTATAGAGCACTTAAAAAATAACCATTAAGAATAGGTACTCTCTTCCATGGATTGATGATCTTGTTGATCAAATTTAATATGCCAATTATTTCACTAAGATTTATTTTAAATTCAAGTATCACCAATTGAGAATTAAACAACAGGACATTTAGAAGACAACATACAAGATAAGGCAAAGATTATATGAATGATTGGTTTTACCTTTCTGGCTATGCAATGCACCTATTACCTTCATGTGGTTGATGAGTGAGGTAATGAGGCCATTTATTGATTAATTTTTATTGTGTATTTGATTGATATTTTTTTCATCATAACTTATGATGTGCATATTAATCATTTTAAATAAGTTTTGCAAGTGTTGAAGGAGAACAAATTAGTATTGATCTACAAGAAATGTGATTTTGATAAAAAAATCACTTTTCTTATTGGGAAATTTGGTTGGAGATGGGGTATTGATGATCAATTCAGTAATGTATATTCTATCATGAATTATCCAAAGCCTTTTAATGTGACTAAAACCATGATCTTTGTTAGTGTATTTTCATATTTGAGGAAGTTCATCAAGAATTTCTCTTCCATAGCCACACCTCTGAATGCCATGAGAACAAGTGGTAAGACCTTTATTTGGGGAAAGAAGCAAAAAGATGCAGTTGATATATTTAAACATAATATTAACCACACTCTAATATTATATTTTCCTAAATTAAATATACCTGGTGGAAATGAATGCTAGTTACTATGTTATGGGGGTTATTCTATTACAAGAAGGTAAACATGTATATTACAATTCAAAACTATTTCATGGTGAAATTTTGAGTTATTGTACATATGATTTTTAAAAAAATAGGTTCTTGTTGAAGTAGTCAAGAAAAGGAAACATTGTATTATGGGTAAGGAAACTATTGTCTATATAGATCACCAACCTCTCTACTATTTGCAAGGTCAAACCAAACTTTAGCAAGCTAGAGACTATAAAAGCATGGGTTTTTTGTAAAAATTTCACTTGATTATCAAATATAAGAAATGAGTGACTAAAAAAAGAGTTGATATATTATCTAGACCTCCTTTTATTTTAGACATGACACCATAACTCTTATTGAGCCTTTTATTTGTGAGTCTCATGTAGAGGGATATGAACATGATGTAGATATTGGGGAGCATTTTATTCAAGTGAAGAGGTCATAAGGTGTAGGATTTGACAATAAGGAAGATTATTACCTTCAATATGGATTGATCTACAATTTGGTTAATATTTTTATGCCTCAGGAGGAAAGAGGTTAACTAGTGAGGGAAGCACATACTTCAAAAGTTGTAGCCATTTTGATGTTGTTACAAATACTATTGCACATTTCAAGAGGTATATGTATTGGTCTAATATACAATTTGAATTTGATAAGTTCATTATGGTATGTGTTTTATGTATAATAATCAATCTTATTAATAGGAAGTTGGGTTTATATATAATTTTATTGGTTCCTTATAGGCAATGGGAAAGCATTTTCATGGATTTTGTATGTGGGTTGCCTATGTCAAATAAGTTGCATGACTATATTTTATGATTTTGGATTGGTTTAGTAAGATGTGTATTATTATTCCTTGTAATAAGACCCTCAAAGGCAATGATTTAATTGAGTTTTTATTTTCTAATGTGTGGGTTCATTTTGGTTTGCCTAGCTCTATTGTTTCAGATTGGGACTCAAGATTTTTTGGTAAGTTTCAGGCCACATTGTGGGAGAAGATGGATGCCATGCTAAAACAATCTATTGATTTTCATCCAAAAATTGATGGGTAGATAAATGCTATGAATAAGACATTGGTACAATTATTGAGAGGTTGCAATAAGAAGCATCTTGAGTCTTAAGATAAAAATTTGGTGTATATTCAACATTCTTATAACAGGGCAATGCATTTTGCTATTATAAAAACTCCTTTTAAAACTTTTTTCATCTACTTACCTCCATGTGCATTTGATCTTAAAACTTTTTTCATCTACTTACCTCCATGTGCATTTGATGCTATTCTGAGATAGCCATACAAAGGAAGTGGAAAACTGGATCTATATAAATAAAATAAGAAATATACAATCAAGGATTTAAAGGAGCATATCTTATTTATTGCATTTTTCTATGTTATCAAGATGATTCAGGTTCATCTTTGTCATGCAAGCCAACTTTTTGCTTTGTGTGTTCTAGCTTTTGACATTTTTTCCTTCCAAGATACTTGTGTTGGCCTTGGGACACTTACATCAACATAGGTGTCTTGATCTCAATAAAGGTATCCATATCTAAACATGTATTGTATGTGACTTTGTATTTTCCTAAATATGTGATTAGACTTGTATTCATGTTTTACCTCTAGATAGTGATCAAATCACATGTGGAATATTTTCAACAATCAAAACCCTAGTTTTTAAATCTTTGACCACCTCTGATTCAATAAATATGGGTTATCACTTGAGTCGAGCTAACCCTCATAACCTTGTTTTTGTGAAGTGTTTCTTACATATCCATATACCCCAAAGAAGCCCTCATACTCACATGTAGTTCTCCCTCTAAGGTGTGTGTGTAATGGTGATCATGCAACTATATGCCTTTTCTCCTAGTGCAACCCTTGGTACAAACAATGCAAATGTAATTTAACATTTTTTAATATTTTAGGTCTTAGTAATATGCAATCTAATGTAATGTGTAATAAATATCTTTTGAATGAATAATGTATATGCTAATTGAGAGGCTTGCTTAATATTTGGATATTATGCCTTAGTTTTGCATATGTATAGTGAACCTTTTTAATTTGAATTAAGACCTAGTGGTGCATAAAAAATGAAAATAGAACAAACATACAGACTCTCACAAATGATCATAAGGAAAAAATTATGGAAATAGAGAAAAGGATAATCCAGGATAATTTCATTTACTCTTAGAAACTTGCACCAACATAAGTGTCCTGAGGTGAATGGTAGTGTCTGAGAGGTCAAAACACATAATAGACATTAAAGACTTAGGGATCCATGCCATAAGATAGCCAAAGTGTAATACAATGAGCAAAAAGAATAAAATAATAAATAAATAAATAAATAAAAGGACATGGATCCCAAGGGTCCCATTCAAGGCCTGCCAATAAGTACTCAATCTTCTAAAAAGATGGATATATATTCGAAACTAAGTAAAAAATACATTATAAAAGAAGCTTGTACTAAATATGGGTATCTACATATCCCCCTCCCTTAATCTAGTAAGTGCATGAAATAAAAATAATAATTTTAAAGTGAGTTCATACCTAGGTGTGAAAACACACCTTAGCTTCATGATAGTTCCAACTTGAATTTTTTAGCTCTTGTCCTGCAACCAATAATAAGTTACAATATAATTAGTTTATATAATATGAAAAAATGAATAATAGTCCAAGTATATAGAAAAGAAATGACATGTAAATAATACACATGTATGTAGATTGAATATTTATGTGTCTGGAGTTTTGTCCTCACCATGGAGGATGGATAAATAGAGGGGAATTTGAGGTCACATCCATTTATTGGCCAAGGAAAAAATGAGTCTATAAGTGGTCAAGTGTGCTACATGTGTTGGAAATGTTTCTTAAAAAGGAGGGTTAGGAGGTGATCATACCCCCAACCTTGTATAAGTAGAGTGTTACTAAGGTCATTGAGGGAATTGAATTTCAACTACATAATTCAAGGGTGAACATAAATTGGGTAGTATATCTAAGGTTAAGTGGTACAACTAACTCAACCTATATAGAGAGGGTAGTAATAGGCCATTGAGGGCATTGAAGCTTGATCGTGCTACTCAAAAGAACTAACTTGTACAGACATATAAAGGTTTTAAATGGTGTTTCATGGTAAAAAATGTGTTTTTGGTAAATATATTGAGTATGTAATTTGGTAATCTAGAAGAATCAACGCATTTTGGTAAAATAGTTTGTATGTGTAATCTAGTGAGTCTAGAAAAAATAATTGGTGCAACCTAGTAAATGAAAGAAGGAAAAAATAATATTTATTACCCCTTGTCATGTCTATTTTGAATGATGTATAATTTGAAGCTTGTAAAAAATATCATATTGTGTGAATTTATGCATTGTGTATGTGTGGATTATGTCTTTATGACATGCCCCCACTAATATTTCCCTCCTTTTGAGGTGAGGGGAATAGGATCCAATAATCACCTCATCATAAAAGGATGAAATGGCCATATTGTGTATGTATCAATAATATAACATTCCATTTATTATCATTATTATACCTTATTAAAATTGATAATTGGTAATTTTTTATATTTTTGTAAACAATATTACATTTTTCACATAGATTTTGAACCTTGGTGTGAACTAGAGAAGTATTAAACATTTTTAAATTTATAAAAATTGATCATTAAAGTTGTATGGTGTGGAAGTGCTCATTTTATGGATCCAAACACAACTCATGGTTTTTTATTTGGATAAATGTGCTCAAGATATTGCCAGTCAAAGTTCATAAGTTTGCATGATGGCTGGAAAATCAATGGTTATATATGGAAATTTTGAAAAAAATCATTTTTGTTTCTAAATTGTGGCATTTTCTTGTTCTTGATTGATTTTTAAGATGCCTGATAGAATATTTGTTCATGTGATGCAATTTGAGCTAATTTGGACCACCCTGGGAGGACAGGACCTTGATGAGCTAGTAAGGGCAAATTTTTGAACTTTTTTATGTTTTTGAACTTTTTTTTTCTCAATTTTGGGGCCCTTTTTTGGTTAGAAAATCTCAAAAAACACTACCATAAACATTTTGGATGGTTCCATTAGGCCCTCATCGATAGTGTCTATTTTTTGATGGTAGTGTCTTATGCTAGCATCCAACATTAATAGTAGTGTCTAATGCTAACGTCTGACTATTCTTTGTAAAATTTGGCATTTTTTCTTGCTAATATTATATCTATTTCATGACTAATGTGATTGTTTACTTTTTTATTTATGCATAAAGACATTTATATCTATTATTTTAAGAATGGGAGGCACTTATATACCTTGTTGGAGTTGGGGATGTAAGATGCAAATCAGGCAATTATTGAATGGGTTAGGCTAGGGCACATTGGTCGATTGGGGCAGGTGCATTATGTTATTCATCTCATGACAACATTAGTTGAGAGGTAGAATGTTGATACTTGTAATTTTTAGCTCTTAATAGGGGATATTACTATTACATTGGAGGATGTTTATCAGATATTATGTTTATTAATTTTAGGAGATAGGGCCTAGGTATCTATTGATGATATTATTGGATATATATAGAGATCACATGTATATTTCACATATCATCAAGTAGATGAGGGTGATACTTCTAGCATGATACATTTAGAGGATATTATTAGATCTAGTGTTTTGTGATTACAAAAGTTCATTTGTTATTTGCTAACATATTTTATGATCATGGATGGTGGTGGGATAGCTATATCCTACTACTTATCTCCCATTATGTAGATCATTGAGGAGAGGGGTACCAAATATTCTTGTGGGTGTACCATGGTGACCCACTTATATATGGATTTGTATCAATTCTACTTAGAGACACATGATGGTGGATTGGGTGCATCCACACTTTTGAATGGGAATATGAGCATATTTTAGTTATATGGCTCATCGATGGACCCTTAGCTGATGGTCCCATCCAAAGGTATTTGTTACTCAATAGGTATTACCTTGGGGGAAATTATATTCAACTATGGAGTATCTCATGATACTTTATTATCTAACCTTACACAAATTATTTGGTAGTTGTATAGGACCTTTGTTGGGTGGATTGAGGATGTTTAAGAGTTATGCCAAGTTAGTTTTTTCATGTAGTTGGATGGTTGAATTCTTAGGATTTTCAAGCAATTTTAGTATGATCAAGTGTTGATAGTTTGGCACTCAGTAAGGAATCCCCTTTGATCCCTATCCATAGTGTTGGACATTTATATACAATCATAGGCCAAATGATAGGCCCCCTATAGTTGTAGATATAACATCATTCCTAGCTAAGTAAATTGACCATGTTATTCCATTGGTTATTGGTGATGATGATATATGTATATATACATATACATAGTAGTGGTCTAGTGTGCATTGGCCATTTTTATTTCCTATTATTCTTATTTCCCTTGGTGTAATACCTATAGAATAGGGTAGAGATGGAGGAGGTAGAGATGTGGGAGATCCTACAGGATTTCAACCTTTAGATGAGGGAGTGGTTAGAGACACATGTAAGTATATTAGTGTGTTTGATTTACTTATAGGATATTTGGTAGTGTATTTGATAAATATATATAGTTTTTACTTTTTTGCATTGATTACAAGAAATCAAGAGTGGTCCACATAGGTAGATCATGTTGTTTAGGCCTTAACATGTAGTGTTCCCATGGATATTATTGGTGAGGGGTTTTTGGAGAGAGTGGTTGGCATTACAAGCTCCCATGCACCATTATTTGATCATGTGGATAAGGTAGTGGAAGTATACCACATAGTGGTTACTAAGCAAGATAAGCTATGTGTAGAGTTTCATAGGCAATTAATTCTTGAGAAGATTTATATGGATTTGATGTAGGTATTGATCGATCGATATGATGCTCTTCTCTGTGATCATTCTCAGACATTACATCATTTAGGAGCCTTCGAGGAGAGACTATGAGAGTGGTCTCAATCTCATGGTCATAGGTAAGATATCAAGGCCTACTCATTGAGAGATGTGAGAGTGATGGAGATAGATAGTGATGATGCCTTTTATTCTCTTAGGGATATGCCCCTACATATAATTGATTTCATTGTATAAAAAAATCACTTTTATATATGTGACGATATCGTTCATAATATTTCATTGTAATGGATTGGAATTTATCTTTATTATTTGAAATTATATTATGTTTTATACATGTAATATATTTAAAATGTGATATTTGCTTATGTGGAAATTTATTGGTAGAGATTAATTTGATTTGATTTAGTGATAACTTAGTAAATCTTCATATTATGGAATCTAGTTAGAAATAGAAATGCTTGACTATAATGATCATGTGGAAACTATGCTTTTACTTTCTATTCTAACATGATATATGGTGTATCTATAGAAATATCAAGTGTATTTGCTTCCTTTGTATCTTTTTGACTTGGTTTAAGCACCCACTCTTTTTTTATAGAAAATATATGTGTTTAAGTATGATTAGATTCTATAACCTATGGTTTTTTGCTTCCCCAAAGTACACCTCTAGTGAGAGTTCAATTAACTAATGGTTCTTTGGTAGGATTAGTGTGGGAGAGATCAATCATTGTAGATGGTGCACTAGGAGAAAGACTTAGTTTAGTGGTTTGTTACTACAAGGGTTGATAGAATGTATGTTCCTTAGTAAGAGTGGCATGGGATGTCTTGACACTCTTAGATTAACCTATAAAATAAGTGGGAGAAGGAGACCTTATTAGCTCTTTCTGAAATGTAATAACTCTTATGTCTATGAGTTGTGTAATCTTTTATGTTAGAGCAAAACAATCATTGTTGTGATGCCCATTAATATCATGGGGTCATGACCCAGTCTAATTTTTTTTTAAATTGTGAATTATTGATTGACATGGATATTTTCATAACATTTCTATATGTTATTTTGATAATATATCATATCATGGACTTGATTAGATACTTTTATTGCAATTTTATTCTATCATTTTTATAAAAATGACTATGTTAGAATGTTATATTTCAACTGATTATTTAGTTATGATCATTGGATATATATTAGATGGATATTATTGATGTTTTATTTTATGATTATAGGATTTAACATGAGTTAAGCTTGATCAATGGAGTCTGGTTGGTAGGGTTGTACTAGTGGCAAGTCAATTATATTCTAACAATGAGGATTGAGAAATGAGTTTAAAAAATAACCACAATGATATGTAAAATGTCATCTACTAATTACATTTACCTTTTAGTCTGATTTAAATGTTGAATGTGCATGTCTTGATATATTTTGAATCGATTTGACTGTTATGTTTATGTCATCATCTTGATCAATCATAATATGGTTTCCAATATCATTAATATTTTATTTATCCAACTTTATAATGTGTGTTTGATGTCATTCAAGCTTGTTCTTTCACTAGTGTCATTTATGTGGTACATAGTCTTATTTGGGATTGGTTTTATCTTTGGCAAGCAATGATTATTGTTACCTTATAATGATGGCTTGATGTATTGGATATCATTATTACCATTAACCATCTTTATTATTGGTATTGACTTCAATGTTTTAAAGTCTCTATTGTTGAATTGAAAAATCATTCTGGGGTCTTTATGTAATTGTAGTGATTATTGTGCTTACTTGGTCATTTGACCTTAGTCCATCATTTGAATATCATTTTGGTCTTAGACTATTATGTGAGTTTAATCATCAACCTTGGACTTTATCCATCATGGTGCATAACAATTATATTCAGTAGGTGGACTTAGGGTTTGATTGTCACGATGGTTTTTTTATTTGTGAAGCTTTTAGTTGGTTTTGCTACTTGGAAGTTATTTTGAGACTAGTGAATTGGGAAGAAACCCTAACTACCACCATGAAGCTTGTGGAATCTTGTATAGAATTTTTTGGTCCTTGAAGCTTTGATGTCTCAACTGGGAAAGTTATGGTGGAGAAGGTTATTGAAATGATGTCATTTTTTCTTGGAAGAAATGGGGATGTGGGGGAAATAAGGAGTTGATACCTAAATTATGTTGCACCATGATCAAAACTATTCTAGTGGGAAGTTACATAATTTAATTTAGTCTTAATAAATAATTTTGGCATGAGAGAGGGGAGGGGATCTAGAGGTGGATACAGGGAAGTGTGCATTGAGAAAGGAAGGTACATTTGTTATGTAAAAGTGAGGTAAAGCAAACTTTATCACCACAAATAAGTTAGTGGTTATTTAATGTTTTTTATCTAAGCAAATAATATGGTGGGAATGTAAATGATAAATGTGTTACATGTCTTTTTGAATTGTGTGGTTCATGCACATTTTTAATAATGTTGTTTGTTATGTGACATTTAGTTATGTCAAGAATGTTGTTTGTACTTTTAACTTTTCTAGATTTGTCATTTTTATTTGAACCCTTGATTTTGATGTGAATACTAAGTGTTCATGGATGCAATTTTGTTTAGCCTACTGTGAAACTAATCATTCTATTATTAACACTTAGGATGGTGATTTTTTTAAGTTGGTGGTTTGTGATTTGTTGCTTGTTGGGTTCTATGTGTGGTTTCAAAACTCAAAATTTTTGACCACTACCTTATGAGCCAGACTCCTCCATCAAGCTAATGGTTGGGGGTGATTAGGGTCACCTATGGATGAGTGTGATTTAGACTTCCTTACGAGTTGGTTGTTCACCTAAGCATGTATTAGGAAGTTTCTCAGGCTGAAAATAGTGGTGGAATGACTCTTTGAGTTGAGATTTTAATTCATGTTTAGATATTCTTAAATATATTATTCCTTTCAGTATTCAATTTATAAATATTGCCGAAATAGATTATAATGTTGTTTCATAACTTTATGTGTATTTTTTTTGTTTTACAGAGTTATTATAGTTGCATATAATTTATAAATTTTAATGGTGGTATTTTGTTGTTATTTTACTTGGCTGAGTAAATATAAACTAATGTGAAGGAATATGAAATTAGGTGATATGTTTAATGGTTATTGTATTATGTATCATATTTACTTATGTACCCTCTATAACATTTGTAATTTGATTATCTTTGTGTTGGTTTGAATCCTGATTATTGGTTTCAATATTTCTTTGAATATGCATTAGTAATGATTGAATTGTTATTCAATGAGTACATGAGGTATTTGAGTTTTAATTGTGGATTGAAGAATTTTTCATATAGGAAAATGTTACTCATTAATTATCCATTTGTGACTTAATCACTCATCTATATTTTTGATTGAATATCATTTTTATTCAATGATGTTTAGATTTTTAATAAAATCTTGTAGCTTATGTTTGATCGAAGCATGGTTATTATAATACTTAATGGAAAGACCAAATGCCTTTGTTAATGAATGATAAGTATTTTTTTGGAATATTTAATTATTTGGATATTTTTCATTAACATGGTTACTATAAAGTAATACACCAAATGGAGGTTTGAGTTGTGTAATTTATAAATGGTTTAGTACATACTAGAGACTGAGTTTATATTTGATCGGTAAACCTATTGAAACATGTATGTTCTCTTACAAGGAATGCATTGTGCAATGGATTATATTTTGATGGGTTTTTTAGACATTTTTATTTATGTCTTGGATTGTTATTTCAAAAAGAGTTGAATGGAAATATTGATTCTAATTATTTGACTATCAACTCTTGCTATGCGGAGTAAAAATTGCAGTAGAGATTATATATGTAAATGACTAAATTTTATATTCATTATTATGTTGATTTCCTTAAAAAATAATCTAGTCTTGATGTTTATTAAATTTTTGATGATTCAGTTGTTTAGTGATAATATCTTGTTTTGGTCTCCTTAATACAATTCCTAGTGTAATAGATTTATTTATTAAACATGTTGTATTTTATAAGCCTAGGGAGAACTACTCTAAGGAGAACTATTTTCACCTGAGATGCCCCATACATCCAAAACTTTCCTAATTAAATCTAAAAATCACTAAACATCCTAATTTATTCCACACATTAGATCTAAATATTCTAAATTGTGTAAATATATTCTTTATTGGGGCAATGCATCATCGCAGTCATCACCTTCCTCTAATTCATCTCCAAAAAAATTGTGACCTAGCAAATTGACATTTTTGACCACTTGTGTGAGACAACTTATCACATTCTAAGAATTAAAAAAGGCCAATCAAGATTACTTAACTCAAAAATTTCAATCAAATGGTTAAGTGAAAAATCTATAGTAATTGGATGAATATCTAAATTTGGAGATTTAAAGTTCAACAAAATATCTAAAAAGTGATATCATCGGTCACAAAGTAAAAATCTGAAATATCAACATAAATACAATAAATATTAGGAATGTTGAACCATGCCTCATAAGTGCAATATTGATTCAAAAATTAAATGCAATTGGTTTACCAAATTTGACTAATATTAGGCCATTGA
Organism: Torreya grandis; assembly: GCA_037957365.1. NCBI lineage: Eukaryota > Viridiplantae > Streptophyta > Pinopsida > Cupressales > Taxaceae > Torreya > Torreya grandis. The sequence goes on from JARHVA010000267.1 coordinate 4,079,597, forward strand.
TCCTCATATTGAGACTAATGGTCCTCATCATTTCACCAAGTCTAGAAATACAAGGGCATTTAGCCATTATAGACAAGATTTTAAAAGTAGGATTATTATGTAGAATTTTATCAAGAGATTCAACCATGCCAAGCCAAAACCTTAAGTGGACAAGAATAAATGTTGCCCATATGTGGAGTCACCATTGTGAAATACTACTAGTTCACAAGCCAAGCCCATGCCTCTTCAAACTGGTTAACAAGTTGGGTTTTTAAAGAAGGTAAATGTTTGTATTTGTATTTGTATTTGTATTTTATTCTTTGATTGGTAATATTATATCACCCTAGGGAATAGTCTTAGAGTGTTAGTTATTCAAGTTATTTTTGAATTTCATTCACTAACAATTATCTAACCCCCTTTAAATTCTTATTATATATTTGGAGTGACTAGTGGGACCCATTACACCCCAAAAATTCCTCTAATTACTTCTTATCGTGTTTTTCTATTGGTTTTTTTGCTAACTTTTGCTTGTTTTAGTTAAAAACTAGAAAAAAATCATTCTTGGGTCAGACTTATAAATCGGTGAAATAAACCCTACAAATCAATGATTTCATTCCTATGAAATGGAAAAATTATCATTAAAAACAAAAATCATCTCTAAAAATGACAAAATCATCTCTAAAAATGACAAAATCATCTCTGTTATTTGTAACTATTTTTATAAAAGCCTACTAAATGGTCAAATCATTCCATATATCGATGAAATCATCCCCGATAGCTATAAAATTATTCTATATATCATCAAAATCATTCTAAACAATGATGAAATCATCATTAAAATAGTAAAATCTTCTACAAAAAATGGTGAAATTGTATTTGTAATTTCCAACTATTTTTTCTATAGACTTGTTAAATGATGAAATCATACTTGAAAATAGCAAAATTATTCTTGAAATCAATGAAATTAACTCTAAAAAATAGTGAAATTGACTCTATATAACAACAAACTTAACCTTGTGTAACACTGAAATTAACCATGCATAACAGTGAAATCATACTTTGGTAGAAACTTAAGATTTTAAAAAGCCAAATTTATTACCCATTTCAAACTACTAATTATTTTTTTAGGACCTTAATCAAAATGAATTGGATTTACACAAAAACAAGTCTATTTTAATTTCACATTTCATTTGGTGTTCTTAAAATTGAATCCAACATTTTGTTTAAGTGCTTAACAAAGAACACACTTTCAATTTGGAACTTTTAAAACATGTTTACTTTAGCATTATTTATTTCATGAAAAGTTTATGTTGCTTATTATTGCTTGAGTTTTTTGTGTGGTGACTCATGTGTATGCTCTCATCTTTCTTAGGGTGACTCAAAATGTAATTTCACCAAATTGTTTTATCTCAAAGAATCCATCATGTATGCTCTCTCCTTATTTTTAGGAATTTGGATGGCTCATGAATGGTGTTATTCTTCTTTTTTTATTTGAATATATGGGGTGAAATTCATCACCTTATTTCAATTCCTTAGGGTATGGTGACTGGGACATCATTACCCAACACATGTACCAACCTCATTATCTAATAGGCCATATAAATTGAGGCTACACTCAGTTGATCTTTAGCTGAAATTTCCCTTAGAGATTTAAATTTTCCATTATCACTTCATTAAAATATTAAAAATGAAGTGCTTGAGAAGGGAAAAGACCCTTTGACAAATATATTATTAAGTCTTGATGTCCAATTGATGGATTTGATCCCTTTGGGGCCATCTAAAAATCCAAATGAAAACTTTAAGAATAAAAGTCTCATTTGTCACATTACTTTCATTGATGTAGGGCTACAAAAGTATTACCCCCAAAATATTACCTTTACATATAGACCTTTGAGGGAGGGGTGGGATTAAAACACCACCATAATTTCATTTAATTACTTAATGAATCGATATAATTTTAAAATCCTCTCAAAGGTAATTATATCAAAGGATCAGTGATTGTGTCATAATCTTTCTCAGTTCTTAAAGTAGATTCATGATACTTGTGTGTTGATGCTTGATCATTGTGTTAATAAAAAAATCATATTCAAAACAACATCCAACAACACATCAAGTTTCAAACCTAATAATTAAAAACATGTACTCACATACTTACACACTAAGGTGTTATATTGTCTATATTCCAAGTCACCCTTCTTATATTTCACAATGTTACACCTTCTATTTGGAACATATTTCTTTCCATTTGGAACTATTAATCTATGCATTTCTATTCAGGTCCAAAATCAAGTTTTTTGTGTCAATAAAATTATAAATTCAAAACTAATTTAGCGTCATTCTAATATCAAACCCAAAGTTAGAATCAAAGTCAACCAAGGTCAAAGCAGTACAAAATTCAAAAATTGACCAAGATCCAATTTAATTCTAAACACTTCTCAAATTAAAGTGTTATATCATACATGCCTAGATACACTCACAGTGGGGTCTCTTATGGTTTTAATTTCAAGGAAGAAATTTTTTGTGATCCATTTAAGTATCTTATAAATTTTGAATATAGTGAAGATGGGGAGGACCATCCAATTCTGTTTGAGGATGTTCCACCTATTATAAGGTTTAGTCAAAACCAGTTTGAGAACCAATTCTCTAAGGATAAAGATGAATCTCTTTTAAGGTTACTATAACTTTGAACTAATATACCACCTAATTTTGTCATAAAGCAATTATGAATCCTTGTTTGAGTAGAGGAGTTACTTCAAGAGGTAACTACTAACCAAAGTCAGCCTCTTGCCCAAAGTTCAAAACTGATTATTACATCATCTAGAAAAGGGAAGGGTCAACTTATTAACCCATCCCAACATGGATAAATTATTACTTCCATGATACAGAAGATTAGTCAATGTTATGTAGATAAATTTATAACTAATTTGATGACTTATCTAGCTATAACTTCGTTCATAGACTATAACTAATCGCTCAAACAAAAATAAGAACATTTAGCCAATACTACATCTAATTTAAATACATTATCTCTTTCTAAGCAGGTAATCCCAATGAGTGCTTTGCAACAAGTTACACTTGATATGTAGAATACTTTAGTCAATCACCAAGAAGTTCATTTTATTACATAATATGTAGCAAAAATTTGCAACAACAATTTAAAAATATGTCATCATAGCAAGTGGCAAGTAATTTACAATACATTACCTAATTTTCAAAAATAGACCTCTTCCAATTTGTAACAATAATAACTTTCTTTGAACCAACAATAGATTCATTAGAATCAATAGCAGTAGATTCCTATGAACCAATAGTTCCTTGGCAATCCTCTTCTAAATTTGAGCCAAAAATAGGTCCCCTATCAAACTTATGATTCTAGTTATAGGGTTAATATCCCTAATAGAAACACACAAAGGGGATCCATCCCTACTTATACCAATCCCAACCAAGCCAATCAATTTTTGAATGCCCAACAAATCACATTCCTTTCATCCCAAAGTGCACCAAACCTCCAAGAATGGAATGAAATGAAAGAAATAGTTTTAGGGCTTTAATCAGGTAATCAAGGTAAGAAGTAGAATTTTTATGACATATGCCCTTACCTGTTTGACATGAGTTTCCTTCAAGTACCTTTCCCACCTCATTTTGAACTACCTAATTTTGATAAATATAAAGGGAATGGTGATCCAAGATAATATATATAGGTATTCTTTGTCATTTGCCAAAATTTGAATATCATTAGTGTTGACCATTTTTTTTACCCAATAGGCCAAAAAATTGGTCCCCTTCTGTCCCTACTATTCTAGGCCATTTCATTTTTCAATTTTGCATGAATATGTTTAATATCTATGGACTCTGTAGGTCCATTTCTATAGACTTTATAGAGCTTGGTTTTCTATGAACTCTACATGTTTTCTTTCGGCAGTTGAAGAACCAGTCAAAAAGGGGAAGATTTTACAAAGCTTCTTCAGATTTTTGTCTAAATAAATTTACAAGGAAGGTTGGCATCTTCAAACCATTAAACCATTGCTTCATTTCAAGCTTTGGTTTAATCGACAGTTCAATCAGCTTTGATTCAAGCCTTAGTTCATCGCTTCAAGTCCATCACTTCAATTTCAAGCCTTGGTTCAATCTTTGAGTTCATCGGTGTGCAACATTGAACCATTAAACCAATTCAATCACTTGGTTCAATTGTTTGGTTCAATCAGCTAAGTTCAGCACTTAGTTCATCAAAAAAGTTCAACAAAAGGATCAAGCAGCTTTAGGTTTAGCATTTAGTTCAAAGACTTGGCTCGGCACACAGTGCTGAACCATTGAACTAGTTCAACACTTTGGTTTAATGCTTTAGTTCAATGCAAAGTTTAATCAGCAAAGTTCAACAGACTGGTTCAAATGCCTCCATTCAACGTGCATGTTCAATGGCTGAAGTGAACAAGGAAAGTTTAAAGGCTTAGTTTAGAAGGGCTCAGCATGTAGCATTGAACCATTTTTGGTTCAACCAATTAGTTTAATGACTTGGTTCAACCATTCCAGTTCAATCACTTGGTTCAAATGCCTCTAGTTTAATGTGCAATTTTAATGATAGAAGTGAATGAGGAAAGTTTAAAGGCTTAGTTTAGAAGGGCTCAGTGTGTGGCATTGAACCATTTTTGGTTCAACCAATTGGTTTAATGACTTGGTTCAACTGTTTCAGTTCAAATGGCATTCAGTTCAAAGAAACGGTTCAATGTTCATCGGCGCATAGTGATTGAACCGCTGAATCTATTAAACCGTTGAACCAATTTTGGTTCAACAGGTTAGTTCAATGGCTTGGTTCAAGGGTCTGCCCTATAGCCAGAGGGTAGCCAAGGGTCCAAAAGCCTTTATAGAGGGAAATTCAAGGCAAGAAGCCCTGGCGAGGGGCAGAGAGAGTTCTAAGGAGCCCGAAAGACAAAGACAAAGAGCGACCAATTCTTGCAGACTTTTGTCTGTGGGAAAAAGGCCTGAAACAAAGCCCACAAAGTAGAAAATCCATAAAAAAGGACCTAATGACTTTTTCTAAGGATAGTGACATCCTGAAAGCCATCAAATTTAAGCAGACAAACTAGCCGTTGGGTGATGGCCATGTGAACATCAAATTTAATAGTGAAGTAGCCATTGCTTTTGAACTACCTTAGTGTTAAATCATGGAAGGAGCCCAAGGAATGTAATGACCCACCAGAAGATCCCCCCTGAGGGTTGAAGGAGTAGAAAAGGACAAAGGCCCTAGAGAACAAAGAACAAACAGATGGTGTAGCTCATAAATTCAAATCCTAACAGTAGAATAGACATGATGCAGAAGTAGATGACGTGATCCAAGTGGAACAAGAAGGTGTCAATTCAAGAAGTTATTTTAGTGGTTGACACAGTGCACACCATGTGATCATCAAAGAGGCACAAACAGTGGTCGATGTGACTGGTTTCCTTCAAAATGCATTAGAAAGCAGTCAAACAGTGTAGCTCATAAATTCAAATCCTAATAGCAGAATGGCCATGACACAGAAGCAGATGAAGCGATCCAAGTGGCATAGGAAGGTGTCGATTCAAGAAGTTATTTCAGTGGTTGACACATTGCATACCATGCGATCATCAAAGAGGCACAACTAATGGTCGACACGACTAGTTTCCTTCAAAATGTATTGGAAAGCAGTCAAACGGTAGCTCAAATTTAAAACCTGATAGGAGCAGGCACAACATTAGATTCAGATGGTTTCCTCATCCCAATGCTCAGAAGGCACATGGGTCACTTGTCAAAAAGGGTGCCAAAGGCCCCCTTTTTTCTTTTATATAATGAAGACTTGTCATTTGAGAAAGGATCTTCCACATTTGTAAGGCGTAGCCCTGGTAAATTTTTATCTGAATCAATAAACACATTTTTTACCTCTATCCTGGTTAGATATCTCTGTGTATGTCTGAGTGTTAGTTTGTGTTTAGTCATTGCTTCTTGATGCTTCCATAAGTTCAACACCAACATACTTGGTATCTATAAGGTGCCATTTCTATAGTTGACAAGGAAAGCTGTATTTGGAAGTGTAAAAATAAAAGAAATTACTATATAGTGTGCCTTTCATAGCACCTTTGGTGAATCTCTATTTTCTATATTTTCCATTAAAGCCTCCCTACCAAGCTTCTTGCAGCCTGGTCCTTCTGCTAGTTTGAAGTGTATGTATGTGTTTATCAAATTTTAAGTGTGAGTGTGAGAAGGTCAAATCATTTTGGTGCATCACCTCTTTTAGAGTAGTTTTTTTTCCTACAATCTTTCTCCCTTTTCATCCCCACCATTATATATATACACATTAGCACTTATTACAACAAATCAGATGCATCAAAGGGAGCTAGCCCTTACCTAGAGACTCTCCCCTCTAGCTTCGTCAGTCCCACAGGTAAGAGGGGAGTTTCCATCATTGCGTGAAGAAGGCAGGAGCTCAGCCTCCTACCAAAGGTGCAATCTTCTGCATTAACAATTTTAGCACGCTTGATGGGACCTAGTTTTACAACTCAGTAAGGTTTCAGGATTGATGTTGGTCCTGTTACAATAATTAACTATTTATAGCATCTGGCAACTCCACTAGTAAGAGTTTTAGTTTTCCAATCAAAGACTACTTTTAACTTCTTATGCCTAAAGTCACCACACAGTCTGCTTCTAAGGGTGTCCCATTTGATTTTGTTGAGTTGCCTTTGAAATCAGCAAAAAGACTGGGGTTTGAGAAGACCCATCCTTATTCAATAAACCACCCTCCCAAAACTGTTGTAAGGGACGCATACGTAGCAGAGCCACAGTTACATCCCATCTCAGCTATGGCATTGCCCTTTGCAAATTTTTGTGGTTAGAGCCCCTTGAATCTCCCACATTATGACCCAATTCTAGAAGCAACCCTAAAAAATGTGCCTTATTTTGATGGAGAGGGGCCCATTATATTCATCGAGCACATTAGGAATATTGCTAACCTCTGCAATATTCACAATGTCACGGAGGAAAATATCACCATTAGATTGCTGGCATTGTCTCTCAAGGGCAAAGCTCTTAACTGGTACGAGACTTTGCCCATAAATTCAGTCTATTCTTGGAATGAATTGGGTACTCAATTGACAGACCATTTTGGAGAAAAGAGTGACAACTTCTCACTTGCTGAGTAGTTGACGACCATAAAAAGAGCCCCACATGAATATATGCAGGATTTCAACACGCAGTTTCAGAAGACTTGGGATAGAATCCCCATTTTGGTAAGACTGATTGCTAGCTATGCTTTCCTATATTATTTGAGGTCATTAAACAATGATATTGCTATGAAGATACAATCCATGGGAGGGCATGTGCTGCTTGTTGCCTATGATGTAGCCATAGCACCTGAAAATTATTTAGTATAGGCTGGGAAGATAACCCCTAGACCCCACATGCCACTTTTCAAAAAAATGCTACCTTTAATTTAGTCCATTAATCCCACATTAGCTCCTCTACCTATCATGGAGAAACCAACTACTGCTCCATCCAATGAGCTTCATGAAGTCAAGAGTCTATTGCAGAGCATGTCAAATGAACTTGCAGCTCTTAAAAGGCAACAAGCTCAAAGCAACAGACCAAATCAAGGATACCAGCATTATGGTCAAGCCCCTAGACCCCCTTTCCAAAACTACAATCAAGGATAGGGTCAAGTTACTCAAACTAGACCATTTCAACATTACAACCCAGGCCCCCTTCATCATCTAAGGTCATGGTGCCCATTCAAAACAATCTGGTATAGGAACAACCAAGTTTTTTGACCATTAGATATGGTTAGGAATAGGCTGTTTATACAAATGAGATGATGGGTTATTACCCAAATGTAGACAATCAGACAACCACTCATTCCCAAGTCTTCGAGGCTCCAATGCAACTCAGCACAAGCAACAGTCAGAGTCAGCCTGACTCTACTCTTATGAACCACTTGGAAGGTGAGTTCTATGCAATCAATTATGTGGGAGCTGCAAACAATCAGGCTGACTGTGTTGCAACCAACACCAGATTCAAGAGAAGAGAAATGGTAAAAGCCTAGGCTACTATCGAAGTGGTAGTAGCACCTTCTCCATCACACTCAAATCAAAAAGTCCCAAACTTTAGACCACCATTTGTACCTTCAGCCCCTCAACCTACACCTCAAGTTAGAATTAGCCCCAAAGAAAGCTTGAAGGGAGGCAATCCTCAAGTCAATGTGGTGGACCAAATGAAGAAGCTGCATATGAACATCTCCTTATGGGATTCTTTATCTCTACCAGGGCAAAAGGACATGTTACAAAGGGAATTGCATGAGCTAGATCAACAAGCTATCCCAACGAGCACTAATAATGTCTTGATGATGAATGGACAGCCTTCCACTTTAGGCCAGGTCAAGAAAGAAGAGGAAATTCCCCCTTTCTATGTGTCCTTGGTTATAGGGGATTTCTTGGTGCACAAGTGCATCATTGACAATGGGGCTAATACCTCAGTAATGCCCAAGTGCATAGCTGACAAGATGGGACTAAAATATGAAGAGATGAATAAGGGAGTCCAACTAGATGGGACACCTACAAAAATAGTTGGGATAATGAAGGGTTTAAGGTTGACATTACATGTTTTCTCGACTTTCTCAATTCCCCATGATATAGTAGTGGCAGATGTCCCTCCTTATTTTGCAATTTGCTTATCCAGGGACTTCACGTCTAAGATAGGTGGCTACCTAGCAGGGAATTAGTCCTATCTAGTTTTTAGAACCAAGTATGGGACCAAGGTAAAGATTAAATCCGAGCCACTCTATAAGGACCATCTAGAACCATATTCACACAAAGCAATGAATGTCAGTTATACCATTATTGACAAAGAAGAGTCCCAAACAGAGCAATCTCCATCCTCTACTCTCGAAGGAGTTGCAGACCTACTCTTGGATGAGTGGGGAAATGATAACTTTGAGCATGACCCTTACAAGTTCATAGAGGAGGCAGGCCTTGGAGTCTACTACATACACAAAGAGGGTACCTTCATACCAAATGTAATGAAGGCAAGCCAAGAAGACCTAGGTCTATGGCAGCTATACTTTGACGATTCCAGAAGTAGGTTGGGAGCTGGTGGTGGAGCGATGTTAGTCTCCCCCTCAAAGGAGAGATACTTTTCAGCTTTCCATTTCCAAATTTCTTGCACAACCAATGTTGCAAAATATGAGTTCCTTATCCATAGTCTAGAATGGGCAACGAAAAGAGGGATCAAGGAGTTGCAAGTTTTGGGAGACAGTGACCTGATTGTAAATTAGGTGAGAGGCCAAAATTTGAAAAAAAATTCCATGTTAAAGTCCTACAAGCATAGGGTCTAGGACTTGGTGGAATATTTTCTCACTTTCAATATCGCCTCCATTCCCAGAGAGCAGAACAAATAAGTGGATAGGCTAGCAGCAATCGGTGCTCAGTTCAATGTTTCCAGGGAGATAAGTTGAGACTGCGGGTCATGCTACTTGAAGGTGGTAGTTCAACCCTCTGTCCCTAACAATATTACAAACTGGAAAGTCTTCAACAATGACCAACAAATAGCATTCTTCTTGCAAGAAGAAGCTGAGTTTGCAACAAATAACTAGGCAAAGCTGCAACAATATTATTGCAACCAGATTGTTCAATTAAAGAATAATAAGCTCCCTAAAGGTTTAGTCACTCTTGAGAGTATCTTTAATGGAGATGACCAATTGAGAAGCGACAAGGCATGCATCACAACTAAGGAGGATAATTACGAGAAGGTTGAGATCTTCAAGGATAAGCTACTTGCACTAGGAAAAGTTTGCATGGTTCAAGAAAGGTAAACTTTCATTTTGTTGTGTCAGGAGTTTGCTAATGTTTTTGCTTGGGATTATAGTGATTTGAAGGGTTTTGACCCAAGACTCACCCAGCACACCATCAAATTAGAAGAAGGCACTAGGCCAATCGCATAGAAGCAAAGACCTATCAACTCAATGATTGAGCCTCTCATGTAGAAGGAGTTGGCCAAATTGATTGAGTCTGGGATTATATTTCCAATCAAACATTCCTCCTGGCTGGCCAATCTGGTTCCTGTCTGAAAGAAGAGTGGGGAGATCAGGCTATGTGTTGATTTTAGAGACCTTAATAAAGTCTCTTTGAAAGACCATTACCCTCTCTCGAGCATGGAGCAGATCCTTCAAAAGGTATCAAGCAGTGAGCATTTCTCCCTCTTAGATGGATATTCAAGATATAATTAGATTCTAGTGCAAGGCTGTGACCAGCACAAAATAGCCTTCACTACTAAATGGGGAATGTTTGCCTATAAGAAGATGTCATTTAGGCTATCTAATGCTGGTGCTACCTTCTAGTGAGCCATGGACATGGCTTTTTGAGGCTTGATAAACAACAATGTGCTGGTATACCTTGATGATGTGATGGTATTCTCTAAGGAAGCAAGCCAACACATGAAACACCTCAGGCAGATCTTTGAAAGGTGTAAGGAGTTTGGCATCTCTCTTAACTCGAAGAAATGTTTGTTTGCTATTCACAAGGGGAAACTCCTTGGTCACATTGTGTCTAAGGAGGGCTTATCCATTGACCCTGAGAGAGTTCATTCTATCCTAGAGATGTCCCTACCTAAGCACAAGAAAGGCCTATAGAGCTTCTTTGGCAGGATAAATTTCATTCAGAGATTCATTCCAAATTTCATAGAGATAGTCAAGCCACTGACCTCTATGCTGAGGAAGGGTGAGGAGTTCAAGTGGACAACACAAAGGAAGGATGGATTTGAAGCCATCAAGTAGGCCATAACCTAGGCTCCTACTTTGATCAGCCTCGACTTCAATAAAGACTTCAACCTCTACACTTTTGGCAATGAAGAGGTAATCTCTGCCATGCTTACCCAAGCAAATGGTGATGACCTCGAGCAACCACTTGCATTTTTTAGCCAGGGGTTAGAGGATTTTGAAGTTAGATACACATATGTAGAGAAGCAAGTCCTGGTAGTAGTACTAAGCCTAAAGAAATTTAGGCATATGTTGTCCAACAACAGGATTCACCTCATGGTTCCACATCTTGGCGTCAAGGATTTCTTGACCAACTGAGACTTAAATGAAAAGAGAGTGAGGTGGATCACCAAGGTGATGGAGTATGATGTAGACATCAAGATCACCAAGCTGGTGAGGGGAAGAGGCCTGTGCGAACACATTGTTGTAGACTTCAAGCAAAAAAGGGAAGACAACTTACTAATTCATGATGCAGCTATAATTGAAGAACCAAATATCATGAGGGATTGCACATCAGACCTGAGGTGTTTTCTTCTCACTAGTGAGTGCCCATAGGGTCTTGATAGGACCAAAAGAAGGTACTTCAGGCTCCAATCTCTCCCTTATGCCTTGGTTGATGGAGTATTGTTTAGGAAGGATCTCTTAAGGGTCCTTCTAAGATGCATAGACTCAAATCAGGCTGACAAGGTGCTGTCTGAGTTCCACAATGGGGCAGCAGGTGGTCATTTTGCTCCTAGGGATACTGCAGCAAGGATAATGAGAACTGGCTATTTCTGGCCTTCTCTTTTTAGGGACACCCATGCCTGGGTAAGAAAGTGCCAGAACTATGCACTTTTCAATGGGAAGCAATGGTTGGCTGCCATGCCCCTATAGCCTATTCAGGTGGAGCATCCATTTATGCAGTGGGGCCTGGACTTCATAAGGATGATTAATCTTCCCTCTAGTGTTGGACACAAGTGGGTCCTGACCACCACGAACTATTTCACAAGGTGGGTGGAGGCTGTTGCTTTGAAGGAGGCAAATGAAAGTGTGGTCCTAGAGTTTTATGAGGACCTGGTGGCGAGGTTTGGGGTTTCAGAAACCATAATCTCAAATAATGCATTAGATTTTCTAGGAACCAAAACAAGTGAATGGGCATTGAAATATGGTATATATCTTAGCACTTCATCTAATTATTACCCACAGGGGAATGGGCTGGCTGAGTCCACCAACAAGAACTTGATCAAGATCATCAAGAGGACCATGGAAGAAAATTAGAGGCCTTGGCATGCCAAGCTGAAAATAGCCCTGTGGGCAGATAGGGTCACCCCAAAGAGGGCAATTGGCAACTCACCATACACACTCGTCTATGGAAGGGAACCTAGGGTCCCCATTTCACTTGAGTTGCCAGCCTTGGATCTCACTCACCAGCTCCAATTAGAGGAAGGAACTAGCATGGAGGTTAGATTATGTGAGCTGATGGAACTCCAAGAGGCAAGGGACTATGCTATGGCTTCCATGACCATCAGCCAATGGCAGGTGAAGAGACACTTTGACAAGAAATCTTCATCAAAAGGTTTCTCTAAAGGAGACATTGTCTTGAAATGGGATGAAGATCAAGCTAAGCCTAGAAAGCATGTAAAGTTGATTCCCTTTGGAGTGGCCCATACATAATCACTCAGTCCCAGTAGCATAATGCATTCCAACTCTCCAGGTTGGATGGTGAAGAACTGTATATCCCAGTTAATGGGATACATCTGAAGCACTGCCACTGAGTCTCTTTTCATCATGTATATATTTTCCCTTATTTTTTCTCCTGCTTTCCCTAAGTGCTTTCTGCACATGTTAGTAGTTTTCTTAGACTTGTGTGTGTTTTCTCTTTTCCCTTTGAGGTGAATCTGCATGATTGGTTCTAGATTTATTAGAGCTATTATGGATCTTTAAGTTACAATCTGACATCATGCCCAATGGATTTTTAAGGCAACTAGCTTCTAAGCATAGCAGGCATGCTTCCCCTGGGAGTCACCAATTTGTTGACCATTTTTTGCCCAACAAGCCAAAAAATTGGTCCCCTTCTATCCCTGCTATTCTAGGTCATTTCATTTTTTAGTTTTGCATGAATCTGTTTAATATCTATAGACTCTGTAGGTCCATTTCTACAGACTCTGCAGAGCTTGGTTTTCTATGAACTCTGTAGGTTTTCGTTCGGCAGTTGAAGAACCAATCAAAAAAGGGAATATTTTACAAAGCTTCTTTGGATTTTCATCTAAATAAATTTACAAGGAAGCTTGGCATCTTCGAACCATTAAACCATCACTTCATTTAAAGCTTTGGTTCAATCAACGTTGATTCAAGCCTTACTTCATCACTTCAAGTCCATTTCTTCAATTTCAAGCCTTGGTTCAATCTTTGAGTTCATCAACATGCAGCATTGAACTATTGAACCAGTTCAATTGCTTGGTTCAATTGTTTGGTTTAATCAACTAAGTTTAACGCTTAGTTCATCAAAAAAGTTCAACAAAAGGATCAAGTAGCTTCAGGTTTAGCACTTAGTTCAAGGACTTGGCTCAACACATGGTGTTAAACCATTGAACTGGTTCAACACTTTGTAGTTTAACAGACTGGTTCAAATGCCTCCAGTTTAATGTGCAGGTTCAAGAGTAGAAGCGAACAAGGAAAGTTCAAAGGCTTAGTTCAAAAGGGCTCGACACATAGCATTGAACCATTTTTGGTTCAACCAATTGGTTTAATGACTTGGTTCAACCATTCTAGTTCAATCACTTGGTTCAAATACCTCCAGTTTAACATGCACGTTCAATGGCAGAAGTGAACAAGGAAAGTTTAAAGGCTTCGTTCAGAAGGGCTCAACATGTAGCATTGAACCATTTTTGGTTCAACCAATTGGTTCAATGACTTGGTTCAACCATTTTAGTTCAAATGACATTCAGTTTAAAGCAACGATTCAATGTTCATTGGCGCACAGTGATTGAACCATTGAACCGATTGAACCGTTGAACCAATTTTGGTTCAATAGGATGGTTCAACGACTTGGTCCAAGCATCTGCCCTATAGCTGGAGGGCAGCCAAGGGTCCAAAATCCCTTGTAGAGGGGAGTTCAAGGTGAGAAGCCCTGGTGGGGGTAGAGAGAGTTCCAAGGAGCCTGAAAGACAAAGACAGAGTAGCCAATTCTTGCGGACTTTTGTCTACAGGAAAAAGGCCTGAAACAAATCCCATGAAGTAGAAAAGCCATGAAAAAGGACTTGATGACTTTTTTTGAGGACGGTGACATCGTGAAGGCTGTCAAATTTAAGCAAACAAACTAGTTGTTGGGTGACGGCCACGTGAACGTCAAATTTAACATAGTGAAGTAGTCATTATTTTTGAACTACCTTAGCACCAAATCATGGAAGGAGCCTAAGGAATGCAGCGACCCACTAGAAGATCGCCCCTGGGGGCTGAAGGAGCAAAAAAGGACAAAGACCCCAGATAACAAAGAATAGGTGGATGGTGTAGCTCATAAATTCAAATCTTGACAGTAGAATGGCCATGATGCAGAAGCAGATGAAGTGATCCAAGTGGTGTAGGAAGGTGTCGATTCAAGAAGTAATTTCAGTGGTTGACAAATTGCATACCATGTGATCATCAAAGAGGCACAAACAGTGGTTGACACGACTGGTTTATTCAAAATGCATTGGAAATTAGTCAAACGGTGTAGCTCATAAATTCAAATCCTAACAATAAAATGGCCATGACGTAAAAGCAGATGAAGTGATCCAAGTGGCATAAGAATGTGCTGATTCAAGAAGCTATTTTAGTGGTTGACATAGTGCATACCATGCAATCATCAAAGAGGCACAAACAGTGGTCAATGCAACTGGTTTCCTTCAAAATGCATTGGAAAGTAGTCAAATGGTAGCTCATAAATTCAAAACTTGACAGGAGCAGGCACAACGTTAGATTCAGACAGTTTCTTCATCCCAATGTTCAGAAGGCGCATGGGTCACTTGTCGAAAAGGGTGCCAAAGGCCCCCCTTTTTTCCTTTATATAATGAAGACTTGTCATTTGATAAAGGATCTTCCACATTTGTAAGGCATAGCCCTAGAAAATTTTTACCTGAATCAATAAATGCATTTTTTATCTCTATCCTGGTTAGATATCTCTGTGTATGTCTGAGTGTTAGTTTGTGTTTAGTCATTGCTTCTTGATGCTTCCACAGGTTTAACACCAACATACCTGGTATCTATAAGGTGCCATTTCTATAGTTGACAAGGAAAGCTATATTTGGAAGTGCAGAAACAAAAGAAATTACTATACAGTGTGCCTTTCACAGCACCTTTGGTGAATCTCTATTTTCTATATTTTCCATTAAAGCCTCCCTGCCAAGCTTCTTGCAGCGTAGTCCTTCTGCTAGTTTGAAGTGTATGTATGTGTTTGTCTGATTTTAATTGTGAGTGTGAGAAGGTGGGATCATTTTGGTGCATCACCTCTTTTAGAGTAGTTTGTTTTCCTGCAATCTTTCTCCCTTTTCATCCCCCCCATTAAATATATATATATATATATATATATATATATATATATATATATATATATATATATATATATATATATATATATATATATATATATATATATATATGTGTGTGTGTGTTAGCACTTGGAACAAATCAGATGCATCAAAGGGAGCTAGCCCTTACCTAGAGACTCTCCCCTCCAGCTTCGCCAGTCCCACAGGCGAGAGGGGAGTTTCCATCATTGCGTGAAGAAGGCAAGAGCTCGGCCTCCTGCCAAGGGTGCAATCTTCTGCATCAACAATTAGTATTTACTTATTCCACTTGTTTTCACATAGTTTGGGTAGACAAGTCTTGGAGTGTTTCCTCCATTGGCCAAAAGGATCAGTCACCAATTTTGATGATTTATCATACATGTCTCATACAACATAGAACATGAGTTGATATTGGTTGATTTGTATAATATTAAAAAACATGGTGGAGAAAGGTTCTCTACATTCTTTCAAATATGGAAAGCCCTAACTAGTCATTTTTTGCATAATTTTCTAGAAAAGTAGTTAGCTAGTATTTTTACATATAATCTGAATGCTAAAGCATCCTATAATCTAAGACTCCATTATACAAACACATTTTAAGATATCATATACAAAGGGTATAGATTTAAAAATCACTTATTGATAAGGGTGTAGTCAAAATATACTCTCAAAACCAATTACAAGCCCAACCTCCAATCCCACATATTTGAAGTAACTTTGTTTGTGCCTCAACCTTCATGGATTACTACCTATAGATCTTTTCCCAATTCTTCTAATTTGGGTAACTCTTTCCCAAATTAAAATTGCACAGTGACAACTAGACATTAAAGAGTTACTCTCCAAGGCATTTTTCCTTCTTTCAATATCAAACCCATTCAAGACTTTGTACCTTTTAAATCCAAGCCATTTCACCCTTCTATTGAGAAGCAATATGATATTGGTGAATAGTTAAGAAAATTTACCACACATATTTCCATCATAGATCTCTTGTGTAGTTAGAAGTTCATAGAATAATATTGAATGACCTTATCTAATATTCCAAGGCCCCTAATGACATTGATCCTACCCAATTTCAAGTGCTTGTGGAGTATTTATCCCCAGGACAATAGCTTACATTCAATCAAAGTGATATGTCATCCTTTTCTCCTTTACACAATAATCCTTTGTACATTGAAGCCATCATTTCCTACCACAAAATCAAGTGAGTTCTCATAGATAATGGTTTAAGACTAAATATTGATTTGTTGAAGTTAATCCAAAACTTGGGATATATAGTAACATATATGTATCTAGACACTATCATGGTCAAAGCGTATAATAATGTATAAAGAGAGTCTTTGGGTATTGTGATCATAGGAATCCAAGAAGGGAGGTTAGGAGAGTGTTAGAACAAGTAAACAAAACTCAAAAAAAACACACTAACAATAACACTTGCAAACCAATATCTTAGGGGTGAGCTTAATGAACAAAACCAAATGAAAAGCATAACTAAAATGCAAAAGACACACAATCTCTTACCTTCTTTGAGAGCTCCAAATGCTTTGTTGAGTGGCTTGTTTGGTTTGCATTCAAAGAGTCTTTGGTAATGGAGTTTGTGTAGTTCCCTCTCTCCTTGGCACCATTGTGGCTTGATGTGGCTTATGCTTGGCTCAAGATTTTGGCATTATAATCTTTATTGTAATAAAATGGGCATTATAATATTATATCAGAAGATATTTTAAGTCATTTTTGCATGATAACTTTACACCAAAATAGCTTAGAATTCAATAGGCAAGGCATTGTATTTATAGAAAATGGATCTAACCCCAACCTAAGGTGAATCACGATGGAGTTAAGGCTTGAAATGGGTTCAAATGTACCCTAAGTGAGTCAAATATAACCCCAATAGATTTAATAATTATCAAGTAGTCATGTTTTTCAATGAATAGGCATGGGTATCCAAAATGAGATATTTTAAGATATTTCCAAAGATCTTGACAACTCACAAAAGTCATGATGAAAAGTTAAGATATTTGCATTTTTGAATTTCCTTTTTTAGTTATTCATTAATTACACATGGATAATTTAACCGAGAAATAAATTTGGTTTAGATTTTTAATTAATTCTAATTATCCATTTAGCTCTTTCAAGATTTGCTATTTGTGCATGTGCCCCATTTAATAGGTTCATAGGCTAAATTGACTATTTTGATGCCTAAAATGATTAGGGATGAATCCATGAGAGGTTATGGTTACATATGATAGGATACCCCAATTGGACATGCCTCAATGAGATTTTGACATTTGAAAAATGATGCATAATAAAATTTGGGATGTTTAATGATTCCTAGGCTTTATTTTCAATGGTTGGTAGGAATCAGTCTAAAGTCTAATCGAAGGCCAATTGTGGCTAGTTTTAGGTGTCTAATATTTGCCCAAATTTGGGAATATATTACAAGATATAATAATAGTAACATATTTTCAAAGAATGAAATAGGCCATTAAGAATGAACTAACATAATGGTTGAATAAAAAGCTTCAAACAATGTTTGGGAAGCCTATAATGATGCCCCCTTAAGGGAGTGGCTGTCACATATGTTTGATGGACGGTTCCTTAAAAAGAAGTAAGAAAAAGGATAAAATTAACCCATGGATAAGATTAATCCAAATGAGAATATGCTTGCATGCATTGATTTTCCCAAAGGCGATTATAATTAGTAACAAAGGTTGAGACACTGATTTTCCCAAAGGTGGTTATAATCAGTGGCAATGGCATATGCCCTAGTTAAGGTGGATAAATCAAGATAATGATTTTCCCATAGGTAGTTATAATTATTAATATGACTGAGATTGAATAAAGATGTTTTGGTTATACCCTAGTAGGGTTGATTATAAAGCATAACTC
The DNA here is from genome assembly GCA_037957365.1 of Torreya grandis. Lineage (NCBI taxonomy): Eukaryota > Viridiplantae > Streptophyta > Pinopsida > Cupressales > Taxaceae > Torreya > Torreya grandis. Next base: position 4,097,736 of record JARHVA010000267.1, read on the forward strand.
AAGGATATAACCTATTGCACAAATTGAATATGAGTGGGTGCAAATGTATATTGGATGGTCTAGTTTCCTGAAGAATCCACAAATAACCAGGCATATGAGGATGCACAAAATTATGAAAGAGATGATTGGAAGAAGAAATGTTGATCAATGTAAAAGATTTATTTGTACCTATTAATGTGAAGATGCCCATCCTTATTAGTATTGATACAACTAGAATGGTCAACGTGTTGATTTGATCAAAAAGGGTGGGAGGATTTTTCCAAGGTTACCAAGTAGAAACTTCTACAACTCCATTGCTTGTAAGACTTCTCGAGCTGATTTTTGCTATAGTATGTGATAGTATGCATCATGATACAGAACACCATGATAACATATCTAAAATATGCATAAATAATGACTCTCAATCCAATAAAAAATTAAAAATAATGAACCAATGATAAAAACCATGATGACAATATTGACATATGAATATGGATAGAATCAAGAATAATGTGCAAGGAATCACTAAGTCAAGGCATAGTACTGAAAGCAAATAAATAGGCAAGCAAGCCAACAAACAACTAAGCAAACACATAAAAACCTTGAAATTAAAATCAAAATAAAGCATCTTAACAATATATTTGAACTAGTAGGGTGGATCGAGGATGATTGAATAGGCTTAAACAGTATAATTTTTTTTGGATTTTGAAATTTTATGAATGTTTTTAGAATTTTGAGGTATCTTAACTTGTTAGAGATTAAAAATATACCACTCACAAAATGGTGAGAGCATCGGCTTGGGTAACTCTCAAAATGGTGAGAGCATAGAAAGGGGTGACTAAGCTAACCTCAATGGGAATTGAGCATTGCCTACATAGTCCTAGGATGGAACCTCAACTTAATGTAATCACACCAATACAAAAGGTGATGAGATCTGACCCGATAATAAGAAGTTCTCAAATTTAGGCAAATGGATAGACAAATGAGAATTGTAATGACAAGGTGATGTGGAAATGCATGGTAAAGGTGTTGTTCCTAATTTACACATAGGAAATTATAATTAGGAAATAATATCATAGGTTTTTGGTAATAATTTATCCATAGGTGGTTATAATCAATAACACTAGTCAAATGTGAATGAAAGACAACTTTCTAGATCCACTATCACACTAATTTCATACATTGTCATTTAAACATGAAATTAATAAAATTCTAAAACTAGATTAGAATCCCCTTATAGAAGGTGTGAGAAAAATGAAAGGAAACAAGATCAAAAGGGGTTGGGTAGGATGTCTAAAAATAGGCTTTGGCCTAATAGGGATGGCATAGTAAAATGGTATAGGGTATCGTATTGTTTAGTATAATGATGGTAATTAGATATAATGGTGAGAGGGTTTCCCCCAAGTGATAAGCTGAGAGTAAATGGCAAGGTATGGAATAATAGAAAAATGAAAGTGGCAAGGTAAATGGAAAATTAAAAGGCATGGTAAATGATTTTATCAAGGTATGGTTTTTGGTTTTATGATTTTGGCAAAGGAAATGTTTCTATTATTCCTGTTGATGTTGAGATTAATGTTCTAATCAACAAATGATATAACTAGACTAATCAATCATGTAAATTTCTATCCCAAACCTCTTCTAAATATTATTATATCAATAATCTACTATAGATTTGGATGCTAATAATGTTGTTGTGATCTTCATTGGTCATTGATTTTGTTTCTTTCAAATGCCAAGACAAGGTATATTTTTAGCCTTTGTAAAGGAAAGTACATATAGGGATGGTAAATATAGATAAATAATGGATGATAGGTCTAATTTGGTAATGTATAGATGGATGATAATGGAATGTATAATGGTTTAGAAATAAATGAATATCAAGGTTTTTAGGCACACACAATGTTATTGATTCCAAATTCAACATAAATTTGGTTGTGGTGGGGCTAAAGACTTTTGAATATGCTTTCGATAAGACCACTAAATTTTTATATTCTTTGGGATTGAGAATAACTACCATTTGATAATGTTGTAGATTGGAAGCTATACTGATTTGATCTTTGATAATGTCTTCATTAAGTAGTGAAGGACTGTTGTGCTTAGCTATTGGTGCTCAAAGAGGTTTTCACCAATGAAGTTACCTTGATTGTATTATAGCACCTCCAATAAGGTTTCACTAAGGAAGATTGAATTTTTACATTGATTGTCTTCTAGTGCGTTTGAAAAGGTTTCACTAGAAGATGTTGAGTTTAAACTTTGATTGTCCCCTACCACCTTCAGAAAGGTTTCACTAGGAGATTTTTCTTCTTTTGCATGAACATGGCTTTGGACCCCCTGATATTCTACAATTTATATGTCACCGTGGATTTATTTCAATAAGGTATGATTATGTTAGTACTAATTGACACTTATGGGAGGTGGAAGGTCAGTATAATAGCTAGGTTGGTTGGTGTTAGTAACATATGAAATGGTAAGGGAATGGGGGGAGGTAGCATAATCCTCATAGAAAATACTAGGATATATTGTGTCAAAGCTAAATTAATCATCCTCAAAAACCATAGAAGGATCATAAATGTATTCAAATTTATCTGCAAGGCATGCATAACCAATATTGTAATAGTCATGAACATATTCTGATTCCGAAGCTGAGTCTGACTCAAAGAACTCTAAATATGATATTGAGACTGATGTTGATTCTAATTTTAATGATAAATATGATGTTGGTTCAAGAATATAAGAATTCAATGTTGATTCTTCATTTTGTGTAGACACTACTACAATGATGTCTTGTTAAATGTTTAGTTTTGGACAAGTAATGGCTTGTGATGGCATGATGAGCTCCATAAAGACTAGTTTTTCAAAGTGAGACTCCTCAATGATAGGAAAAAGGTCAAGAGACAACTACTCAAAGAATGGATTGTCAAGGGGAGGCTCTTTAAAAATAGGCATATGGTTAAGATAATGATTTTCCCAAAGGGAGTTATAATCATTAAGAAGTGACTCAACAAAGATTGGCTTGTCAGAATGAGACTCCTTGATAATAGGTACAGTATTAAGAGGTGATTCATCACAAGTTTACTTGTCACAAATAGTTGGTTTAACAAAAATATCATGGATTGGTTGGTTCTCTTGGCCTTGGTTTATAATTAGTTGTAAAATCCCAGTTTTGAATACATCTTGGTCTTCGAATGATTGGATTTGTTAGAGAGGTATGAATTGGCTCAGTTTTGGCTCAATAATTGGTAGGGGTTTTATAAAGTGGGGAATGGTTGGCAATGGATGAAGGATGGTCAGTGGTTAGATAATGATAGCCTTAACAAAGGCTGGTTCTTGGCCTAAGATAGTAATTATGACCCATCGAGTTGTGATTGGAAAACTTGGTTGGGGTAATGAGCTACTATATGTGAAAGGGACAAGAATGGTAATGGTAGGGTGTTGTGGATCTTGGTTTATCACATAAGCCAAAGGATGAGGTCTTGGTATAGAAATGGTAGTGCATCATGGATCTTGGTTGCTCACACAAGCCAAAGGATGACATCTTGGTATATAAATGATAGGGCATTATGGAGCTTGGCTATTTGCAAAAGCCAAAATATGAGGTCCTAATATAAAAATGGTAAGGTATTACAAAGCTTAGTTTCTCATACAATCCAAAGGATGAGGTCTTGGTATATAAATGGTAGTCCTTGGATGTTGTGGATCTTGGTGGCTCATGCAATCTGAAGGAGGGTTAATGGTATAAGTGGAGGAATGGTCATCATGATCGATAATATAGAGAACATCATATGTTAGCTAGCCAAAATAAGGTCTCACCAAATACTGCACTTGAGGATCTTGGCTTTGTTCCCTAAATTAAGGAGTTTAAGGAGGATAAAAATCCATCTAAAAAACCACTTATTCACCATAGGGGTCTTGAACAAAGTCAATTTATATAGCTATTTTATCATAACTTATATTGTACTTGTTTCCACCATAAATGTAACAAGACATATCCATATCAATGATAAACATTCCACAAAATGCCTAGAGTTCTAGAAAACCTAAAAAATAATGTCCACAAGGAAAATGGTTTAAAATTGGTCTAACTTGGTCTAGGGGAGTTGTATCTCCACAATTATTTATGTTAAAACTTGGTCTTAGGATAAAATAAGACATAGATTTGTCCCCAAATTGCATATGAGAGAAACTATGAAATGAATCAATCAAACATACATAAAATAATCATAAACATACATAAACTAGGAGACACTAAATTTAACGTGGTTCACCTAAGATGGGCTACATCCACCAAACTTGTCTAGTATATTATTTCTAGAAATACAAGGGAGAAACAAATCTTACAAGAAAACTTGTTACACCTCTCTACCTTCTCTACCTCTTCTCTGTGTACAATAATCTTCTCTAACCTCTCATCCATATTTCAATTTACATTTAGAGTAGAAAAAATACCTAAACATAACCTCTACCGTTAGATCTAGAAACCTATAATCAATGGCCTAGATTGACTACAAAATTACAATTTTACAAGGCAATTTTAATAAAAATTTCCCTTTAGGGGGCATTGCCCCTGAACACCCATCAGGGCACATGCCCCCCAGACCCCCCATTAAGGGGGTCATCCCCCCTTACAACCCTCATCACCATTGTGGATACAAATAATGGGATCCAAAACTCGATTGAGAAAACATCAAAATTTCAACCTCTGATCCTGGAAGAAAATTAGGCTCCACACCCAACACTTGGTATAAAATTGTTTAACATCAAATGTCTCACATAATAGGTCAAATGGTTGACTAAAAATTGAAATGCCAAAATCTATGCCTATAGTGTTCCAAACAAGTCTAATATAAGAAAATAAATTTTGTTGGACCTTTTGTCCAAATGTGGCATCAAAATCTAGGCTCAAAATAGTCATGTGCTATGACTTTTGGCAAAACAAGAGCAAAAGCTAGACTTAAAAACAAGGTGAGATTTAATCTAACAAATATAAAACACTTTGGCATAGACTATGCATTCAAATTTAGACATAAACTTGGTCAATCAGTATAAGTTATGAAACAAAAGGTACATGGAGAGGTAGGTTGTTTCTCCCAAATCTAGGCACAAATAATAGCTTTCAAATTGGGTAACGAATTACCCAAGTTACACAACCCAAAAGAGAAATATTTGTCTAAGCCCAAATTACATAGGGCATAAATATTAATCAATCAATGTTTGTATTTGAACTTGTCAGGGACTTAGAAAAAACTAGGCTTGTTTGATCAACAAGCTATACAAAGGTGAATGGCATAATGGTACTAGATAAAGACCCAAAAGACACACGTGATTTGGTTTTGAAAATGGATTTTTGGAAACAAGGCAAACAAGTCTATGAAATGAATCGAGTAGCATAATGATGTTATCACACACTAAATATGTAAAAAATGGTTGGTTTCAAAACTCTAAGGCACAAAAATTGAAATAAATTAGGCAACATAATGTTACCCTTTTCAATCAAGTAAAAAACACAAAAAGATTTGTCAAAAAGACTAAAGTAAAAAGTATGGCATTAAACAGACAATATAACACCTCCTAAAATAATGGAGTGGTGTGGAAACAAAACTCATTTTGACATGGGAATATAAACAAACATATTTAGACTCAAAAACCAAGCAATAAAAGATAAAATGACACAAACACCTAAGTGTAATGTCATAGATCCTAAAATTGACAAGGTTACATAGTACTATTGAAATCCATCTATATACATGCTATTAAGAGGATTTTAAGTGTTAATATAAAAATAAAAGTGCATTAATAAGTAGGGTTTTTATGCCCCCTCTTTTCCTAAGAGATTGTACAGTAATATGGAACTTCGAGCTACTCGCCCTGCATCAATAGTATTTCCATGATAAGTGGGGTTGTTCTAAAACTATAGGTTTCACATATCTAGATGGTCCCAAGTGTGGTTAAAAAAAGATATGAAATCATGTCAATTGATTTCATATCATATAATTTACTATGCAAGATTTTATTCCTTTGCTTATTGATTCTATCTGTGTACTTCTTAGTGGAATCCCCTAGTTAGTTGACTTAACTTAGGTTTTCATTATGATTAGAGAGGCTATTTTCTCAAACCCCTAGTAATCATAGTAAATGTGCCCTAATTTATATACCTCACCATGGATTGGGGTTGGTATAATGTTATGATATGAAATCCCAAATCAACACACCCCTAAATAACTCGGGAAGAGGTGATGAACTCCTGCTCACAAGCCAAGTTGCATAAAAATAAATGACTAGTGAAAAGACTTTAGGGTCATGTTTAGATCACTCAAACCATATGGATTTGAAGAGAGCCTTAAACATTTTCTTTTCACACCTTTGACAAGGAAACAAGGCAAAGAAAAGGCACTTTTAGTCACTCAAGTTCCCAAATGGGGACGAGGGAGATCATACACGAATCAATCAGTTTTCAAAAACAAACAACTTCAAACAAACAAGGCATAAAATGAACATTCTCAAAAGCATGTAACTAAGTGATTAAAATTCATTTTAATTCACCAAACAAAAAGTGTTGTGAAGTTTTTGGCCCCTTGGCATTTTTTGTTGAATTCATGAAACAAAACAAAAATGATTTAAACAAAAATATTATTAAAACACCAACTTGAAATGCGAAAATTACAAGTTAAGAAGTGTTTAAAATGTCCCCTTATGGCCTTTGGGTCCTAAAAAAAGTGTTAGGGGTTTTTTGATATTTTGTGAAACATTTATGCAACTTGAATATAAACTAATAGCATATTATGAAAATTTATGAGAAAACATGTGCTCTTAAAAAAAAGCATAAAAAATGGAGTCCAGATGACCCCAAATGAAGCTTCAAAAGATGGCCTATCAAACCGTTATTCTACATAGAGACCGACATCAGTTATGGATGATGCACACATAGACTGACATCAATTTTAGGTGATGTACATATATACTAATTTAGGTTATATAAGACTGATGTTGGTTAGTATAGGATCGATATCAGTTAGGGAAAACTGATGTCGGTCTCTGTGTAAATCTGTGTAACACTAAAAATAGAATACGAAAAATCAAATTAGAAACTCAATTTTTTAAGATGATCAAGTATTCATTTAAAAGACTAAGAGCTGCACTTTGGTCTCCTTATTATATGGGATGCTTTAGGTCCCACCAGGCATACCATTTATGATCATAGGATTCCAAGAAGGGAGGTTAGTAGAGTTTTAGAATAAGTAAATAAAACTCAATAAAATCACACTAACACTTACAAGCCTAGATCTTAAGGGTGATCTTAATGAACAAAACCAAATGAAAAGAACAACTAAAATTTAAAAGACACACAATCTCTTACCTTCATTGAGATCTCCAAATGCTTTGTTGAGTGGCTTGCTTATTTTGTGCTCAAAGCGTCTTTGGCAATGGAATTTGTGTAGCTCTCTCCTTGGCACCATTATGGCTTGATGTGGCTTATGTTTGGCTCAACATTTTGGCATCATAACCTTGCTTATAATAAATGGGCATTAGAACATTATATCAAAAGATATTTTAAGTCATTTATGCATGATAACTTTGTGCCAAAATAGCTTAGAATTCAATAGGTAAGGCATTATATTTATAGAAAATGGATCTAACCCCAACCTAAGGTGAGTCAAGATGGATTTAAGGCTTGGAATGGGTCGAAATATAACCTAAGTTAGTTAAATATAACCCCATTAGAGTTAATAGTTATCAAGTAATCATTATTTTTAATGAATAGGCATGGGTCTCCAAAATGAGATATTTTAGGATATTTTCAAAGAGCTTGGCAACTCACAAAGGTCATGATGAAAGGCTAGGATAGTTGCATTTTTAAATTTCCTTTTTTAGTTATTCATTAATTTCACATGGATAATTCAACTAGGCATTTAATTTAGTTTAGTTTGTTAATTAATTATGATTAGCCATTTATCTCTTTCAAGATTTGATGTTTGTTCATGTGCCCCATTTAATAGGTCCATAGACTAAATTGACTATTGTGATGCCATAATATGATTAGGGATGAATCCATGAGAGGTTATGGTTTCATACGATAGGATACTCTAATTGGGGATGCCTTAATGAGATTCTGAGCTTTGATAAATGATGCATAAGAAAATTTGGGGTGATCAATGATTCCTAGGCTTTATTTGCAATGGTTAGTAGGAATCAATCTAAATTTTGGTCAAAAGCTAGTTATGGCCAATTTTAGGTGTCTATAGGAACCATTTGTCTGCCTATCATTGTTAGGCCTATCATCCATGATATGATTTTCCATGTTATTAATATTGAGTTGCCCTATAATTTGATTCTTGGTCATCCTTGGATCCATGAAGTATGTGCAGTCCCATCCACACTACACCAATGTATCAAATTCTCTCATTTTAGATTATAGGTCACTATTCTTGGTGATTTATAACCATACCAATATTTTTAAAACCTAGAATTTGAGTATGTGAACTACAATTATTATCCTAGAACTAATTTTTTAGGCAAAACTAACAAATAAGTAGTTCCTGAGTCTCCTAAATCTAATTACATTAACTTGAGTGACCTCTCATCCACTTTTTCTAATCTTCCTCTACAAATGTCCTATTTTATTATTGAAGATCAAGGTATTGGTACCTATAACATAAAAGATGCATTCCACATTTACAAGCTACTTAAATCCCCTAAAATGCATGGAAGACCTAAGACTACCAAAACTCTTAGTAGGCCCAACATGGTATGGCAAAAGAGAATTTATCCTTGTCAAAATAAGTTGCTTCTATTAGTCAAAGTTACGTCACCAAATAAAAACCAATCCACAAGTTTTGAAGGGACTTGGTTATATGTAAATGGTTTTGATACATGCTTTAAAAACACCAATTACCCCATTCCTATTAGAATCATGGATAATCACAACTATAAAGGCAAAGGACTAGGGGTAAACTAATAAGGCATTATTAAACATGTCCCTATGGTGAAACATATAGTAAATTGAAGTATTGGATTCACACCGCCTAAAGGTGACCCCTTGGATTTTGAGAGTGATAATACTTTCATGTTTGATAACAAAACTCCTAACAATGACATAGCATATAATTATATCATATATGATGAGCTTGTCAATACCAACTTTTTTGATACCAATGTCATTCTCAATATCACAACCCATATTTCCTTTTCCCTTGATTATCCCAACCTAATTGATTAAGACCATAAAAATTTATTATACCATTATTAGAATTTCAAAATTAAGATTCCATTGTTGAGTTTATGGGACTTAGATATGGGTTTCTAGTTGGTGATCATAAATAAGGCTATCACTTCAAATTGGACCCTATTGCCTAATTTAGAGAGAAAGTGAACTTCCTTGGTCACAAAAAACATAAAACATTAAGATCCTATGGTGAAAACCTCTTTGAGGCACCTTTGGATCAGGGGAAAATTAAATAAAAAGATAATTCCATTGGTGAAAACCTATTTTAGGTGCCCTTGGATGGGTAAGTTTGCTTACCTCCTCAGGAATCTCAGTGTCCTCCAAGTCCAAGTATTACAGTTGATCCTGGCATCAATTTTAAGGAATAGAGAGTCTTTGAGAAATTGGTTCAAGACTTTCCAAAAAAAATTATTAATGAACCACTATCCAACATGGCCAACTCTAATTATTCTTATATCGGTAAGTATTGTGGCTCAAAAATAGATAAAGAAGATCAATTTCCTTCATTACTAATTATTCTTGAAGAGGCTTCTACACTCCTTGTGGAAGATACCATAGAAGTAAACATTGGCACTTATGAAGATCCAAATATGATTCAATTAGGCATGTCCCTCACTGATGAGGAACTTAAATTTATTATTATTTTAAAGTAATTCATTAACATATTTTCATGTCTTATGTGTATATGTTGGGGTTGGATCCTTATCTAGTGATACATCACCTTGTTGTGCATCCCAATGCTACCTATCAAGTAGAAACTATATAAAATTCATCCATATATTACTATCTTGGTTAATAAAGTGTTATAAAAAATATTAGGAGTAGGTTTTATTAGGCCATTAGATTACTCAAAATGGATTTCAAACATTTTTATAGTAAGTAATAAACTAAAGGGAATTCACTTGTGTACTGATTTCAGAGATATCAACAAGGCTTGCACTAAAGATGACTTCCCCTTACCAAATATAGACATGATAATTGACTCAATGACATGGTATGAGAAGTTTCCCATCATGTACTAATTCTCAAAATATAATAAAAAAAATTGCACTTGAGGACCAACACAAAACAATGTTCACCACTCTATGGGGGACAATTTGTTATCAAATCATGCCATTTGGATTTAATAATGTTGATGAAACTTACCAACATGCCATGATTGTCATCTTCCATGACATGATGCAAGATATTATTGAATACTATGTTGATGAATTTTAAAAAATTCAAAAACATGTGTAGGACATCCTAAATTTTTATGAAGAATATTTGAGAGACTTCATAAGTACAAGGTGCACCTCAATCCTAAGAAGTGTGTGTTTGGTGTTACTTCTGGAAAGTTAATAGAATTTATTGTATCACTAAGAGGGGTTTAAGTTGATCCCACCAAGGTTAAGGCTATTATGGATATTCCACCCCATCCAATTTAAATTAGCTCTGTATTTTATAGGTTAAGATCTAGTCTATTAACGGGTTCATCTCACAACTTGCAGATAGGTGTCATCCTTTCACTCACCTTTTGAAGAAAGGTGTCATATTCTAGTGGAACATAGACTACTAGTGATATTTTGAATAATTGAATACTTATTTAGATAACACACCAATATTTACTCCACCCATGCGAGGGAAGCCTCTACTCCTTTACATCTCAATAACAAAACATGTATTAGGGGCACTTTTGGTTTAGCATGATGAACAAGCCAAAGAGCATGTGGTTTAATATTTGAGTAGGACAATTTTAGCTTTTGAACACAATTATTCACCAATCAGAAAGGCTAGTTTATAAATTATGTTCACTTCTAAAAAATTATGACACTATATGTTAAATAACAAGATGGTTATTAAAGCCAAGATTGATCCCCTCAAGTATCTCTTATCAAAGGCAATTTTGACAAGATGCATGGCCAAATGGGTAATGTTATTGAGTGAATTGGTGTCACATTCTAGTGGAACATAGAATACTAGTGATATTTTGAAGAATTGAATACTTATTTAGCTAACACACCAATATTTACTCCACCCATGCGAGGGAAGCCTCTACTCCTTTACATCTCAATAACAAAACATGTATTGGGGGCACTTTTGGTTTAGCATGATGAACAAGCCAAGGAACATGTGGTTTAATATTTGAGTAGGACACTTTTAGCTTATGAACACAATTATTCACCAATCAAAAAGGCTAGTTTATAAATTATGTTCACTTCTAAAAAATTATGACACTATATGTTAAATAACAAGATGGTTATTAAAGCCAAGATTGATCCCCTCAAGTATCTCTTATCAAAGGCAATTTTGACAGGATGCATGGCCAAATGGGTAATATTATTGAGTGAATTTGATATTGAATATCAAAACTATAAATCCATTAAGGGGTAAGTCCTTGTAAATCAACTTATTGAAGCTCCTCTATTATATATCGAGCCACTCACATTTGATTTCCCAGAATAGTTGATCTTGACTCTAGAAGAAGCAATTATTGAGTCTAAATAGTAGACACTTTATTTTAATAACTCATTCACCTCCCATATATCTTGGGTTATCATTCTTTTCATCATGACACAAGGGGATCTCATTCCCAAGTTATTTCATATTGGCTTTCACTACACTAACAACATGGTATAATATGAGGCACTCATTACAAGACTTTGTCTCATTATACAACAGAACATTTAGTAGTTAAGGGTATTGAGGATTCCCAATTGATCATTAATCAAGTTTTAGACCAATGTCAAACCTGAGATGAAAAACCCATGCCATTTAAAATCATGGTGGATAGCCTTAAACAACTTTTTTTAATTTCTTCAATTTGAGTAGATATCATAGGCCAATAATAGATGAGTAGATGCAATGGCATTGTTAAGATTCTTAAGAAGATTTTGAATGATTATGGCCATGTTTATTTCTTACAATTATTCCTAACCTTGTGGGTTTACCATACTAGTACTCATACACCTACGGGTTTCACACCATATTCCCTAGTTTTTAGCTCTGAGGTGATCATCCCTATATAGATTCAACTACCCTCTCTATGAATCTCCCTACATAATATAATCGATGATGAAGACTATCGAGTTACCAGAGCATAAAAGGTAGAGATCCTATATGATAAATGTATAGCCATAATAAACCATTTGAAGGTCTATCAAAATCACCTACGACACAATTAAAACAAACATATTATTCATAGAGAGTTTGAAGTTGGTGATTTAGTGATAAAAAATCAAAAGAATATCAACATCGAGCATAAAAAGAAAGGTAAGTTTGAGTCTAATTGGCTAGGTCCATATATTATTACTACAAACTATGGTTTTGGGGTATATAGGTATAGGAGGATTTGCCAAGGTCTGAATAATGAGGATGCACGAGTCATGGTTGCACGGGATGAAACAAGTGAATACCACAAAATGCTAAAGTAAATGAAATCAAACAAGAGACAATTACATAGACAATTTGGAGAAAAGCCACTATTCCATTAACATGAGATGGCCATAATGAATAATACATATAAGAGAGCTCGTAAGTAACTCCTCTACAAATGGTGGTCAAAGCACCCCAAGAATAGACTGTAACTCCTCCACAGAAGGTGGTGACAAGGTGCTAAGAATAGAGAAGTAACTCCCATACCCAAAATAGCCAGTCAAAAGAGTTACTTATGACATTATTATGACACCTATGACACATCTATGACACACATCTCCACATAAGCTAGCTTATCCCACGAATGTAGGAAACCTCCATGTATGCACAAATATATAATATTCCCTAATTAAATAATAGGGAAAAATAAAAACCTAAACTAACACCCCCCATAAGCGCAGCTTAGGTGGGCAGTGTGGAAATATAAAATGGGTCCCGACAACTAGGCCTGATGAGATACCCATGTACAAATGCAATCTCCCATAAGATAGAGAAAAGGAGAAAACCCGTAGGAAAAAAACTCCCCCCCAAAAGAGAGACAAAAAAAGAAATGAAAAGGTTAGTGGGCCCCCCTGAAGATGATGCTGCTATAGATGTGGACTGCACCCCAAGAAGAGCTCGTAGATGAATGAACTTACTCTCAGTGAAAGGTTTGGTGAAGATGTCTATAACCTACTCTGAAGACTGGGAAAATATCAAGTCAATGACCTGACTATGAATAAGCTCTCGAATGAAATGCATGTGAATCTCTATGTGCTTGGTTTGCTGGTGCTAAACCAGATTCTTACAAATCTAAATGGTACTCTAGTTGTCACAATAAATGATGGTGGGCTGCCTGATAGGAATGCCAAACTTAGAAAGTATCCCCTAAAGCCAAATAGCCTTAGTAGCTGCATTAACAGCGCCCCTGTACTCTGCCTCTATGGATGATATAGCAATAGCATTTTGCTTCTTGCTAGACCAATTGATAGGACCAGAACCTAGAGAGAAACTGTAACTAGAAGTCAACTTATGAGTTTGTGAATCACTAGCCCAATCTGAATCTATATATCCAATCAAGTCAACCTCTATGCCAAATCTGTAATGAATCCCATATCTATGTGAACCTTGTATGTAATGTAAGATCCTCTTAGCTACTTTCCAATGCAGCTCATGAGGTTCCTGCATAAATCTGGAGACAAGTCCCACTATATATGATATGTTAGGCTTGGTATGAGTCAAGTAGATGAGATTGCCAACAAGTTGTCGATACTAAGTGGCATCAACCAATGGTGAAGAATAGTCAACCTCAAGCTTGACTCCTGATAGAAAGGGAGTCAGAGATGGCTTGCAATCAGCCATGTGAAACTGAGACAATAAATCAAGAGCATACTTAGGTTGTGTAAGATAAATCCCTAAATTTGACTGTGAGATCTCGATGCCAAGGAAGTAGTGCAACAAACCCAAGTTTGTCATGTCAAATTTATCTTGGAGAGATGCCTTCACCACTACAATAGCTGATGAAGAACTCCCAATGATCAAAAGGTCATCAACATATAGAACCAAAATCAGGAGTGAATCATCCTACCACAAAAAGTAGACATTGGGGTTAGAATGGCACCTAGTTAAACCCATTGTAAGAAGGAAGGAATCCATCTTGGCATACCAAGCCTAAGGGGCCTATTTGAGGCCATAGATTTTCTAATTCTGCATACTAAGGAAGAATCTTGAACAAATCCTGGTGGCTGATCCATGTAGATCTCCTCCTCTAGGTCTCCATGAAGAAAGGCACTCTTCACATCCATCTGGTGCACATCCCAACCATGTGTTGCGGCAATAGCCAAGGTGAGTCGGATGGAAGTCATATTTGCAACAGGTGCAAAGGTCTCTGATTTGTCAATGCCTACCCCCTGTGAGAAACCCTTGGTGACCAGTCGTGCCTTGTACTTATCAATCGACCCATCTACTATAAACTTGGTCCAATATATCCACCTACATCAAACCATCTTCCTTCCCTTAGGAAGTGAAGTCAAATCCCAAGTGTGATTTTTGATTAAGGAAGAATATTCTTCCTCCATAGCATTATCCCACTTAGGTACCCTCGATGCCTCTCAAAAATTCTATGGATCCAAAACTAAATCAAAGAAGGCATGTGGATCTTTCTGAAAATCCCCCCTAGTTCATCTATCATCTGTAGGATCTCCTGCCCAAGTGCTAGCACTCTTAATTGTCTGTCTAGCCCAAAGTGGCCCAGAAGTGGGTGAGTTAGGTGCAAACTCCTCATCCTCTGACTGACTAGAGGTATATGACTCTGCATCATTGTCCTTGATGTCTGAACTCAAAGAAGAAGAAGAAGAAGATGTCTCTGGCTCAAGAACCTACTATGGCTAATCTGAATCTGATGAGGAATCATCATGAAGAAGTAGATCTGATGAGGGAGAAGAAGTGCCAAGTGTTGAGTCTCTAGGACTCTCCTGAAAATGGACACTTCTCTCGATGAACAACTCATGAGTGACTAGATCTAGAAGGTGATACCCCTTAACACCATCTGGATATCCTACAAAGATGCAAGGCTTGGACTGACATTCCATAGCATTGCATTTCTTCTTTGGTATGTGGGCCATGGCTGGGAATCTAAAAACCCTAAGGTGCTCAACATCAGGTTTCCTTTTATGCCAAGCTTCAAAGGGTGTTATCCCTTTCAAAGCTTTGTGAGGAACCCTGTTTTGAATATAGCAAGCACAATTGATGGCTTCAGCCTAGTATTGTGGTGCTAAGGATTTGGAATGAATCATACAGCTACCCATCTCTTTTAAGAACCTATTTTTTCATTCTACAACCCCATTTTGTGAAGGACTATAAGTGACTGTGTGCTGCAAATCAATCCCCTTTGTGGTGCAAAACTGCTCAAACCTGTTGCTGACACACTCCCTTCTGTTATCAGTTCGAAGAACCTTGATGGATTTCTCACTCTATTTCTCAACAAGAGCCTTGAAGTCTAGAAAATTTTCAAACACTTCAGACTTTTGTTTGAGAAAATATATCCAAGTGTACCTAGAGAAATCATCAATGAAAGTGAGGATGTACTTGGCCCTTATGAAAGATGGTTTGGGAAAGGGTCCCGATACATCACTGTAGATTAACTCCAAAGGTTGTGAAGCCCTCCTAGCTTTTCCTTTGTCAAATTTTGCTTTGGGATGCTTCCTAAGGGAGCACCCATCCCAAAGTCCTTTTGATAATTGGACACGAGGCAAGCCAATGACCATGTCATGTTTGCAAAGTTGCTCAAGGTAGTGGTAGTTAAGGTGGCCAAACTGCTCATGCCATAATTTTCTAACTCTATATGAATAACTCAACAATGCTGTTGGAGAAGAATCAAGTGCAAAATGTGAGGTGTATAACCTTGCTTGGTGATATGCCCTACCCACTGCCACTGTAGTATCACTATGCAACTCCCTGATAGCCACTGAATCTGGAAAAAACTCAACTCTCATGCCCCGACCAATGTGAGTGATTTGGTACACTGATAGGAGATTGGTTGAAAGAGAAGGAACACTTAGAACATTATTAAATGTTCCTCCTTCCATTTCAACTGACCCTCTCCCTGTAACAGAAACTAAAGTGTCATCACCCAAACTAATTGAAGTCATGCTACAAGGCTCTAAAGATGAAAACCCAACTAGTGAAGAGCCCATATGGTGAGAAGTACCCAAATCAATGACCCATGATGTTGTAGAAGCTATAGTTGTTATAAGGGCCTTGCCCTTTTCTTTCTCCTTACCCTTTCCTTTTGCCTTGGTAGAATCTTTGGGTAGATGAATTCTGCTTGATGGACTTAGGAACACCTATGTTGTGCTTCTCTAGAAGATGAGTTAGGTGATCTATTTTTTTATTCATGCATTTGTGTTCATCATGCCCTATATTCTTACAATATGCACACTTAACCTTCTCCTTCTTAGGTTTAGCATTAGAGGAGGAAGACTCAGTGTTGTTTTTGGCAGGATTGTTGTTTTCTTTCTTCTTCTCCTGGTCCTTGTTCTTTTTCTTCTTCTCCTTTGTTGAAGTCTTATCCTTACCATTTCTAGCTATCAAAGCTTGGGGTTGAGTAGAATTCATTATGCCCATTTGGATTAGTTTATCTTTCTCCCTAGTCAAGTTAGCAATGAATGAATCCAAAGAAGGCATTTTCCATTTAGCGCCAAGGGCACTTTTTGTGGCATGGAAAGTGGAGACAAAGACTGAATAACTTGGACCTAACTTTGTGAGAATAGAAAGGATGAGTTAGTCATCTTTATTCTCTATCCTGCATTCTTTCAATTGCAATCTAAGGTCCTTAAACTTAGTGAAAAAGGCCTGTAGGGTGTCAAAGTTGCTAAGACTTAGACTTATGAGTTCGTTTTTGAGCTCATGACCTCTCATCTCATCAAGCTTCCCAAATAAGGTTTCTAGGGTGTCCCATATGTATTTGGGAATCTTGAAGGTTTCTAAATGGAAGAGAAGTTATGGAGACATGGACAAGCTCAGTAATCCATAGGCTTCATAACTACGGTTGTACCATTTGACCTTTTCAGCATCAGTGCTAGGTTCTACTTTAGTACCCATGGTGATCCTATACAACCCTTTACTTCTACGAATGATTGAAATTTTAACCTTCTATTCATGATATTTTAAGGCTTTTAGGATTTTAAGTTGAAAATAATCTATTTTAAGCTGAATTTAGGTGAAGTTGTGTTGATTGCAAGTTGTGAAATTATGCAGAAAGGAGAATGAAAGCAAAGATTGCAAGTGCTGAAAAGCAATCACACCCCCCTGAAATGTTGAGCCCCCAAAAATATGTAAGTGCATGCTCAAAAGACATTGGTCTCATCTAAGAATGCGTCTTAGAGCAATCAGTGCAAGACTTTAAGCAAACAGGATGTCGGACTCAGTCAAAAATGCGTCCCGGGAGACCCAAATTTTAGGCACTTTATAAACTAGTGCATTTTTAACAAATAAAAAGCTTACACTATGGAGAATTAAAATACAAACACTTTTTTTAAATCTGAGCTATCGTTTGCAAGATATTAAAGATTCAATTTCTCATAAACTAGTGTTTTTGCAAAAAAACAACACTAAAACATTAAAAAAATGCCTGTTTTGAGAGAGAAAGTGGCCTTCCAGCCACTCGTTGGACTCGACACAGAGTGAGGAATCCAAAGGAGGTATTTTTGAGGGGGAATTGGCCTCCTGCCAACCTGGGCCTCACCCTTCGTCTTCGACAGGTGAAGATACAAGTTTAAATCTAAACCCCCAAATTATCAAAACTTAAAAATTGTCTAAAATACTCAATACTCAGTCTAATTGACTGATTTTTTTTGGACAAGTCAATTTTAACTAAAAAATTAAAGTATAATATAGAATTTAATGGATTGCCAAGTATTTAAGGGCCCACATGGGATGCCAAACAAGGAGAGGGGTGCCAAAGTTTGAGGAAAGAGCAGATTTAAATTTGTTGGGCAAAAAAGACAGTAGAGACACTAAATTTGAAGCAGATTACAGGTCCAAGGAAGGCTTGAATTTAATGAATTTGTCTTGAAAGCATACCACAACAAATGACTTACGTGGAGAAGGAGAAAAGGGTGCAGAGCTGGATTGAAAAGTTCCAAGGAAAGTGCACCAAGGTGGACGTAGGATTGCGTTTTACCATCACGCCTTTTTTAAAAGCTCCAAGATTGGAATTTTATAACCAAAAAGTGACTTAGCTATGAACCCAACCACGTTCTTTCCTTCTTCCTACACAAACTCAGCCTTTATGTGCTCAAATTTCTCACTTGTTTTGGAACGCCATGGTTGTAACTCCACACTTCTACACTCGGGTATGAGATAAACTCTTATGCAGATCTTGAACACCGTAAGGCTTTCAACACCATGCTGAGAGGATCATGATCACAGGCCTACATGTATATGGAGAGGCCAAACAAGCCATGGAAGGAACAATAGCACAGAGAACTAGCAATATCTCTCAGAAATTTTCAAATTTCACAAAAAAATGCTTTAACAAAGCTCTAGATTTCAATGAAAGCAATAGCAAAATAGACAACTAGTTACCGGGGTGGCTCTGATACCATATCGGAGGATTAGCCAAGGTCTAAATAATGAGGATGCACGAGTCGTGGTTGCACGGGATGAAGCAAGTGAATACCACAAAATGCTAAAGTAAATGAAATCAAACAAGAGACAATTGCATAAACAATTTGGAGAAAAGCCAATATTCCATTAACATGAGATGGCCATAATGAAGAATACATATAGGAGAGCTCGTAAGTAACTCCTCCACAAATGGTGGTCAAAGCACCCCAAGAATAGACTGTAACTCCTCCACAAAAGGTGGTGACAAGGTGATAAGAATAGAGAAGTAACTCCCATACCCAGAATAGCCGGTCAAAGAAGTTACTTATGACATTCTTATGACACCTATGACACATCTATGACACACATCTCCACATAAGCTAGCCTATCCCACAAATGTAGGAAAACTCCATGTATGCACAAATATATAATATTCAATAATTAAATAATAGGGAAAAATAAAAACCTACACTAACAATAGGCTGGTTACACCAGATGGGTAAGAACTAGAGGATCCTATGAACATTTTACTTCTAAAGTGTTTCTATGCTTGACTAGCTTAAACCATTATCTATGAGAACCCTTACTTGGGGGCATCCATTTTGCATTCACCCATTTCCCTTTGTTTATTGTTCCCTAGGTCATTTTTTCCCTTCCTCTCATTTCCTATTATCATCAATATCTTGATTATGACTGACACATGCTACATACAGATTCAGAGAGAATTTTTGAAAGCATTCTAGATTGATCAGCCTCAACAACCTCTTTGTAGACAAGTGTATCAGGGTACGTCAATATGTGTTTTACCTACTTGGTAGTTCTTTGAGATGACTTCTCTTCACTTCTTTTAATTACTATTCTCCATATTATTTCCTCATTATGTGCCTTTTTATACCCATTTGTTATTTTTTGGTATTCTTTTTACCTCAAATTTTGTTGTTATTTCATGGTGACACCATTGTAGCCAGTTTAGCTATTGTTTAATCCCCTACCTAAGGTTTTTTTCCTTTGCTAGACGGTTCCTTATACATTTGTGAATTTTTCCTTGCTTTCCTTATTCTAAAAATCCTATACATCAAAACTTCTACAAAAGGCTTAAAATCTCTAAAAGATATATAAAGCTGCAAAATATTTAAACCTTTTGTCATCATGTTTGTTGGTGGCTCTTGGTCCTATTCTGGGTGGGAACCTCTTATCCAATCCTAGTTATTTCCACTCATTATTGTCATTTATTCATTATTTTCTCATTTCTAGGTGAGCTACATTAGTCTAAATTACACATGGTCTACGTAGATAGCACTTGGATGCATGGGGAATCTTGGGTCAGCTCAACCACTCCCATTCCCATTTTCTTTTCCCCCAATTATTTTTTTATCCTATTCTCTCATAGGTTTACAAACAACCATTATCTCATAACCCCCTAGCGAGAATTACGTTAACTTGAGGTTCACATGGAATATTTAGTATCACTTAGATGTATGAGACATCTCAGGTCAACTCGTCCACTCTCATTCCCATTTTATTTTCCCCCAATTATTCTCACATCCTACGCTCTCACAATTTTGTGAACAACAATTATATTTTATGCTCTTTCCATTTTATGAGCCATTCATATTTTTCATATACAAATCATTTTATTTTCCTTGTCATCACTTATCTTCTTTGCCAATCCTTGGGAGAACTACATCGACTTGAGGTCCACATAGGCTATGCAGGCAATGTTTGGATGCATGGGGCATCTTCGGTCAGCTTGGCCACTCTCATTCCTATTTTCCCCCACAATTGTTCCCATATCCTACACTCTTGTCATTTTATGAATAACCATTATCTCTTATGCTCTCATTATTTTTACAAGCAATTCTTATTTCTCCTCTACAAATCATTTTCATTTCCTTATCATCACTTTTCTTATATTCCAATTCTTGGGAGAACTACATTTGGCTTGAGGTCCACACAAACTATGTAGGCAACATCTATTTGCATGGGGCATCTAGAGGTAGCTCCATCATCCTTTCCTTAATCTGTTATTCCCCCTATTATTAACATTTTCATGTCATCTTATTTATTATCCTTTGGACTTATGAGAACAATATCCAAGCATAACACCTCATGTCCCCACACATAGAGGATCAAAAGAGAGACAACTACATAATTAGTTAATTGTTTGATGTTTGATGTTTTTTTTTCTATCTAGTTTGTGTTTGCTTGTTTCTTTATTTGCCTGTTTATTTACTTTTTCTTATTGTTTCATTAACTCAATCCATTATGCCAACAAGTTTATCATCATGGTGTTCCTTGTTTGCACTTGTACTTGAGTCCATCCATATTCATCTGTCAACATTACCATTATGGTTTTTATCATTGGTGCATTATTTTTAATTGTCTATTAGATCAGGGGTTGGTCCCTGTGCACATTTTGGTTTAATCATCATGATGTTTTATATTAGGGTGCATACTATTATGTGTTATATAAAAAAATCGAGTACTTGAGGTCTAATAAGCAATGTCATAACAACATTCTCTTTGTCTACCAATCTACACCACAATCAATTAGACCACATGACTAAGTTATATGTTACTCATGATACATCTACAAATGATCATACATAAAAGGTCATAATCACTTCCATAATCCTATTCTCCTTGATCAAGTCTAAATAATTTATCATTTTGGATATATATATGCTCATAAGAACGTGCATCTTAGAATGAGCACGTAACATCCAATTCATGTGTATTTGATCAATTCTTTTTCTCATTCAAATCATTTGGTTTATTCTTCATTCCATTTTATCCTAATTTATAGGAAATTTACATCGACCTAAAATCCCTATGGCATGTGTAAGCATTGATCAGTACCACCCAATTTCTAAGGTCAACTCAACCATCCTTACTTCATCCTTATTACCACCAATATTATTCCAATTCAATCACACCATTCTTTTATCACTATTGTGTTCTTATGCATCATGTATTTCATTACCATTGGGGCATTCTTGTGTGACTATTGTTTTGTGGCTTCTTCATTCTTTGAAAAGTCACTATACTCTTGCACCTACATTCATGCTCACTCATCATTAATCTATGTAATATGTTACACCCTTGAGCTATGCTTTCCACTCAATTAATTCCTCAATCAATTTCTCAAAATGAAATTTGCCCTACTGGGGTAAACCATTTAGATTGATCAATTATCAAACATGCCTTGATGGGGCAAATCATTAGTCAATTAATTCCCCCCCTTTGGGGCAGTTCAATATTCAGCGTTTATTATAATTCCAAGCTAACAAGTTTCACATTATTTATGTTAAATCAAATTGTGCAACTTATTTTGAGATCGATCATTTCCTAAGCTCAAAACTTTTTCCATATTTGGGGTATGTTAAAGAGTGTCATCTATATTAGGATGCATTCTCCCTGCTTCTCCCCACTTAGGGGCCAATTCCATTATTTTCCAACATTGGACATCAAAGCATGCAAGCATTGTCTCATATGGATAAATATTATCCATGGGCCACTTTCACTCTTCTTCATGTCCATTTTCTTCTTTTTGAGGGCTCATCCATCAATCTTATTTATTTTTGGTCGCTCCCTCAAGGGTGCATCATGGGCTTCCCAAATGTAGTTTAGGGAATATTTCTTCTCAATCATTATTGTGATCATTTTGGTGACTTTTTCATTCTTTGAAAATTAGTTACTTCATCTAGCATCCCACAAAACCTTCTTAAACAAGGTAAAAATGTATAACTCTATTTTTACCACTTTCGTGATTAAATAGTTATTAGAAATGATTTCTTACAAACAATACAAATTAAGCCTAGAAATCATTGAACATCCCAATTTATTTTTCACCTTAGATGTAAATATTCTAAATTACATCAATGTATCCCTAATTGGGGAAATACATTGTAAGTAATCATCTCCTTCCTTTAATTCATCTCCAGTTAGTTTGTGACATAACAAATTAACATTTTTACCACTTGTGTGAGACAACTTATAACGTTTTAAGAATCAAAAAAGGCTAATCAGGATTACTTACCTAATTAAATTTAAGTGAAAAATTCATAACAATTGTATGAATATCCCAATTTGGAGATTCAAAATTCAACAAAATATCTTTTAAAAGTGACATCATCTATCACAAAATCAAAAATCCAAATTATCAACATAAATACAACAAATATCAGGCATGTTGAGCCATGCCTCATAAGTTCAAAATTAATTCCAAAATTGAATGCACTTGGTCTACAATAAATCTTGGGCCCTTTATCCTCATCTTGAGATGAATGGTCCTCATCATTTTACCAAATCTATAAATACAAGATCCTTTGGCCATTGTAGACAAGTTTTGAAAGTATACTTATTATGAAAACATTTATCAAGATTCAATCATTATTTAACCATGCCAAGCCAAAACCTCGAGTTGACAAGGATAAATGTTGCCCATATGTGGAGTAACCATTGTTAAAGACTACTAGTTCACAAGTTAAGCTTATGCCTCTTCAAATCAGTTAATAAATGGGATCTTCAAGGAAGCTAAATTATTTTATTTGTCTTCTATTTGATTCTTTTTTTGGTAATCTTATCTTACCATAGGGAACAGGTATAGAGTGTTAGTCCTTCAAGTTGTTTTCTAAATTTCATTCACTAACAATTGGCTAACCCCCTATGGATTCTTATTTTATAGTATTGAGTAATTTTTAATAGTTAATTTTATTATGGACTCATTTTAGTTTGAAGTGGAAAAAGGTAAATTGATTGTTAATGATCTATTTGTGACATCGAAGCTTTTATATTCAGAGTTATGGTTTGGGAATGCATCTAGAGATTATAGTGTTGTTTTGTAAGAGTTGTTTGGGTACTTTGTGATTATAAAAAGGTTATTTTGGTTGAAATTTGATATTAACTAATTTGGATATCTTGTTGAATTATCAAGCCATATCTATATGTTCTTAATTTTTAATATATGAACATTTAAGTTGATATTTTAACTTGGGAATATGATAATCACCTTGTTACATAATCTTGAATATTATAAGTCTGGAATTATCATTACATAATTTAATTGAGTGTATGTTGACAATAATTGGATTGTATATGTTTTCAATAAATTTATTATCAAAAGGAAATTAATTTATATTGTTTTATACTTGACTTGTATCATAATGATTAATATTACTTCTACATATTATTTTATAAATGACTTAATATGGAAAAGTTGTTCTGGAAATCATTATGTTTATAATGAACATCAACATTAAAATTGATCTAGTAAAGATGGATGATGGTAAATCATATAATTTAGAGTGCACATGTTCTATTTGGTATGGTTTATGTTTCTTATTTGTTATTTGGTAAAGTTGTCATGCTATTACTCAATTATATTGCATTATAGCATTGATGTTGTCTTGATCGACAGTTATGTAATGGTAAAATTGGGTAAGGTATTCTAATTGGTTGGATTAATAAGCATGGTTGTTGTTTTGAATTATTTGTCTCATGAAATATCTTCATTTATGAATACCACCAATTAGGGGTAATATAACTTCTTACATTCTAATTTTTAATTATATCAAATTGTCATGAAGTTATGTACTTATAGTCATTGCTTAACTTTTTGTGTTTAGTGAGCGAATAGTAATAAGAAGATTACCATATTTAAGAGGCTTAATTTTAAGAATTAAGGTTATGAAAGGAAAAACAAACATGATATGTGTAAAAATACCATATTGTGTTTGAAGAGAGTCTCCAACTTATTTTTCTTTCAGTTATACTTGCATAGCTTGAATTATCTTTACTTGATTATATAACTAACACTATAAAGGTATAATTATTAAAGGCAATAATGCATTTACGTAAATATAATATATCCAAATGGAATGCACATAAAATAATAATTAATGAATGTAAGTTATTCATACATTATTTTAATAGGTTGTGATTATTTTGATGGAAGATTAGATACTTATTAGATGGTGGTATGACCCTAAGACCAAAGTTTGATTATCATTATAGATCATTATGGTGGAACTTGACTGTCAACAAGACTCCATTGGCCCTCACCAGAGGATGATCTACCTTTGATTGGTACACTAAGGGGTTGAAGAGCTTTAAGGAGCCCTATGCCCATGTGGGATGGGCCTCTTAGTCATAGCTCCAAAATAGTTTTATGTTCCTTGATTCTCAGTGAAGAACTTTCAC
This sequence comes from Torreya grandis, assembly GCA_037957365.1. Lineage (NCBI taxonomy): Eukaryota > Viridiplantae > Streptophyta > Pinopsida > Cupressales > Taxaceae > Torreya > Torreya grandis. Next base: position 4,122,637 of record JARHVA010000267.1, read on the forward strand.
CTTACTCCAAATAGCTCTTAAGGGGAGAAATAATGTGGTGTTCATGGAATAAGAGGGTGAGTTATGGGATAGTGTGAAGTGGAAAAAAGGCCTGCCTCTACTTGAGTATACTTCTCAAATGCTTTATAAGAAACTCTCCTCTAAATTCCCATACCTCACCCTCAATCATATTTGGTTTGTGCTTGTTCTTATGCATGCCTAGTCTTTCAGGTTTGATGTGATTTGGGCCTCTTATCTTAAACCCAAGAAATCATGTTTTTGTTGGTTATTAATGTATAATAAGTTGATTTTTGGTGTTATTTTGAACAATTATGGCCTTATTAATCCTCTCTATTCCTTTTGTATTACAATTAAAATGGTTGAGCATGTTTTATTATCCTTCCCTTATGCCTCTAAAATTTAGCATTGTTGTCTTAAACCTTGGAATGTGGTTTTTAGTTATGAGATTGACTAGCTGAACATTACATTTGGTTATGTTTATCCTAAGATTAAATTTCACCCTTTTTTTCATAAATTTTGGCTTGTTTTCTCTACTAAACTATTATGGTTGGAACCTAGAGGTTTTCCAAGGAAAGGATAGAGTGCTTACTGACTTCACAATTGAAATCATCCTTCATTTTTTGTCTTTTTAGATATTCTTCTAGTTGAAAGTGCCTCGGGACCAACTCGATTAGTTCTTCAGGATTGGTCTCCTCAAGGTTACCTTGGAATTCTTCATTGATTTTGGGGGATACCCTAGACTGAGCCCACATCATGACTAGGTTATTTGCCACTAGATGATAGTAGAAGTTAAAATATTTAAGTTTGAATGGGACTATATTAAATATGCATACTTTGATCAAGTTGACAATCTAGTGTAGGAAAGGATCACCCCATTTGAATAACTATGGAAGGGACATATCAGTGGTAAAAGTGATTTGGAGGGACCTGAATCGAAGGACTCAGATGATAAATGTGAAGGGGAAGGCACTACTTATAGTAGGGTATAAGACCCATATGTTTGATCCCACTACCTTTGGGGTGGATTTTATTTAGTTGATACTATTTAAACTTGTATCTCTGTTGATGCGGTTGGTTTTTACTTTTTAGGCTACCTATTTGGCACCATTTTTATATTGAACAATCGATTATTATGTTTGTTGGTGGGGTATGCCCCATATCTATTTTTGTCTCTACTAGATATTTTATAATTTTTTGGCATCTTTGATGCATATATTAGTAATTGATATTTAATATATAAAAAAAATGAGGGTATAGGTGTTGACTCAATTTGTTATAAGAAGTATGCCTCTTTGTTTGATAAATATTATTGATCCATGGCTATTAATGTTGTGCCTTGAAATGAAGTGTAGACTTAAATTACCATGAACAATATGAATTATTACTTGTGATAGTTTTTTTACATGAATTTTAATGTTGTATTATTTGTATCAAGTTGATTAATATTCCTTGCAAGTATTTATTGTAGTTGTACTTAGCATTTTTGTGGATATAGTTATTAATAAAATCATATTTATTTATGTATATATTGTTTGTTATAATGATTTAAAATTAATAAGTAAATACTTATGAGTTTGAATTTCTTTTACCTTAATTAACTTGAAAACTATTTTCCCTAAAATAAGAATTCATTTAAGGTTGAGTCTTGTTAAGTTGGTCTTATGGGAAATATAACTTGTGGGAATATTCATGTCATAATTTATAAGAGTATGAACGTATGCTTATACATCCTAATTTTAATATACTTCAAGGGATGAACCATTTTATTATAAGGTCCACTCAAGAAGACCTAATATTAAGGAAGTTACATTTTGCAAACTTTATTGGGATCTTTAGTTAAGATCAAGTTTGAGTTACTACAAACTTGTTGAGTATTTCAATACATTTAGTTTGGAAAAACACTCTATTTGACATTATTTAATTGATTTCAGTTACACATCGTAAGGGCAAAAGGGTTCTCATTTCACCTTTTCAAAATTATGTGGTGGGTGGTAGTAATTTAGAGGAAGAGCAATCAATTGTTTATCCAATAGTGTATGTAGTATATCATGTGGTTGATATCTTAGCTGATCAAATTGAAGTGGTTACCTCTTAGTAGAGGTATATGTTTTTACTATAGCAAATATTCTATATGTGGATTATTTTCCTGTGTAAAACCTTTATTGTTTGTTCTATAGTATGCACTACTAATTTGGAAGAAGGTATTTGAGGTGGCTCACAAACCTTCTTGTTTTGTTTCTTTGATTTGTAGGAATTATTTGTAACATGTTTTCCTTTTGATGAAGATGTAGGTGATTTAGTACTGGTATTTGTTATTTCACATGCATATTTATGCATATCCATGTATAAGATATCAAAAGAAGGTCATGTGCAATGCTCTTTATTTTAATGGAGAAAGAAGGGCCCTACTAAATATAAATTACACTTCCAAATTTGAAGGTGCATAGTTTAAGGAATATAAGACAACCTTAAATCTAATAACATAATCTCAAATAGAAACATCATTAGTTTGTGTTAGGAATTGTAAATGTTCCAATGGTAATTTAAGTAATTTATCTTTATGGAAATCATTTTAAAATATGTCTTCAAGTTTCTTGAAAAGTGGTAAGGATCCATTTGGAAGGTTATAGAACCAATCGGTAGCCTCTCAAATTCAACTTATATGGAAGGATTTTAATAATAAGTGTCCATATTTATGCCAATAGTTTAAGGAGTGTACATATTATTTCAAGTGATTTTTAGGGACTCAATTACAATCAAATGAAAGTAACATAGGCATAACAAATTTTGTGGGATATATATGTTCAAAAGCATCATGTAAGGGGTTGATTTTTTAGGATATTATCATTAAAATTAGCATCATGTGAAAATACTTGTAATTTAAGAATCGTAATTTTTTTTTAAGATCTCCTATAGTAGTCATCATATATTTTATGTCAATCTGAGAAACTTTTGGAGAGTTTGAATATGTACTCATATGTTATAATTAATGATCCATATAAAACATAAGAATGATGGCCTCTTCACCACTAGAATTGCACTCTAATTTACGATTATGACATGTTTGAAAAGTATTGGGTAAAGGAGCATCCATTTTACATGATGTTTGAAGAGAGGTTATTATATCATTTTGGATTTCATAGAGGTTGATACAACTTTCATTTAAAATATCTTGTATACTTTAATTTTGATTACATGAAAGGGGGACACAAGGTGCCCTTTCATTATTTTCATATATAATTGGAACACGCTTTTGAGCAAAAAATGTAAAATAAGGAGAAAGAGGAATATTCTCTATTTTGATTAAAACATCATCATAGAAAGGAAAATTTTGAGTTTTGATTTCATTTTTAAATTCAAAAGAAAAAGGGATAGAAGATGCAATATTAATTTCTAATCTAGATATATCATGACTATATGAGAAAAGAACATTAGCATAACTACCATTTGAGTCTTGAATTGCATTACTACTACTTGGCTTAGGAAATTCTTTCATTAGGAAACCTTTCGAAAAAATGTTTTGTTGTTTAAATTTAATTGTAATAATGGAAAAATAACATGCATATACACTATTTTTAATAGTATTATCATTTTCATCTTTCCAAACTAAAGGATAGGTATAGAAGTAGTACATACATTATATCATTGAGATCTAGAGATAGAAAAGTATTTTCACTATTTGCATTTGTATAAACTAAATAAAGAATATAATCTTCAATTTGATTAATATTTTTCATGTTTTGAAAAGAATCCACACATTCATTCTTTGTAACAAGTACATAATTGAATAAATAAGATGTGCATTCAACTATTCATTCATGTTTAAAATGTTCTATGTATGAAATATTGTTTTTTTCAATATTTCAAATAATATTATCATGCATGTTAATTTTATAACATTGAAATTTATGTAAATCATTGACTAATGGTACACTTAATGTTTCTTCAAGCACCTCATCATTAGAGCCGAAGATAGGTAATATAGGAGAACTAGGATCTTCCCAATCCTATTCAAAATATGTGGAATCATAATCATAATCATTAGGAGAATAAGAAATGTTGCTATCAATTTCACCATATTCATCAATATTTTCATTTTTGTTATTGTTATTTTCATTATTATAATTGTAAGGAGTTATTACAAAGGAAAACTATGTGTTATAATTCTATTGAACCATAAGATACTCATAAGTAATGTATTGATCACCTAAAAGATTAAAAATGATTAAAGGATGAGGTTTCTTAGGGTTTACAACATGAGTATGTAAAGGGTTGTAAACTTAAACACAACCAAGATAAAAAAAAATACAAGGCCTAGGGCCAAAAATAGAAAAAACATCACTTATGCTATGCCCATGCAAATAAAATCATATCTAAAAAAATACAAAAATATAAAAAAAATGTAGGAGGAAACCCTAAAGTATGTTAGGGTTTGGTTCTATTAAAATATTTAGTCAGGTTCACTAAAATGTTTTATTCTAAATGGGTATTTCACATGAACATACTATAGGAAATTTGATTACAATAATTTAAAATTTAGATTTAGGTAATAAATGATAGTTTATTAAAATTTAACCTATTCAAGCTTGTGCTTTTGACTATTTTTCTTGATTTTACACTTGCGCCAACCTTGGGACACTTGTGTCAATGCAAGTATCCTAATCTCAATGGAGGTGTCTAGCTATAAATATGTTTTTTAAGTGACTATGTATTTTCCTGAAGATGTTCTTAGACTTGTATTCTTGTTTTACCTCTAGATAGTGATTAGATCACACATAGAATACTGTTAATTAAAAAAAAACTATCTTCTTTATCTTTGACCACCTGTGACTCAATAAAAAAGGGTTAACACTTGAGTTGATCTAACCTTAGAAACCCTATTATTGCTAAGTGATACCTATATAACCATATACTCTAAGGAGGGCCTCAGACTCACATTTAGTTCACCCTCTAAGGTGTGTGTGTGTGTAATGGTGATCGTGCAACCATATTCTCTTTCTCCTATTACAACCCTTGGTACAAGTAATGCAAGTGAAATTTGACCATTTTTAATATTTTAGGCTTCAATAATATTAGATCTAATGTAAGGTGTAATTAATAGCTTTTGAATAAAAAATGTATATGCTAATTGAGAGGTTTGTTTAGTATATAGATAATATTCCCTAGTTTTGTATATATAAGTAACCTTTTGAATTTTAATTAAGATCTAGTGGCATGTGAAAGCTGAAAATACAAAAAACATATAGACTCTCACAAATGGTCACAAGTTTAGAAGTTCAAAAATAGATAAAATGATAATCCAAGACACTTATGTTTACCCTTGGACACTTATGTCAACATAAGTGTCATGAGGTGAGTAGTAGTGTCTAAGATCTCAAAACACATAATAAACATTGGATACTCAGGTATCCCCACCATAAGATGGCCAAAGTAAAATATAGTGAGTAGAGAGAAACATAGTACTAGATAAAGCAATGAAATTCCATGGAGCCCAAGGGGCCCATGAAATACCATGCCAATAAGTACTTATTCTTCCAAAAAAAGGGTTATATATTTAAAACTAAGTAAAAAGAAATTATAAAAGATGCTTGTACCAAATGTGGGTGTCTACAGTAAGTCTAAGAAGTTTAAGCCTCTTAGGTATGGTCCATTTAATGTCACAAAATAATTGGGAAAGAATGCATTTAGACTTGATTTGCCTCCTTATATGAAGATTTATTCAATTATCAATGTTAAGATCTTACACTTTTTTTAGCCTTCTATACTAGAAAATGAATATAAAGAGTTTTTGTTATCTTCAATTGAAAACCTTATTATATACAGTCAATTGGAATTAGAGGAGGATGTTGTATTACATAATAAGGAAAGGATAATACAAAGAAGAGTGAAAGGGCATTGGCTGGTTGGGTTAAAGGGTCAACTACCCAAAAAGGCCAAATGGTATTCCAAAAAATATGTGGGCAAAACATTTCATCACTTACTCAATTCTTGAAGATTTTAGGGACTTAAAAGCCTAAAATTGGGGAGGCATGATAAAAAATTAGATCTTAATATACTAGTCATTTATATTATATGTTTACAACATACATAATTATATGTAGTTTATGCTTATAAGACATTTCATATACAAAATATTAGATCAAATATGATGTAGAGGTAAAGTTAGTGTGAGAGTAATCTATAAATCTTTATAGTGATGAAGTCAATGTTTTTCTACTCTTAAAATTAAGGGATTTATTACAAATATCAGAAGTACCATTATATGTAGGTCATAGTTGTGCAATTGTCAAAGTGATTATATAACCACTAATGATTTTAGGTGATGGATGTGAAACTACCCTAGTGATTATATAACCACCAATCTACATGAACCAACATTTTCTCCACCATATAAAAAAAACCCAAAGATGAATGGTTATAAACATTTATTCTTCTCATTTTTAGTTTTTTTGAGTTTCTTGGTAGTTTTATAAGGGAGAGGGAATAAATATAGACCTTATGGTTGGTAGAGGACATCAAAAGAGTCTTATAATTGTATTCACATTGTAATATATCAATTTTGAGTCTCCGGTTCATGTTATCTTTAGCTTTTATTAGTGATTGTTTCAGTGTTGGTTTTTGTTGAGAAGTATTTGAAAGGTGAAAAGTAATCTTGTGTGCATGATTTAGATATTGAGTAGTGAAATATTTCTCCATAAATTACAAGGCTTGGTAGTAACTTGTACATTTTTAAAATCACACAGTGGAAAGGATAGTGCAATTTCTTTACCCATTGGTGTTTTTCCCACACTAGGTTTGTGTAAGATAATTATTGTCTTCTTTTTATTTATTTATGCTAATATATGCTTCATTATTAGGTTTAAAATTATGTACTTTCATTTCCATAAGTTCATAGCTATATTTTTACAAGCAAAATAGTCTAGAACAATAGATTATTTAGCCACTTATTGAGTTAAGAGTATAGGATTTGTATTGGTGAATCTTAATGTGAAATGTCCACCTAATTTATAGATAACTAGATGGAATTTCTTAGGTGAAGGTTTTAAACCTCCTATTTGATATAAGTGATAATTAAACTATATAAAAACTAATAATCTCCTTTAGAACAAGTGTATGATGAGAGATCAAAAATAAAAAATTTATCATATGTGTGTAAGATATGACTCGATGAAGTTCACCTTGAAGTAGGAGGAATGATGTTTGATGCTTGGCTCTAGGCTTGACTTGTGATATTCATATTTTCTCCATCTATCTCTTCTCTATTCTATTTTTTTAAATGGTTGATATAACCTTGTATATAAAATATCATCTAGGATAAGATACACACATTATCCAACTTTATAAATGAAAAGGGGTGAGGTTGAATATGCATAATCAATGGCAATGGGAAAAAGGACACATAAGGCTAAAATTGATATACATGTAGGACATGTGTATTTATTAAACAAACACATGTAAGGTGTGGGTCTATCGATAAGATGATAAGGGCTTGGTTTTCAATATAGAGCATGATAATAGGTGGCGTATAGTTTAAGAATGTTGACTAACACTTTTTGATAAGTGTTAGATTATGGTTTTTAGGTTCAAGGGATAAATGGGGACCTAAGAAGGATTAGAATGATCCAAAACATGTCAATGTGTACAAGTATTCTAAATATGATAAATTGGGAATAAAATACTTGGAATAAGGTCTTCTATAAAATTTAGGTGTCTGCACTTCCTTGAAAGTGAAACTAAGAGTTCATGGAATAGAATAACACATTAAACACTAATAATATGTGATTTATATCTTTAGATAAAGCCTTTCCATGACACAAAATAAATGAAACAATAACCTGACCAACACTAGAGTAAACAACATTTTGAATTTGTAGATTTGGATTTTCTAAGGTTGTTATTGTGTATGAAAATTTCCTTGAAGAAACAAAAGAAGGATAAAAAATTATCACAATTATTATGACCTTTATTATATCTTGAAAAAATATTGAACTGTGGCACACAAATTGGATTTACCTCCATTAGAAAAAATGCAATACAATCTTTCATGTTTCCTATTTGAAGAAACTCATTGCCTAGAAGATTCAAGAATAGATAGGATTAGCAAATCTTGATGAAAAAAGAAGAACTATCTTGGAACCAAAAAATATTTTTTGGTCATGCATGAGGAAGATGTGAACTAGGGTTACTATGGAATATCTTACAAATTGTAAGGCCCTACCCATAGAAGATGTGACATGGAAATATTAAGATTTCATGCAAAATCTTCCATAATTGGTCAATATTGAGGATAATGCTTATTTGAAGGAGGCATGTTATGCCTTTGGCCGACTAGTTGTCTTGGGATACGTGTGGCCAACCTATGGTACACATAACTTTTGAATTCATCATTTTATAATATTTAAATTGCATATTGGTAGGATTAGTTGGCCTAATTATATTTTTGAGTCCCCATAGCCTGATTGGGGTATATATTGGAGGTAGATTTAGAGTATTGCATCATCACATTACAATTTTTTTTCTTATTATAAGGATTGTAAAATTTTACCATTTGAAGTGTCTTGGTCCTATATTTTAGTATTATGATTTTCATTTCATCTATACCTTGTGGATATACTCTATTTTATTGTATCCTACTCATATTTGAAAGTTATTGTTGTTAATTTTTTCATGGCATTTTTTGAATTACATTCTACTTTTGTGAATATGATCTTGTGATAAAGTAAGTTCAATATAGTCAACAACATGCTTAACATGTTTGAAATGAACCATAAAGTATACATAATGGATTCTAAATACCATTTCTAGTATATAATCCTCCACTTGAGCATCACCACCTAACCCTATAATCAATTTTAATATGGATATTGTTTCCTAAACCCATTTTTTAAATATTAACAAATCATAAGGGGCATCCCATGTTTATACCTTTTTATCTACTATGATTTCAATCAAGAACCAAGAGTTCAAGGATTCCTTTCATGTTACACAAGCAATAGAAATATCATATATGTCTATTGAAGTGGTTCCCATATTCAAATCCCTAGAATCACAAATATTCCACCAACATGTTCCTTTGTTATGAGGGACAAATTTTCATGCTTAGAATTAGGTTACTTCTTGGAACCAGATTATTTAACTATACTTTAAGTTGTTAGGTCATAATTACTACCATAGTGATTGATTAATTTTGCATAAGGGAACACCTCATGTAACATCATTTTATGGTCGTACATCTCCTACAACACAATACTTTTTTTGTTTATTGCCTTATAATAATAAGAATATATAAGGTCATTAGAAAAAAATTATTAAAATGTGGGTTGTATATAGTATTCATTAATAAATTTAGTAGTATTTTATAATCCTACAAATGATAAATGGTAACTGGATTTTGGTGGTAGTTTTTTCTCATATATTATTACCACTATCTTCCCCTGAACCACTACTAGGATAATGGATTTATACATGTGTTTATTTACCCCTCTTAGACATATTGATTCTATAATAATTGAATTCAAGTGAAAATAATGAAATCATTTTTATTAGTGTCAAAGATTACTTGATGGAAATGTGTTTAGTTACCAATTTAAAATTTTTGATAGAAGAACTCAATTGTGTTCCTAAAAATGTGATTCTAACTTTTGAGTAAAAGTACACAAGATGTTATGGCTTGAAATTTGAAGAACCAATTGGAAAAAATTGAAAAGGACATAGTCGTAAAGATCAATTAAAGACTAAAATGATGGCTACAACAATAGAGAATCAAGATTACCATGATTGAGTTTAGTAATAGTATTAAATTATGAAAAATACAAATAAATTAGTTTTTTTAAACTTCATCCCACCCTATATGTGGCACTTATTGCTTTCTTAATGTATGGTGCATTTATTTTAATTTTATAGCATGATATGAAAACCTACCACATTATTTTTATCACACTAAATTTAAACTATCTAATAGCATGAAAAACCTACGAGGTAGATTGTATGTCCTCAATGATTTAAATTTTGTATGTATTTGGAGATTTTGCAAGTGTAAAATATGTTACAAATTGAATATATTAAATTAACTTGCATTAAATAATATACTTTGCATCATTCATATGTCATTTTACTAAAAAATTAACTTATTAATTACAAGGTACTTTGACCATCGTTGATCTTAGAGGATAGTAGGTGATATGTATGTAATCTCACTAAAATACAACATTTCAAATGTGGTATACAAAACCTAGTAAAAAATTTAGTCTTCAGCATCGATCTTGTGAGATCTAACAACCCAAACTTAATTAAAAATTAATTATTTTTAGTTTTTACATATTAATATGGGTGGGTATTATCAAAACTATATAGAAAATATAACTTATCAATTATAAAATTTAATGATAGCCTATACTTTTAATCAATTTTTGTTTTACAATTAAAAATGTTAAACTTTATAGTTAGTAATTTGATACAAAAATATTAATTGCAACAAAAATTTAGTTGTTGGATATAAAGATATCAATGGAAAAGATTAAAAATTCAAGCATATTTTTGTATGGCACACTAAAATTCTTTATTTTAAGCTTCATTGAATACATAGTGTTGATCATCCAATATTAACATTATTTGAGGTGCCTTAACTTATAAAGGTTGTCTTCTTTTTATTGTTCAATCTTAATCGATTGACCCTAATGTTTGCAACCTACTAACATTGACAAATAGATGGCATGCCATCAAAATAATCATCATGAATAAATTTGATTGCCTATTAAATATATTTAGATTTTTTGTGCTCTTTAAACGTAAAAATATATATACAAAAAAATTAGACTATTGATCTAACAAGATCAATGGAGGAGGATAAATTTTTTATTTTTTTCTATGAAATATTTTAAATGATTAGGATTGGGAAATATCACATAGACACCATCAATCCTTTGAGTTCAATTGTCATAAAATGTATGACATGTCAACTTATTTTAAAACCCTTCTGTTGACTAAGAAAATTATTTTTGATGCATACCCTTCTTAAAACATGGAGGTAATAAACCTTTGAATAATTAAAAGGGAGCTATTAAAAGAAAAGAAAATTGTATATTTAAGAATTATGATTCAAATTAAATAAAAATATATAATTAGGTATAAATTTCACCCAAAAAATTAAATTATTTTTTAATTTTTTGTATGACTTCACCAAAGAAAATAAATTATTTTTTAGAATTCATTGAACTCCATATTAGTAATTAAATTATTTTTTCTATCAAGTATAGCTTTGCCTAAATAATAAAACCATATTTTCATATTACATATAAATTTTCAAAGGAATCAAAATATTTGTATATATTAGGTGAAAATTTTCTATTCGTTATATACAAAAAATTTAAAATCAGCGTGATTTCACCTAGAGAATTAAGGGAATATGTCGATATATGCTAGGATTTTTTACCAAAATTTTAAGACCCACTTATTAAAGTTTTGCATATTTAAGAGTGGGTTTACGTGTTGTTTATTACAACATATAATTTTAATGTCACCTTTATAAATGATAAATATGGCTACACATGAGACAATATATCCATGTGTACGTTATTGAAACTTTATATTGGCAATTTACATGTGATGATGATATATATGCATTAGAGGCATTAATGATTTTTTTAATTCATTCTTTAGTGATGGTTGTTTTTATTCATTATGATGATTAATTTTATAAATTATTTCTATGATTACATATTTTATAGCAGGTCCATGTATTACTTTTTTCAACATATTCCAATTGGGTCTATCTGGTTCAATTATAACATACAAATTTAATGTCAATTTTATTAAATTAATTATAAATAATAAAAAATTATTTGTATAGCTCTTCATTCTAATAACGATAATTTATAAAAACTAAATTAATAAAAATTCAAGTTTTATGGAAACATTAAACTTTGGACCAAAATTAAAGAAGAAAAATGATAATCCAAAGTGGATGTCCCTATAGGAAAAATGGTGCATAACATTGAGAACACCATTATCACTCATATATCACTCACCATCATCATCAATCATCACAAAAAATTCCAACACAAAACATCAATAATTATTTGTGATATTACATAGGGATAAGGGGGCATGATTGATTATCCCATGGGAATGTCAGGTATTTCCCATATAAACTCTCCTTATATCATTGATATAAATTATTTGAATTAGAAAGAAAATGATGATGTTAAATTATCTAATGTGCTCATGTAAAAAATAAAAAATCGTGTATTCCATTAAATAAAATATATATAAAATAATAATTTATAATAAATATATAACGTTAAAATATCCTTAACTCAATCCACATAAGGAATTGGGAATGGCTCCTTCTGCTCCTACTAGTTTACATTTATATGCCCCTCCTTCTCCTTCTCTCTTCCTTGAACACATTCCTTATACTATTTGCACTCATGCTTCCCCTCTAAGTCTCCAAGGCGTCATGCTTCTTCTCCTTCGATTATTTTTAGTCTTTCCTTTGATGGAAATGGCAAATCGAGTAAGGGGTTTTGGAGGTCTCATCTACAGCTATAGTGTCATCTTTTTTGTACTTATGTTTTGACAAATAGATATAAGCTTTTAAATATGGGTAGGGACAACAATAATACAGTCCTTTCTTCCACTATTATTTTCTCAAAAAATAACCAAATGGGTATTGTCACTAATAGAAAACTTGTAAATACCTTTGGTATTTTGAAATCAAATCTCACAGGTGAGGAATTTTTTTGTATGTAGGTAATTTGGGTTCTTAAATCAATTTCATCCCTTGTTTCTTTGTCCTACATATAGGCTTATAAATCAACCCCCAATTTTGATTCGTAGGAAGATGTGTTGTGGAAATTGTTGATATAAAATGATTATTTTAAGGATCTTGGGATTATTTTTAGATTTTAGAATTTCTACCCTTCATTTAGTGGACTTACATTCATATATCTCCTTTCAATGGAAACATCTATTATCTAATGAGATTTTCATTTAATCTTGTGTGAAGGGATATTTCATTGTGGTTTTTCAAAAGGATGGGGCTAGAGATATAAACTTGTAGTTAGGTCTTTGGTCTTGGGGTTTGGCTTATCTCTACATGTAGCCTTGGTTTCTATACTTCAACTTTTCAATTTGCAATGAGAATGAGAACTCATGGGATTGGCCAATGAGAACTCTAACTTTCTATATGGGATTGGGATTATTATCTAATCAGATATTATTTTTTATGACACCCATATAGGTTAGGTTTCCTAACCATCCACTATATCCATTATTGGATGCCCTATTAACTACTCTTAGCTTTTTACAGTTAGAAATTCCTTTGAAAAAATCCTTTCTATTTCTTTGGAAACATGTATGCATTCATAACCCACTTTTGCACGATTTTGTGTGGAAATGGATCTATCTAAAAGGTTTCTTGAAGATATTTACATTAATATTGGTAACCACATTTAGAAGCATAAATTGGAAAATGAGTGGGTGGAATTTAGATCAGATCATGTTTTGTTGTGGGATATTTGGTGCTACACCATTAACCTATGGTGTGTCTATGGATATGTGTGGCCAACTTGTGGCTTGCATACCTCTTATATTATCTTGTTGTATCTCTCTATGTTCATAGTAAGGTTAACCTATGGAATAACCATGACTAAGTAGAGTATATATAAGAGGTAGTGGTTAGTATTTGACAATGATATTGCAAATTATGCTCTTATTGCATTATTGTGGGGGTTTCCCCCTTAGAGTGGCTAAACTATATTTATCAATCATTTTAATCTTATATTAATTATTGTTATGGATATACATATTCTTATCTTATTTCCATGATATAAGTAATTTCATTATAAGTGGTATCTGGACACTGATTTGGATAAATATTAAGGATGAAACCCTAATTTTGGAGAATCACTTATAATCTATTGTGAATTTTTATACAATTATTTTTATAGTCTTGGATAATATTTCAAGGAAGTCACAGTAAAAAATTCAAGGTTTTATGATCCATTTTGAGGGAGATATTATTGTTTTAGGGTTTGCAATAAATTCATCAAATCTATCTAAATTTAAATAATTTTCCTATGAAATTTTTATTGGTTTGGTATCAGCGTATAAGAAAGATACAGTCAAAATTTTAGAATTTTTTGATTCATTTTGTGTGAGTTATTGTAATTTTAGGATTTTTTATAGATACACTCTATAGGCCAAAGTTTTAAACATTTTTCTACCAAATTTTCATTAAATTTGAAATATTTTACATGAAAGATATAATAAACTATTTGGACTATTTAGATTATTTTCACATGACATATTAAAATTTTAGGGTTTTTTTATTAACCTTAGTTTTTTTTAGTTCATGGAGTTAGATTTTTTTATGGAGAAGAGGATATTGATGGTAGATAATGGTGGATCCTTTTTAATAAGTATTATCTATCATAGTGTAAAATAAAAGTATAAATCCTCTTGAGGAGCTAAGACTTACACCAAATCATGATGGGTAAGAAAAAGAACCAACACTTGATACAGAGAATGTGAATTGGTATAATAGAAGTGACAAAGCTTATGGTCTAATATTTCTATCTATGTCTTATGACTTGCTCTTTCATATTGAATTTGTTACTAATCCTAATGATATATGGACCATATTGGAAAAACTCTTTGGGAAGCAGAACATAATGAAAGGTCATGAGTATGAGAATGAACTCATCAGTTTGAGCCTAGATAACTTTGATACTATATAAGACTTCTTCATAAAGTTTAAATCACTGAGGTTCCAGTTGAAATTGTGTGGTATTGACAAAAAGTATGATCAATTGATTCTTTCTGTCCTTGACAAATTGGGATCTGACTATTTTTCCTTTGTTTCTACCTTCCATGCTACCAAGCATGCCCTTGGATTTATAGGGACCATGTCATCCTTGGATGAATTTGTTGTTTACTTGAATCAAGATCAAGATAAGCTTCTTTATGAGTCATGATAAAAATAAGGTTTCCAATATCAAGGAGAATAAACAAAACCAGAAGGACCCAAAGCAAAAAAAGGTTAGAAACTTGATGCTAAGTCCAAAGCATCAAAAGAGTCCTCCTCTTTAGACATGAAACTTAAGAAATAATGACTAACATGTGCCTAATACAATAAATATGGTCATGATGGATCTAAATTCATGAAGAAGCAGATTGACCATCTGACAAAGATGTTTGAGAAGCACAATATCAGTGTCCCTAATTCTTCTAATCAGAGTTTAGCAGCACAAGAGTCTTATAAGGCCAAAGATAGTAAAAATGGCAAAGAACTTGTTACAATTGTGTCCTAGCCTTCCACATGGGTAATTTATTATGGTGATTAATACGACATGGATTCATCATAGGACATGTTCTCATCCTTAGAGCCTTGTTTTATGCCTTCCATCTTGTTAGGTGATGATGCTTTAACATAAGTTGGTGGGAGAGGATCTGTTGAAGTGAATGATGGGACATTTCATGATGTTCTATGTGTTCCCTCTTTATAAACCAATATCCTATCTATTTATCATATCACTCACATTAGTTTGGGTAAGAAAGTTGAGTTCACACCCAATTCAATGATCATTAGGGAAGTAGATAGTGACTCCATTGTTGCATTTGGAAAAGTAGTAGATCACTAGTCATGATTGTATACTTTATCACATTTTTCTCCTGATCAACCCCCTATATCATTGCTCACTCATTCAGATGGGGTGATTAAATTATGACATGAGCAATTCAGCCATCTCAATTACCACTAACTAGAGAAACTCAATCATCACAACATGGTTTCAAGGTTGCCATGAGTTAAGGTTTTTGATAGAGTTTTCTAGGGTTACTTGGTAAGCATCTTCAGGAGAAGTATGACAAGGGAAAATCATAAAGATCTAAACAAATATTGGATCTTGTCCATAGTGACATTATTAGTCCATTTTTAAAACCTTCATTCAATATAACAAAATGCATGCTTACTTTCATCGATGACTTTTCAAGGTATACTTGGGTGTAATTTATTAAGCAAAAAATTGAGGTCTTTGATCATTTTTAAGACTTCAAGGCACTTGTATAAAAACATTTAGGTAAATCCATCAAGATTTTATGCACTAAAAATGGTGGCGAGTATGTTAGTAATCATTTTTGAACAATTTTGCACATTATAGGGGATAGAACTACAATGTATAGTTTCATATAGTCCTCAATAGAATGGTGTTGCAGAGCATAGGAATAGGTCCTTGAAGGAAATGACTAGCTATATGTTACACTCCATATCTCTTGTACCTCAGTATTAGGTTGAGCCCATAAATTATGCTTGTTATATATATAATTGAGTTCCACATAAATCATTAAAGGGGGTCACTCATTTTGAAGCTTAGAGTGATCATAAACTCATAATGAATCACTTATGATTGTTTGGATATCCTTTTATGACCTACATTCTAAAAAAGAAATTTAAGGTAATAGAACATTAGAATCAACCTTGCATCTTCATTTGATATCCTCAGGGTGTTAAGGGATACAAGATTCTCCATCTCAGCAATCATGAGTTGTTAACTAAGAGGAGTGTTAATTTTCAATAGGGTCCTTCAGACTCCACACTCAACACCTCTCCTTCTTCCTTGGATTCACTGGCATTTGATGACATTTTGATGATTTAGATATGTCTAAAAAACTTCCTAAAGATCTAAATTCTTGTTCTAGTTCTAATGATGAAAGCAGTGGTAAGGATTCACCTCCTCCTCCCAAAATATCTTTAGAGTATAAATAATCTCCTCTTAAATTTGTGACATATGATCTTCTTTGGATAGACAGACACTTCAAAGTGCTAGCCATTGGTTTTGAGATCTATCAAACACTAGGCGAACACATTCACAATTCTAGGATGCCCCACATGTTTTCATTATATTTTATTTTGTTTCCTGAGGCATCAGATAGTCTTGAGTGGGATAATATTATGGAAGAGGAATATGGTTCCTTACTAAGAAATAAAACTTGGTATTTAATCCTTCTTCCTAAGGGAATAAAACTTGTTCGATGTAGGTCAATATATCAAACAAAATTTGTAGCATATGGGTCCATAAAAAAGTTCAAATCACTTTTGGTAGTAAAGGGTTTTTCTCAAGTACCTATTATTGACTATATGGAGACATTACCCCTGTTGAGCCCCTAATTTTGGCTAAGTACTTTTGGTAATAAGAGATGTAGAGAGACATGGAGTGGAAGGCTATGGTGTAGAAGACCATGACATCAAATTCCACATCATAAAAGGAGTAAGTCTTATGGAATAAATACACATGTTAAATAAAAAACTCAAGAATGAAGAACTTAGAGATTAACAAAACACTTGAGGAGAGCAAAGAAAGTAAAGATGGTTATGGAGCGGTTCACAAGGATAAAAGAAAATACTAAGTCAAGAATCTGACATTGGGTAGCAAGAAGATAGGCACTCAGAGATGAGGATCCATTATTGAGAGAGAATATAGGGTTAAATAGGCCTAGGTCCATAAGAACTTAATGTAAATGGCTACCATGACTCAAATATATTGATGGTCATTGGCAAGTCATCCTGATTGTAATTACTTTTATAACTACTTGGTCGAGGAAAACCAAGTATAAATACCCCTAAGATGTACTTTGTGTTTTTGTTTAGTTGGATATTGTTGATGAGTTTATATGAGTTGGTTAACATTATAACTCTAAATCACTATATTTTTTGATATCACTTATGAATATAATGAAAGAAGTCTGTGTTGACATAATACTATTATTCAGTTACATATAGGGTTGATGTTATCTATTATAATTTATTCTATCTTTTTATTTTGATCATCAATACTGAACAATTAAACTGAGTTAGATATATGATTAACAATGAGTTTAGTATTAATTATGTGTTTGAGTGCCTTTGTCTATAAAGTTGGATAAACACATCCTTGCATGACAAAACTAGTGGGAATTAGTCCCATTCTTTGTGCTTTAGGTGAGTGTGTGATAACTTATTCTTACATGAAAATCTAGCATGCTAACACATTGGACTCTTATTCACTTAGGCATGTACCTAGGGAAAGACATGCCCATTTAAAGGAAAAGAAAGCCAACATTTTGTTTCCACTACCAGGACCCCTGGTGATTGCTTGCATAGTGATGGAAGATGCTTGAATGACTATATCTAGATAATATTGAATGATGGGTTACTAAAATAGAAGATAACTTTGCATTATTATTTCTTGAACCAGGAATCTTTGCATGTGTATGGGTAGAATAGTATCCATATGACTCACTTTATGAAATGTTCTTTGTATAAGTTCTTATTTGCCTTTTTGCTTAGATTTTGACATATGCACAAGAACGATTGAGGAATTATGGATGAAATATAGCTTGGTCACTAGAGCATCAATCAAATTTAACATAGTTGGGAATGCCTTAGACATGTGTAGTGGATTATTGGTGGCATGAAACTTTGAATAGTTACATTTTGGAATACCTAGTCATTCCATCTAGAAGAAGCCTGATTTCACTTCCTCTGATAACCATGTGGTAGATATCTCAAACATTTTTCTCTAGAGATTAAGAAACTCTTAGTAAATTATGGACTTGAAATTTTCTCCATAGATGGCTAAACTCCTCTTGCATGAGTAGTGCAATTGGTGGGGAAATAGAGGGGCACCTTTTGATGTAAAATTATTAGTTTAGCATGCTGGTTAGTCAACATGGAATTGTAAAAGCATAAATATGATGAAGTTGGTTAAAGGGCCAAGGGTGGAAACGATCCAAGGAGGGGATAGGAGGACTTAGGAAGTGTTAAGGTCTATAGGGAAGTGAAAGGGCATAGGGAGAACTCCCCAACCATAGGATTGCACCTAATTTTAGCACAAGTATGAATGAGAGAAGCAAGTTAGGTAGTGGTTATTGAAGAACCTAATTTGGATAGGCCCAATTCTCCACCCATAGAGTTTGATCATGCTTTTGAGTTAGATGACATCTTTGTATGCAATTGGGATATGGATAGTGTATAATCATAAACTAAACATGTTAGAGATATTTTTTGAAACCAATACTTAGATGTTAGTTTATTGTTGATTTCTTTTCCATTGCAAGGTAATTTTATGGCCTAGTTTGGAATGCTCGATAGACCAAGCATAACTAGTGGGTAGATTACCATCCCATATATAGTTAATTATCCCATCTCATCACCTAATGTATTCAATGTTTATATTATTTTAGGAGGTGTGAGAGGTGGTAATAGTTGTATCTCATCCATAGGAACTAGAGGAGGTGTAAGAGGTAGTGGTGGACCTCTTGCACAAGGTTTAGGAGGGATAAGAAGTACATCATAGCAAACCCCATTACAAGCTCCTCATCTACCCACTATGTATTATGAGATGACACTCCATTTACCTAAGTATTTTAGTGTGAAGAATGATGCAAAACATGTTCACAAGTTTGAACTTATTTGTTAAGCATGTGACATTATCTCTTCTAAATGAAAGACAACACAATTTTCCACCACTCTTTTGGACCATGTGCATAATTGGTACTATAATTTTGATTTGTAGCAAGTTGTGGTGAATTATGACCAACTAAAGGAAACATTTCACTAGGAATTTGATATCCTAGAGTTTAAACAGTAAAGCATATCTACCCTAAAAGATATTAATAAAGAACTAACTGAGAATATGCATGAGTATGATGTGCATTTTAAGATACTTATCTCTAATCTTTCTTTTGAGATAAACACCACTCAGCATGCCTAGTGGTTTGTATGAGGCTTATTGATTCCCTTATAATGCCTTATCACAAAAGACTTTTACCAACTTTCTTAAGGCCTTGGAAGCTGCCCTTTGCGTCAAAGTCATTGGAAGCATTGATATAATGATTAGTCCCTTTATGGAGGTTCAAATCATTATGGCATATCAACTAGAAAATCTCACTGCACATAATGTGCATGACACTTATAGTGGTTTATGTTGTGTGTAATGTGAATCTAAAGGACACAATAGGAATAACTACTCTCAAAAGAGTATATGAGTTGTGATGAAGTAATCTTATGAGATTATCTAAAAAGAGCACAATATAAGGGATTGCCCTCTACTTCAATGTGCCACATAGTCAAATGTATCTACATATTTTAAGATATGTAATGCATACACTCATGATACCAATGATTGTCATCTTTAGTGAAATCATGAGGCAGATGTGCATGTTATGCATCAAACATGTTTCTAATAACCAAGACAATGGAGGAGGATATCTTGGTCATGGTCTTGATTGAGGATGTGGAGGTGGACATTTTCCACCAAGAACCTATTATAAGTGTGATTCCCTAGATCACTATTAGTGTGATTGCCTAATGTATTATATATGTGCTTTTTCTAAAAATGAACACCATCTAAAGGAGTGCCTAGACCTATATACTATTGTCATGAAGGAGAGAAATGAAAAGGGTGCCAGAATGATATGAATTAAAAACCCTCAATGGAGACCACACCCCGTTACTCGAACTGGTCCAAAAGTAAACATTACTACATGAAGTGGTGGTTAGTCCTAGTATATGTCCACCCCACCCACTAAAAAGGTTCAACAAGAGGAACCTCATGCGACTTGTTATCTAAATGCTCAATAGTAGAAGGAAGTGTTACATGACATCATAAATTTGGGTAGATGACTGCAAAGATAAATCTAGTTCCTCAAGGATCAAGATGGTGTTACATGTGTTGACATGTAGAAATATATAAATCTTCATGACTCAGTGCATCATGAGTTCTATGAATTATGTAAGTAACTCCTTGATGAGGATATTATACCCCTAT
Source organism: Torreya grandis (assembly GCA_037957365.1). Classification (NCBI taxonomy): domain Eukaryota; kingdom Viridiplantae; phylum Streptophyta; class Pinopsida; order Cupressales; family Taxaceae; genus Torreya; species Torreya grandis. The sequence continues at coordinate 4,143,444 of JARHVA010000267.1, forward strand.
TATGAAATTGGCTAAGGCATCATATGCCTACACCTATCGAGGATCATCAGTTAAACCATGCATAATAATAAAGACTCATATCCAACCTAGTTTGGAAGGGGATAAAGAGATATTGGTTAATGCCTCTATTGATGGATGGGTCATTTAGGATATCCTAGTTGATACTAGTGTCAAATTAATTATCCTCACCAAGGATACATGGATGAAGATGGTAACTCCTATTTTGCATCTTTCTCCTCGTATGTTATTTATGGCCAATATGACTCATGCTTTGCTTATTGAAGTAATTATATATGTCACCATGGATATCTTAGGTGTAACTTTCAAATTTGACTTTAAAGTCATTGAGTTGGTAGAAGTTGATGACTTTCCAAATTTATTGGATCTCCCTTAGTGTTACATGAATAATGTTGACTTGAGTTTCAAGAAGCACTATATCAACTTTGACAATGATGAGCATCACATTGTAATCCCCTTAGACCATGATTAAGGACCTCCATATGTTGAGGCAATTAACACTGATGAGGACATTAACCACATATACATTGTCACACAATGGGGTATTGAACACCTTGATCCTACTCTGGATGAAATATTATGTTGGGTAGATGAATAATCTATATTTGAGACTACCAGTAACACTTAAAACTATTGGGATCATGGTGAGTATGACCTTAATGAAAGGATTTATGGTGATATAGGTAGTCAAGAAGATTCTATTTGAAAGTACCATAATTGTCATAAATTTGTTCATCTTCTTCATGGATAAATTATGGATGTGCCACCCATGAGGTTAGATGAAGCTCTAATATTTCATGGTTAGATGTAATTCCATGAGTTTATGTAGGATTTAAAGGCCTTATATGCATCTAAAAATGATTGGGTACATTTAATTATCCATATCTTTGATTTCACAACTACTCTATAGTGGAGAACTCATTGTCAAAATTTACTTACTTGGGACCAAGTTCATTCTACTCTATACCATCACTTTCACCATGATAATTGTGTTCATGACACCATAATTTATAGTGGCATGTATGTTCTTTAACCTCATCTTGAAGCCTATGAGACTATGTGGAAGGTGGATGAGACATTTTTGTCCAAGTATCCATAGATTCATACATTTTATAGCATTCTATGCATTTGGGATATAACGTGATAGGTACATGAATAATGATAGATGGAGATAGATTTTTGGTGTTTCCTTAAGAGTAATATGATTATAGTGTTGTTTAATTCATCTCCTTAGATGGATTTATGCCTCACCTTGCAAGCCATGCATTTGGCTATTGTAGGTGACCCAATGCTAGTAATAGTGACATGTATGTTCTTGAACCTCATATTGAAGCCTATGAGACTATGTGGAAGGTGGATGAGACATTTTTTCCTAAGTATCTATGGATTCATGCATTTTATGGCATTCTATGCATTTGGGATACAATGTGATATGTACATGAAGAATGATAGATGGAGATAGATTTTTGGTGTTTCCTTAAGAGTAATATGATTATAGTGTTGTTTAATTCATCTCCTCAGATGGATTTATGTCTCACCTTGTAAGCCATGAATTTGGATATTATAGGTGACCCAATGCTAGTTGAATATTGCATCATAAATATACATGGTGCACAAGAGGAGAGATTGACTATTTTCCAAGAACTTGATATAAAAGCATCATATTTTTAGCCTGAACCTAGCTTAGACCATGCATTGAGAGAGCAGATCCAAAAAGACAAACAAAAGGTTGTATATCTGGTTGATGAGGGTCCCAATTATGATCTACCTAATTTGTCTATTTATCACTTGGATTTTATACTGAGTATGGCATGCATAATATCCAAAACACCATATAGGATAATCATATATATTTAGAGTTGCTTTAGATGATCTAATATAATATTGGCATAGAAGAAACACCCAAGATGGATATTATGGGAAAATATTGGTTTGATACAGATATTTCTAAAGTGTTTGAAATGCTAAAAGAGTATTAGGACATCTTTCCATAGAATTACACTAAAATTACAGGAGTGCATTCTTCCTTAAGCAAGATGCACATCAAGTTGGTAGAAGGTGTTCAACCTATCAGGAAGAGGCCCTATTGTATTAAACCCAACTTGTGCACTCAAGCCAAGGAAGAGATTGATAGCATTTTGCCATAGGATTCATTATTCCTATAGATTAATCTAAATGGGTGAGCCCCATGGTCATTGGTATCAAGAATAATGGTCACATTTGGCTTTTTGTGGATTATCAAGTACTCAACACTACTTTCATAACCAACCCCTTTCTAATGCCCTTCACTAAGGATATTTTAAAGGGAGGTACTGAGTGTAAGATTTATACTTTCACTGATGGCTTCTTTGGATATCATCAAGTCCAGATCATAGAGGAGGATAAACCAAAGACCATCATTGTAACTAAGTGGATTCATTTGCTTACAACATGATGCCCTTTGGATTGAAAAATATTCTTATCATGTTTTCATGGATTACGATCAAGGATTTGAAGGATTTTATTCCTAAATTCCTTCAAGTCTACCTAGATGATTAGATTATTTATGGCTTAGTGTGGGACCACTATTAAAATTTTTGACTTATGCTTGAGTGATGTCAGAACCTTCAAATTTCATTGAATCTGTAAAAATGTGTTTTTCATACCCCATTCAACATTTTACTTGGTCAAGTTATTTGTCATGATTGCCTCTTAATGGATCCAACCAATATTTTTGTTATTCTTTGCCTTCTAGTGCTGACCACCCAGTGATAGGTTTGTACCTTCTTAGGACACATGGGATATTATAGGAAGTTCATTTGAGGTTATGCTAAGATCATTGCACCACTTAAAGAATTTCTAAAATAGAATGTTCTATTTGTCTAGACTAATGCTCACTAATAGGCATTCATTGCACTCAAGGATAAGTTCATTATTTCTCCTATTCTTTAGTTTCTTGACTAGACATATCCATTTCATGTAAATTTTGATGCTTTAGGCATGAAATTAGGTGTTATCCTTGCCCAACATGGTGAGGTAAACCTTGACCATCCTATTTATTTTACTAGTAGGAAGCTCACTCCAATTGAACAAAACTACATGACTACAGAACACAAAGTTGTGTCCATGGTTTATGCCCTTCAAAATTTCCATTGGTATTTATTAACCACTCTATTCATTTTATTTACAACCCATGAAGCACTAATGTACCTAGTAAATAATCCAGTATTACATGGATGTATTTGCTAGTGGATTGTGCTTTTATAGAAGTCTCAATTCTTAGTGATGGTGAAACTTGTTAAGGCTAATTATGGCCCTGATTATTTATCATGAATTAAATCCATTGAATCATCATGTGTAATTGAATATGCCTTGCCTGACATGCAACTCTTCCATGTCACTCACATGATCAATGAGTTAGAGGATATCATAGCATTTTTTAATACAGGCTCAACACTAGCCCACCTCAACACTCAAGAAAAGAAGAATCTAGTTATTCATGTAGTTCTCTTACAACTCATATAGTGTGACCTTTATAAGCTTAGGTAGGATGAAGTGTTATGTCATTGTGTCATGCAACATGAATGCACTGAGATTCTTTGGGAGGTTAATGAGGGTATCACCAGAGGACACTATGTTGGTGATGTTACATCACAAAAGGTATTTTTAGCTTGCTTATGGTGGCTTAATATGTTTAAAGATGTTAAATCTTACACATTCCAGTGTGATATCTATTAGCATGTGGGTAAGCTGAACATAAGGGATGTTGTGCCCCTTCATCTAATCTTGGTACATTAACCCTTTTAAAAGTGGGATATTGATTTTATTATCCCTATCAATCTAGTAGGGAGGTGTAATGGTGCATACTATGTTATTACTACTACTAATCACCTTACTTAATGGGCTAAAGCCATGCCAACCAAGGATTGGACTACCAACACTACTACTAGGTTTCTCTAAGATAATATCATTACATGGTACAATGTACATTAAGTCTAACTAGTGATCGAGGAACTCATTTCCTTAAAAATACCATCTATATCCTCTTGCTTGAATTCATGATCATGCACCATAGGACTACACCTTACCATCCCTAGGCCAATGGTAAAATTGAAACATTCAATAAGATCTTGGGTAATAGATTGATTCAGATTTGTAATATTGGATGCACTGACTAGGATAATCATGTTTCTAAATTATTATGGGTTTATCATACTACATACAAATGATTGAACAAAAGCACACCTTTTAATCTTGTGTTTGGTGCTGAATCCATTCTCCTAATTGAATTACTTATCTCTTCTCTTTGAATTGTGTATGTTGTTCAATTGGATAATGAAGAGTACTTAAAAGCATGTCTAGATGCTCAACTTCAACTAGATGAAACACAATTTCTTACATATTAGAGTCAAGGAATGGAGAATCACAAATAAAAATCTTGAGATGATCGTCATTTGAAGAACAAGACTTTTCTCCAGGCATGAAGCTTTTGGTATATGACTCCAAGTTTGTGTGGCATTCAAGAAAGGTTCATATCCATTGGGATGGCTCATTCATTGTTCTTATTATTGATCCCACCAGCGTGTAAAAATTGAATTGATTATAAGGCTAATTTTTTCCCAAACATTTTAATGGTAATTGGTTATGACCCTACTATTTTGAGTAGTTTTTTCCCTCATTAAGTAATAAGGCATATACCACTAGTTTAGTATAGGATTTTGGTCGTTTTCAATAAAGCATGGCATTGGTTATGAACCCTTGATTATTTTAGGGTCAACACTTTTTTTATTTCTATATTTCTTTGTAATGTCATGGACGACCACAAACAATTTTTAGTATGGGATAAGAAGGATAGAAGAAGCAAAACCTAAGAGTGCCAAGGAAATGGTTAATGGGAATGTGTGTGGGGAAAAGAGGCTCATAAGTGGAAGTTTATAATGACAAATAGGTATGCACGATGCGGTGCATAACCACTTAGCTAAGTCAAGGTAAAGAAGTGAGGTTCCCACCTTTTTAATGGAAATTTTTGAAATTATTTATAGTTATCATGTAATTTGGGAAAAACATAGGATGGGACATGTATATAATACAAGGAAAATAGTTATAATAGATAGTGTGACAAGTAAGAATCATGTCAAGACCATTAGATCATTAATTACATGAAGTGATGGATGAGGTAATGGGTAAGTAAATATAGATTAACTCCTCAAGGCTATTTTTTTCACAAAAAAATTCACCCTAGAATAACTTGTTCAAGCTTATTATAGATTTGGGCAACATGGGGACATTTCTAGGTATGTGGGTGTACCTATATTGGAAAGTAGCCTCTATATATAAGGGCTAGCTCCCTAAATGTATTTTGAAATGCTCTTATCTAAGTCAACTAATTACTTATTGGGAAAAGAGTTAGAGATTGCATGAATTGAACCTACTCTAAAGGAAGTGATACATTAGAAAGTCTTCCATAAGACTATCATACCTCTTTCACAAAGAGGCAATACCTACAACACTAGCTTAAGAATCCCAGAATGAACTAGCTTCAATATTTCAATATGAAGGTGAGATGTATAAAAATTATCCAAGGTGCATGAAACTATAGATCAATTATAGATACTAAAGTTCATTATACACTTAAAATAGACTAATATATATATATATATATATAAACACTTCATATGACCTGCTAGGATGATATCACTTGCATCAAATATGGGAGGATTGAGAAAAAATAAGGATGGATAGATATCACTTAACTATTCACTATAAATATCTTCCAATAATTTGACAAGATGATGTATGAAATCAAACCAAATTGTATTTATTGCTCTGATTCAAAATACAATGTCAAAACTAGTAGGGCTTCACCATACATGGGGTGGTATCATTTGTCAAAGGCCAAAATGGTAGCTACTTTTAATTCAAAAAGAGCATGAAAGAATGAAGTTCAAAGGTCACTTAAACACATGTCCAATCAATAACCAGTTACATTATAGGGGATTGGAGTATGAAATATACCATGAATGCCTCCCAAAATAAATGTCCATATAAACCATGACAAACTCTCCAAAATGGTGTAAAGATTCTTCTGCTAGCTTTTGTGAAACTACCTTCATCATATATCATCTCTCAAGTATTTTAAACTAAATTAGGAGAGTCCAAAAATATGTTATTATATTTGTATACATTTTCCCATGTACTACATATCTTTTAGAAACCTATATTTATCATTTGTAGTCATTCATTACTTTCTTGGACATTATTTTTTACATATGGTAGTCACTGTTCTTCTTGAGTCTTCGACTGGGCTTTCATGGCAACACATGAATCTAAAAATCTTGCTTTGCTATAGAATCCTTGATCATACATAGTTTTCCATGTGGAATTTCCTTGCCACATTACTTATTCCATTCTAAACTATGTCTATGATACATGCTTACTTTGGTCAAAAATGGTTCTTTGGTTTGACTTTGTTTATCAAAAATATAACTCGAACCAATCACATTGCTCCATCCTATCAATGTTCCTATTGGTCTCATAGATCCCTATTGTTATATACTAAATTTTTGACCTCCTACACATCAAAGGATCAATATGTATGAAGGAATGTTGGCCTTCAATTTTCTACCATGAAGATCCTTTGACATGTTGACTTTTGCTCACACTATTAGATCAAGATGTATGAGCGAACACTAGTCATAGATCTCATTGGTCCCACTTTCTTGTTAATTTTTACGTACCATTAGAACATTGGTATGATTAAATGATGATTATTGATCTATATTGGACCCACCTTCTTATCAGTCAAGCTCTCACCATTAGCTCTCTGGTCAGTGAACCCATACCATTGGATCTTATCCAACCTATAACTTTATAAGGGCTTTTAACCTAAGGACCTTTTGACTTATTTGACCAAAGTATGAACAATTAGATCTAAGTGTTAGTATGCAAGCTCATATGGACCATTAGATCTTGATCAACTTTAAACCCTTTAAGGACATTTTGAATAGAAATAGTTACTTTATGGATCTTGCACTTGATGCTTGCACAAATGTTCTACTCTACAAGTCCAACTTTTAAGCTCCATAACTTGAGCTAGATAACTTACGTGGCCATGAAATTTATAGAGCAAGTTCTTAGCATGAATATCTCCATGGCACTATAACCTTTTGACTCATGAGGCTTTCTAAGTGAACTTATCAAATACACAAGTGAGTTGGTTTGTTCATTTCTAGATGACAGAATGTTTCACTTAGGTTTATATTTGAACTAATGCTTGATCTTTGAAAGCTTAAATGAACTTTTTGAGGCCTGCACAAACTCTTTCCATGATCCTGACTATTTGGACACCATGAAAACTTTCCACTTGAATATATGACTCTAAAATGACACCTAAGATATTAAATAAGGCAAAGACTAAGCTAGACCATGATCAAAGGTAGAATGTCATATGATATGACATCAAATGAACTACAACATACCCTATGACATTATAAAAAGCCCCTATATGAGATCCTAACTATAGGAGGTTGACCCATTTTGACCTATGTTAAAAATGGTCAACATTCATGATGATTTACCTAGGGTGGTATGTTTGTTATGCCATGACCAATTACCTAATCATCTCCATTGGGTTATAGAGTCACAAGTATACAGTTTTGACACATAAATTGCCTTGAAAACACACCAAACAATAGAACACAATAGGAATAAAACAAAAAGTAAGAAATACACGTGTTTTATGATCACTTATGGAGCATAACACAACAAGAAAGGAAACACACACCTATTCTAATATTTACAAAACTAGCCTTTAACCTTCAATAGCAAGGTTTAAAATGTATCCCATTCATAGGGATAGGCAACTCTTCTCCATTCATCCTTGCTAACTTAAAAGAGTTATTTTTCTTGCACTTAATGATTATATATGGTCCAATTCATAGGGTATCAAATTTGTTATGTCTCCCTAGTGTTGCTTTATATTCATCCCATTTTAATACTATGTCACCTTGAAATGATCTTGGAGTTGCCTTCTTGTCAAAAGACCTCTTCATTAGTAATTGGTGATGCTCCATATATTGATGAGTTTTATCTCTAATCTCTTGCAACTCCATTAATTATGTCAATGTCACCTCCATTAGATTATTCTCAAGAAACTCTAGTTGATGTGCTAACTCTAAGGTAGACAACTCTTGAGAGATAGACAACCTAGTTTCCCTTCCATAAATAAGCACAAAAGGAGAATTCCTTGTGGATCTCTTAGGAGTTATCCTATCATCCCATAAGGTTGTCTTCAATTTAGTATGCTAATCTCTGTGTTTATGCTCTAAGGTTATCTTGATGATTATGATCATATTATTGTTAGTAGATTCATCCAACCCATTACCTTGAGGGTAATTGTTAGATGAAGTGCTCAAGAATATGTCATTACTATTTACCCAATTAGTTATCTTAGTACCCATAAAATCAAGAGAATTATCTGAAATAATAGTAGGAGTGTCAAACCTTGTGATGATGCTCTCATAGAACTCCAAGATAGAATTCTCATTAACTTCCTTCAATGCTATTGCCTCAACCCACCTTGTAAAGTAATCAATTACTGTGAGTATTAATTTATGGCCAGCACTTGATGGGGGGTTTATCATACCAATAAAATTAAGACCCCATTTCATGAAAGGTTGGTATACTTGGATAGACTTCAAAGGAAAAGCTACAATATTTTGTTTTCCTACAAATAAATAACATTGTCCACACCTTCTCACCCAAGCATGGCAATCCTTGAAGAGGCTAGGCCAATAATAACCTACCCTAATGATCTTGGTAGTTGTGGTTCTTGGATAGAAATGACCTCATGTTGTCCCATCATGGAAATTCTCAAGCAACATTCCAAAATGATCATTATCAATACATCTCATAACACACCATTAATGTCTCTTATAAAGAGCACACCATTCACAAGCCAAAAGGGAATAGATTGTAACCTAAAATATCTCTTTTGTGATCTACTCATACCATTAGGATTGTAGAGAGGATTAAAAATCAAGTTAGTCAAGCATTAAGCCATAAACAATGAAACATGCATAAAGAACTAACTAACCAAGCCTATATATTTCTATGGGAATTACAAAGGATAACAAGAAATAAATGAAAGAAATCACACCATATTACCTTCCCCAATGGATTCACCATACCCATGTGGCTCAAAAACATGTTCTCCCTTGATCAAACATCTTTGTCTTTGTTAAAAATGGTGGTAATCTCCTCCAATACCTCAAGAACACTCCATAAAACCTAGGCTCTTGATTGTAAACCACTAAACTAGCCTATCAATGAAGCTTTGTGCAAACAATTTAGCATTATAACTTTACAATATTCAAGCTTTGAAGATATTTGAGCATAATAACCTTGCACCAAAATAGCTTTGAAATGATGTTCATGGCCACTCTATTTATATATTTTTGAGATTGGTCAGGATCAACCATGACCATCCATCTCAAGATTGAGATGTGTGGCCATGGATAATCCTAATATTTAGAATTAAATCCATAAATATGCTCAAGATAAATAAGCATTAAAGAGGCATGGGAGGCATTAACTAGGCATGGGTGACCCATAATCCTGATATTTTATGTACTTATGGCTTGATGCATGCCACCCCATAGATGATGTCACTAGGTGATGCAGATAATAAGAATCAATTTTCAAAAAGAAATATTTGACAACTCTCATGGAAAATCCACTTAAGCTCTTGATTTGGATTAATTAGCCTTAAACAAGGTTAATCAACATTTGTGTGATTATTTGAAAATTGGCCCTCAATTAATCAAAATAGTTATAAAGTTATATTATTGGGTCATAATTTGACTCGAGAATAATTAGAAGGTGACATTAGATGCATTGGAATCATATTCCTATTTAGGATGTTGCCAACAAAAAATAACAAAGGTACGTGATGTGTACCAATGAATTAGAAGAAAAGAGTGATCCAGAGCACTAAATAGTGAAATGGTCATTTTGACTCAAAATGATCTGATCAAAGTTATCTAGGCCATAAAATGCATTTCCCTATTTAGGGATACTTTAACCTAAATTGGCACTTGTAAGTGACAATTTTAAACTATTTAGGGCATTTTATGGATTTTGACCTAAAATGTGCATTTGAGTGTAATTCAAGTAAGATTGACAATTTCAACACAAATGGTGTTAAGAATTGGATGTCTACATTTTTCCCTTGTTTGAGAAGGTGTAGCGAGACATTTAGGTAAAACAACATATTTTCAAATAAAAGAGTTGTCAAGACGAAGCTAGAATAGACCTATGATGCCCCCTCGAGAGGACATACTAGGATGAAAGAGAAGGATGAAATCTCAAAAAGAGAGAGAAAATGAGATATTAACCCATGGAATAGATCACATCTAGATGAGCTAATGCTTGTACACATGATTACCATCAATGATCAAAATATAATTAGAAGTATAATAAGCCCCAAAGATAGGGGAATGGGAAAGATAAAATCCATAAATATAAGGGATACACTTTATATGTACCCAATTTGAGAGTACAAGCTGTGTGCTTACGGTATTGATCAATCCCGAGATAAGTTAGACACTAAAATATTGCCATCCTAGGCTTTAATGTGGAGAGATTGAAATTAGAGGAAAAGGGAGAAGGTTTTGCATCAAGAAGGGAAGCACCACAAGAATGGGGTCTCCAAAGAGAAGATAATAAGTACTCTAGTAGAGCAGATTTGATTCTGATAAAATAGTTGTGCCCTAGTAGGTCAAATTTTGAACATTGATAAATAATAAATAATGATTTGCCCCTATAGATCTAATTTTATCTAGACATGGTTTAGATGTTGGGCCCCAGCATGGGTAATTGGCAAGAAAAATATCTCAAGGATATAACCCAAAAGATAGGTTAAAGTGAGTGGGCAAAAATGCATATACAATGGGGTAATGGCTTAGAAAGCCATACAAATCCAAGTATATGAGAATGCACAAAGTGATGAGAGAGATGAAAAGAAGAATGGAGGTAGCTAAGCTGACCTCAATAGAAATTGATCACTACCTACATAGTTCCATGGACTCATGTTCCAACATGAACTTTAGGCTAATGTAGTTCACCCAAGTTTGGGAGAGAATGGAATGATGAAAAATGACCAAGAATTGATTAGACTCACAAAGTATGCAAAGAGATGCACATATAAACATAGACAAAGAAGCCTAAAATGCATGCTACCTAGAAGCCTAATTCCATATCATGAGCCTAGTTTTTGTAAATTATTCTTGAGAATCATTCATTGGAGTTGATGTTGATGTTAAGACCTTGAGACATGAGCACAAATTTCTTGCTATAGCAAAAGAAATTAGGCATCATAAGTATGAATAACTTAGAATGATATAAGATTCTAATTGTGTTAAGCCAGTTCAAATGTGAATATCTATAACTAAGGATAATGGTAAAATAATGACCAAAACTAGAGTTACAACAATTTACATTTAAACAAAAAAACAAAAGACAAATAAAAAGACAAACTTAAATGAACCTAACTTGAAATCAAGATATGGTCTATCTAGACTTAAGTAGGAACAAAAATGTTTAAAAACAAAAGGCAAGAAGATCTTAACAACATGAGACCAAAATATGAATAATCAAGATCCATGTGGACCATCAAGGCATTCTTGAACACAAAAGAGAAAAGCAAAATTAAATAGAAAAATAAGACACTAACAATAATCAAATAAACAAAATGGTCTAAGAACAACGTAATAACATAGGATCAAGATATAAACAATCAAGATCCATATGAATCATCACAATGTTCTGAAACACAAAAGCGATAAGCAAAAATAAACAAGGAAACACAAGACCAAGAAATAAAAAGAGAAGAATTAAAAGGAGAGGTGCGAAAGCGCAATAAAACACCAAGAAAACTCAAATAAACACACATAGATAAAAACCAAGTTAGCATAGTTTAAAGACAAATAATCATGCATGTGTAGTAGAGGTGTTACTTTCCACCACATCATAACAAAGAACAATGACATGACAATTATTCCCTAATTAAAGAGGAACAATGAAAAAATAAATGGGGGAAGAAAAGAAAAAGAAGGGGTTGGATAAGCTGACTCCAGATGTATAAGACAAGTGGATGTTGCCTACATAGTTCCATAGATGCACGTTCCAAAATGAACTTCAAGCCAAATGTAGTTCTCCCAAGAAATGGGATAGAAGAAAAATAATGATCAGACCAGCATGATTAATGTTATAGAAGAAATGGAATATACATCAAACAAATGAGAATGGTTTGGCAAATAAGAAGCTGATGAGATGATAAATAATGATCTTGTAAAATGGCAAGTGCATGAGATAAGATGAAATGGAGTGGTTTTTCTATGCTTACAAAATGTCAAGAGCATTCAAACTTAATATTTTCTTGCAAAATGGTGAGAGCATTCAAATTTAACAATTGCTCGCAAAAATGACAAGAGAATGGGATGGTGGAATGGGAATGTACAAATATACAGAAGTGTGAGACAATGTTTTTATTCTTTTTTGGATCATGTTCTGATGTTTTTGGTATTTTCAAAGTATTTCAAATGTTTTTGGTGTTTTTAGGATAAAATATGCACAAGGTGGGACCATCTAGTTGAGGAGATGCACGTCTTGAGAGTAGAGGTTCCAATAAGATAGTTAATCCAACTGCAACGGCCCATGCTCAGAAATTGGTGAGAGCAAGGTTCTTGATAAAATAAGATAGAGCAATAAATACTTGAAATGAGATGTGATTATTCACCTATCAAAATTTTCACAAGACTATCCTGGTTGAATTGCTTTGTAGAAATACTACTGAAGATGTTCATAATGTTCATGAGACATAATCAAGATCATAATTGGTCAAGGGATGAAAAAAAGTGTTCAAGCTTATAACATGTCCTAGAAATAACAAATAATATGCTTCTCAAAGAGAACAATCCATAATGGGATGAAGAATGTGTTTAGAGTGCCAAGGGTTCAAAGCCTTTATCGTCGAGATTCATAAAAAGTGGACCAGGGTAGTATAAAATGTGTTCAAGGTAAGATAAAATGGTGGGATAAAATTATGATAGCATAAGTTGCCCCCAAGTCAGGGGTATTAGAGACAATGGTTTAAAGTTGTTCATGCATAGAATCTCTTAAGGTGTATGATGTTCATGAGCTCTAAAATTTCTTTGCCATTAGGTTTAGCCAATCAATATGCTCCTGATCTATAGTTCACTATGACAATATATGGTCCTAACTAATTAGGCTAAAACTTACCTTTCTTTTTGGGTTCAACATTCATGTTCTTATGGTTCTCTTTTAAAAATAAGTCACCAATCTCAAATTCTTGAGGGATATTGTGTTTGTTATATCTTTTCCACAATCTATTCCGATAGGCCTACAATTTTTCTAGGGTAGCCAAACACTTACCATCAAAAAGTTCTAGTTTTTTCAATCATGAGGCTCTATAGTCTTCATCATCTTCAATGTGTTCTAATGATATTCATAATAATGGGATCTCAATATCAACCAAGATGATAGCTTTAGTGCAAAAAATAAGAGAGTATGGAGTAGCTCCAGTTTGGGTGTGTTGATTGATTCTATAAGCCCAGAGGGTAGAAAAAAGTTGCAATTGTCAATTATGGCCAGCATCATTGACAATCTTTTTTAAGATGGCTAGAATGGTTTTATTTGATGCCTCAACTTATTCATTGCCTTGAGGGTTATATGGAGTGGATTTATTGTGCTTTATCTTGAATTTTTCACAAGGATATTTCACATCTTGGTTCACAAAGGATCCACCATTATTAGATATAATACGGGTTGGGATGCCATATAGATAGATGATATGGTAATGAATGAATTTGGCTATTTGTTTCCTAGTAATATAAGTGAGAGAAATGGCCTCAATCCACTTGGTAAAGTACTCAATTTTAGTCAAAATGTGCTTATATCCATCTAAAGATGTTGGGTTAATTTTGCTAATGAGATCGAGACCCCATGTTGAGAATGGCCATGGTCTTATAATCGGCTGTAATGGTAAAGAAGGTGCATGTATCAAGTTACCATGATACTAACAAGAAACACACTTCTTTACATAATTACAAGCATCTATCTCCATTTTGGGCTAATAATAGCCTATTCTAAGAATTTTCTTTACTAGAACTACACCATTGGTATAGGCCCCACACATTCCTTCATGAACCTCCTTTAGTGCCAGCTTAGATTCTACTAAAGATAAAACAATGAAGAAGCATTCCATCATAACCTTTTCAATAAAGCATGTTTCCAAGGAGGATATAATGTGTTAAGTGATGAAGTAAAAGTTTTTGTTGGTTGTTGGAAAGATTGGTGAGAAATACATGGGTATGGAAATAGTTATAAAAATCTTTGTACCATGGTAACTCAGGTGAGGGATTAAGATCAGCCATGGTGCATATCCTCTCTAAATTTGGTATAATATGTGCTGGTTGAAGAAGATTTTCAATCAAGAACTGATTCTCTTTAGCACTATCATGCATTTGAATCATGGAACCAATTATTGCCATGGCATTGGTAGATCTGTTGTTGACTCACAAAACTTGTTCAAACTGTAGAGATTTAAAATGTGTTTTAAGGTTATCAATGATTTGTTTGTAAGGAATAAGTTTATCATCTACTATTTGATACTGATCATTTATTTAATTTATGATTAGCCATGAATCTCCATAGACCTTTAAGCTTTGAATATCTCACTGTATGGCAAGATGGATCCCTACAACCAATGCCTCATATTCGACCATATTGTTTGTACACTAAAATTGTATATGGAATGCTTTGGGGATCAAATCCCCCAATGGTGTGATCAACAATATGCCAGATTTAGACCCTTGAGATGTGGAGGATTTATCAAAATAGAGTGTCCATTGTTTAGGCTCTTGTGATGCTTATTCTATCATCATGATAGAATCATTTGGAAGGTCAAAGTTGAGGGGTTGAGTGTCTGTAATAGGAGCTTATGCAAGTTGGTCCATAAGAACTTGTCCTTTGATTGCCTTTTAATTTTGGCTCTCAATATAAAACTCACTGAGAAGCATAATCCATTTAGACATGCATCCTTGAAGAGCTACTTTATATAAAAGGAACTTGAGAGGATCTACCTTAGCGATAATAATAGTTTTGTTATTTAGCATATAATGTCATAATTTATGTGTGGCAAACACCATAGCTAAACATGCCTTCTCAATAGGCATATAATTATGTTCATAGGCTACCAATGTGTGGCTTAAATAATAAACTGTGTTCCTTACCATGATCATCATGTTGAGCAAAAAGTGCCCCTAGTGTATATTTTATGGCTGATATATAAAGAAGCAGTGGCCTTCCTTGTGTTGGAGGTCATAAGACTGGTAGATTGGCCAAGTATGTTTTAAGCTTTGCAAATGCTATCTAACAATCTTCATCCCACTAAAATAGTACCCCTTTATTTAAGAGATGAGTAAATGGGTGTCACTTATCTTCCAATTGAGAAATGAACCTATGTATAGACTAGACCTTTCCTTGTAGGCCTCACAACTTTTAAGATTATTTTGTGGAGGCATCTCCATACTAGTGGTGACCTTTTCAAGGTCGACCTAAATCCCTCATTATGATACAATGAACCCTAGAAATTTTCTTGATGTGACTCCAAAGACACAATTCTTAGGATTCAAATAGACTTTATATGCATGAAGACTCTCAAATATTCTTCATAGAATGTTAGGCTGTCCAGCTCTTGTTCTTGATTTTGTTATTATATCATCAACATAGTCCTCGACAATGTCATACATCATATCATGGAAGATGACAATCATTTCACACTGATATGTGGCTCTAACAATCTTCAAACCAAATGGTATGACTTGGGAGCAAAATGTCCCCCATGGAGTGGTGAACATAGTCTTATGTTGACCCTTAGGGGATATCTTGATTTGATTGTAACTATAAAATCCACTCATTAAGGATAGCATCTCGTACCCAATAGTTAAGTCAATAATCATGCTAATGTTGGGTAAAGGAAAATAATCTTTAAGGCATGCTTTGTTGACATCATGAAAATTAGTACAAACATGTATGCCTGGGGTATTTTTACTTATTGGCACGATGTTAGAAATCCATTTAGAGTAGTCTAGTGGTCTAATAAATTTGGCTCCTAATAACTTTTCCAACTTGGCCTTAACCAAAAGGGTAATGCATGGATGCATTTTTCTCAACTTTTACTTGACTGGTTTAGCATCAGGGTGAACAACAAGATGATGCATAACTAAATATGGATCCAAGCCTAGCATGTCAAAATATGCCCATGCAAATATGTCTATATAATCCTTAATAATGGATACAATATGTTCATGCTCTACTTCAGGAAGGGAAACTCCAAGATAAACATTTTTGGGATCCTCATGGATTCCCAAATTCACTTCTGTTGTGCTCTCCATAAGGAGTGTGGATCCATCTTTTAGAATTGTAGGCAATGTATGGTCATGATCTTCTTTTTCTACTATATCTTCTTGTTATTACTCCCAAAGATCTAGATAATATGAATAATCAAAATCTACCTTCTCAGGTAAAGGCCAATTGGCAAAAACCTCTAGAAACTTAAGAGCAAGATGCTTAAATATTTGATGTTATTCTAAAGAGATGCATGTACTAGCTGTGGAACTTGGGCTAGATGGACATTCTACATTATAAGGGGATGAGCAAACTTTCCCACTTGGGAGCACCTAAAATAGGTTTTCACTCAAAGGCTTGTCTTTTTCTTTACTTTTTCTATGATCAACAAGTGCCTCAAAGAGGTTTTCACTCGAAGATCTTGATGTTTGTTCTTTATTATGACTAATAAATATTGCCTGCTATCTAAAGTAGGCAAAAGAATTTAATGAAAATTCAAAACCTTGTTTATGATCCCCAATGGGGAATGCATCTCATAGGCCCATGTATTCTAGTATCGATTCTTTATTTTGAAACTAATCGAGGCATATGACCAAATTTTGTTGATCCCAATCTATGAGTTCAAGATGGCAAAGGCATAGGTTATAGTGAGGGTTTGTTTTAGGATGGGAAGCACCAATGGTAAGGATATAATGTCCTACATTAGGAAGGGAAGCACCACTAGGATGGGTTTTTCCTTCAAGATGAGAAGCTCCAATAGGTGTCATGGTTGATATGGCATTTGAATCAAACAAATTTGAATCAGCAAGCTCATCAAAAAGGCTATAATGGACATTGTATCACTCATAGGAGTCTTGTTACTAATCACTTTCAAAGAGTCACTACCAAATGTTATAAGGTCATCCTCTGGTGGTTTAAATTTGAGACCATGATTCCAATTGACAACTCCAGCTGATAAGGGCTCTAAAATTCCTTATGCCTATGGGCCAAGACCTTTCCCTGTATAGTCAAGATGATCCATTATCCTGTTAGGGATAGGATATTTTAGATTCTAAAAATAATATGCAAGGCCTTTATAATATAACCAATCTCCCTTGGTAAAAGCTCTTGATCTTTCTTTAGTATAATTACAAGTACAATAACCATAAGAGGCTTTGGTTGCTTCTTTAGTTTCCAAATCTGATCAGGTCTATTAAGATTCTAGGAAATTTTAGGCTTACCAAATGTTTTAAGGGATTTGGTAATTTTTCCATATGGATTACATCCTTTAGATGGTACACAAAAATGCTTGTCTTTAATAATCACCTATTTGGCCAAAGATATAGGAAATGGATCAGTTGAAGTAGAGGCTAGATCACTAGGGTCTATATAATTAGATGGAGATGGATGAGAAACGATGGCTTTGTTCTTCTTTGTAATGAATTTAGAACCTAGGCAATAGTTATAATTATGAAACTTTGCTTCAAGATGTTTGTAGTATTGGTATGGCTATTGATTAGTGAGAATAATAACCTTGATCCCATCATGGTGAAACTTAAAGCATTGGTCAAGAGTAGATGGAACTACCTGTACTTCATGGATCCAAGGACAACCAAGAAGTATGTTATAAGGAAGCTCAATATCTATAATATATAATAATGTGTGATGATAAATATACCCAACCATGACTGGAAACCAAATTATACTAGATGACTCCCTCTCAACATTATCATAAGCCTTGATTGTAATAGTCTCTGGTTGAATGTCTTTGTCCATGTAATCCAATCGTCACACCAATTTATGAGATATGATGTTCAGCCCTGAACCATTATCTATAAGAACCTGCTTGATCTTGTAATCCATAATGATTATTTAAATGTATAGTGGGTTATTATGGTTTGGGCCAAGGGTGGACATGTCCTTTTAATCAAATGTGATTTGCCAAAATGAAGACAAATGTCCAACTAGGTACTGGAACTAATCAAGGTTTATATCATTAGGCATAATAAACTCTTGCAAAAGTTTGTTGAAGATGGTTCTATAGACATTATATGTCTGCAAGAGTTCTAATATGGAAATTTGTGCAAGGGTTTTATCTTATTGATTTGATATACTATAAGGCCTTTAAATTATGGATTGAACTAGTTTAGTCTTTGCTGGGATAGTATTCAGGTTTGGAACTGTTGGCACAATGTTCTCATTGTGTTTATGAAAATAAGTGGGTGAAGGGCCCTAGATGGTAACTCATGGGCGTCTAGTTGTGATTGCACAACCTAAAGGTGGCAAGGATTTATTATAATTAGAAGAGTGAGGCAAAGGGCCTTAGATGGTGACCTATGATTGTTAACAATATTATGATAATTTTGGGTCAAAAAGAGCCTTTATAATTAGAATAATGGTAATATTATTTAGGATTAGTAACCCATACAAATGGAGTAGCAACGTGATGATGTGAACTCAACATGGTATTACTAGGGGGAGAGGGTGATGACCCTATAATGATGGGTCTCATGTTATGAGGAGCATGAGATTGGCCACACAATGTTATAGTAACAGTGGCAATGTGGGTTGCAGAAATGCATCCCACTATGTTATTATAGTCATAAGGTACATTGTTATAAGCCACATTATTAGTGTGGGCATTATAATCTTGATTATGCTCATTATTATTTTGACCCTGTTGTTGGTTTTGATTTTGCCTTTGTCCTTGATTGTGACCATTTTGATTGTTCCTTGGTGGTGGTGGATCATGTCGAGGAATAGGGTCTTTGTAGACTCCCATATCCTAATTTGTGTCCTGATTAGGGGCTAACTTAATTTCTAGCTCACTATTTTCAATACAGTCATCAATAATATGCCAAAATTGAATGTAATGATATGCACCGTGACCAGCAACATGATGAAAGTTACACCATTCATTCTCTTTGTATCAATCTAGTTTTGGTTGATCTTGAGGAAATGGCCTTGATATTAGCCATATAATTAAATTACCTGCAATGAGCTTTTGTAACACTATTTCAACCAATTCTCCTAGCTTGCTAAAGACTCAAAAATTGTTATCAAATGTTCTTCGTGGAGGTTGTCTCTGCAAAGTAGGTAGTGGATTTGAGGGATTTAATTATACATTTAGAGGAGGCATAGCCTGTACCATTTTTATATGTCTTATTTTTTTCACCCCATTTCCAACCATGTTCTTATTTTTGTGAAATCCCTTAGACTTATCCTACATAACAATTTGAGGATCTGGTGATTTAATCTAATTAGATGCTTGTCCTTGTGCAAAAATCTTAACAAGGCCTCTAGTAACAAGAGCCTTCTCAATATACACTCCTTTGTCAATAATTTCTTCAAATGAGTTAGCACAAGCTAACCATAAATTATGCACAACTTTAAGATGCAAATTATATGCAAAGATATCAACTAACTGTTTATCTGGTAAATTATGTTGAAAGCAGTCTGCCAATGTTCTCCACCTTTGTAGATATGCAGCAAAACTTTCACTAGCATGCTGCTTGGCTTTGTATAAGTCAACAATAGTCAATTCATGTTCTATGTTATATGAGAATTGGTTAACAAACTTTTTTGATAAGTCATTCCAATCTGTAACTAATCCCTTGGGTAGTTTAAGTAGCTAATCAAGAGCTTGTCCTCGCTAAACTTCATGAAAATAGTCATAGTAAGTACTCACTACTATAAGCAACCTCTTGACACAAGATGAAGAAAGATTGTATATGTTCATGTGAATCTCCTTTCCATTTATATTTGTTAAATTTGGGTGCCTCAAAATGAGGTGGAAGGGGGTTTTGGAGGATAGATAAGTCAAATGGATATGGGCATATCTCATCAAATTTGTAATTTTTTACTCTATTATTCATCTCCAATCTTTAGATAATTTCCTTCATAGAATTCCATTCTTGCATGTTTGGTGCATTTGTGGATTGGATAAGATGTTTTTGGAGTGGAATGTGCCCCTAGTTTTGTTGTTATTGAGGTGGAATGTGCCCTTGGTTTTTTGTTGTTGGGGTGGAATGTGCCCCTGGTTTTGGATGGATCTATGAGCGTATACCTTTCAATCCATGATTTAGTTTTGATTTGTTGCTTGAGTTGAGTACATAGGCCTTTGATTCTTAGATTATAAAACATTCCCTAAATTTTGTTGTTTTGTACTTTTTGATTTTGGAAATTTCTATGTTTATTTACCAATCTTTGGGTTGGTTGAAAAGAACTAGCCAAATTGTCTTGAGGGATTTCCTCAATTCAAACTAAATGTTTGGGTTTCTGAGTTTGTAAAGTAATAAGATGTTCTTGATGATTAAAAAATATATGTTTCATATCAAATGGAACATCTTGTAAGGTCTCTTGTGACTTTAACTATTCGTTTAGATTTCCTTGGTCCACTATGGTAATATTCTCATCCAATACTTGTTGTGTACTTCCAACCATATCTTCATGTTCTTTCAAAGCATTATTATGAATTAAAGTGAAAACTAGGGAGTCTATTAAGTCTGTGACAAGTTGATCTACATATTGTTGACTTATTATCTTGATCTTAGCTAGAAGATCCAAATTTATGGGTTTTGACTCTGTTTTATTTACTTTCCTTTTTTAGAGGAAGATGATACATCTATTTATGCAAAAGCTTGCTCTTATTTTCATTGTTATCCTTCTCTAACTAAGGTATGTAATTATTCTGTGAGAAAATTAGAAGGTAGTCTAGCACCTAATTTTATCAATATAAGGACTTCATCTTGATCTTTTTGGGGTTGATATTCATTGTAATCATCTTCGAATCATACTATTTTTGGGATATCATCAAACACAATGGGGTTATCTTGACCATCATAAAATTTCTCATCTTAATAACTAAGGCCATAATAGGCCCCACTACGAGTGAACCATTGAGTCATGTCTAAAAAGAGATGTTATATGTGTTTAACTAACTTTGGACCAATGTTTGGCAACCAATCGAAGTATGCTTTGGCTCTCTCTTGAACAAATAATCAAGGTACCAATGAGACTATAAAATGAGGGTGGTTTGAAACCATGCACAATTTAGAAGATTTGGTTCATGAGTTTACTCAACCTTTGGTAAAGTTGAAATCGTATAGATCAAAATAGAGTAAGGTAAATCAAATACCCAAGGTGAAAACTAGTACACCAAAGCCTAGATCTTTGTGATACACCCTCACTATAAAAGCTAGCTTCAACTTTGAAAAGTTGGCCCTTGAATTTTAGAGGAAAGCTCTCTGTATTATGAAGAAGACAAAATGAACTAAGCAACTCAAGATGTAAAAACATTTGTGAATCACTAAGTATAAAGCTAGGACCAAATAGGCAACACAACATCGCCACATGATTCTAGTAGGATAAAATATGTTCTAGGACTCAAAACATGAGTGATACACAAGATGACTTGAGTCCACCAAGATGATAATGTGATTTTTGAGTCTTAATAAATGACCTTAAATCCAAATAGAAAATTGAACCCAAGTTAAAATAAGCTTAGTGCAAAAATGGTGAACCCACTTTGATGCACCAACCCTTAGAACTCAAAAAGGTTCAATTTTGAATTTGGATTATAAATGAAGGATTTAAACAAATTGGGTAAAAGATCTAGACTCAATTAGGCAACATGACTGCACCAAAGTGGATGACATGACACAAATCTTTTGATAACAATTTGAACAAGGAAAAGATGAATTTTCTATTTGGATGGCGTAACGCCTCCCTTGCTCAAGAAAATTGAGGACAATGTGTTTTGGTTAAGTTAATTGAGTTAACAAGTAGTTTTAGACACAAATCAAGACCAAGTAAGCTAAAGACAAAAAACAAATGTATTAAGTCTAAACTAACAAGGCATGGCAAAGTGGGGTCTACTAAACTGGAAAGGTTTTGATCATTCTAAGGGAATCAATTGCATAATGATTTTCACATCAAATGATGCAAAAGATAATCATAAAAATTGGGTGACCACAGCATTGACTAGTTGTAAAAAGGTTTAGTCCTTTTTACAACCACTACATCCTACTATTCGCTCAGTGTAGTTTGATGTCTAAATGTAGATACGTCCCATGTGCAACTCTAAAGGAGTCAAATAAAGTCAATGTTGGGAGGTGAAACCCTGGGTCAAAGCTTTCCTAAAGAACTCATAGGAGGTAATGATGTTCCCCTCACAAGCCAAGTTTGCATGAAAAGAAAGAAAGCATAAAATAGAAAGACTTTAGGGTCATTTTCAAGATCACCCAAACTTTGGTGAGTTTTTGGGGAGTGTTTTAGGCAACATTCTTTCTAAGCTTTGGACTAGGCTATTTGCAATAGGAATGGCGCTTTTGATTCCAAGGGTTCCCTAAAGGGGACAAATGGAAGAGAATACATGCAACATTCCTCTTTTTTCCAAACAAAATCCAACTAAACAACTATTGCAAGCAAGAATTGACAAGTGTGTTCAATTTTAAACCCAAATAAAATGTTTGGTGGTGTTCATTTGACCCCTTGGTCTTAGTTGCAAAACTTTGAAAAACATTCACCAAAAACACTTAAATTCTTTGTTAAACATCCAAAACAAGGTTCCTAATCAATTTTTAAGCATGTAAAGGTGATTTAAACATATTTTAAGAAAATATCAAGCTTCGTCATATAGCAAAATTATTAACATGTCCTTTAGATTTGAAGCGCTAGGTCTCAGGTCTGTGTTTTTAGAAAAACACAGTGATCGACGTCAATTATATCCAACTGAGATATAACTGATGTCAATTCTATTGACTAAAATCAAGTCAGTTAGTAACTGATGTTGATATTTTTGTTGATGTCAGTTATTGTGTAAAAATTATGGTAACCAAAAATGGCAAAATAAAGTTAGAAAATCAATTTTCAAGAGTTTTAAGGTCCAATTGGATATTTTAGAGTTATAAAATGATCTCCTTTAGGTGTGAGATGCATCTAGTCCCACCGGGTGTGCCAAGATGTAGAAAGGATTACAAATCAAGTTAGTCAAGCATTAGTCCATAAACAATGAATCATACATAAAGAACTAACTAACCAAGCCTATCTATTCCTATGGGAATTACAAAGGATAACAAGAAACAAATGAAAGAAAGAAACACCATATTACCTTCCCAAATGGATTCACCATACCTATGTGGCTCAAAAACATGTTCTCCCTTGATCAAACATCCTTATATTTATCAACAATGGTGTTAAGCTCCTCCAATGCCTTAAGAACACTCCATCAAACCTAGGCTCTTGATTGTAAACCACTAAACTAGCCTATCAATGAAACTTTGTGGAAACAATTTAGCATTATAACTTTGCAATATTTAAGCTTTGAAGATATTTGAGCATAATAACCTTACACCAAAATAACTTTGAAATGATGTTCATGGCCACTCTATTTATAGATTTTTTAGATTGGTCAGGATTAACCATGACCGTCCATCTCAAGATTGAGATGTGTGACCATGGATAATCCTAATATTTGGAATTAAATCCATAAATATGCTCAAGATAAATAAGAATTAAAGAGGCATGGGAGGCATTAACTAGGCATGGGTGACCCATAATCCTAATATTTTATGCACTTATGGCTTGATGGATGCCACCCCATAGATGATGTCACTAGGTGATGCAGACAATAAGAATCAATTTTCAAAAATAAATATTCAACAACTCTCATGGAAAATCCACTTAATCTCTTGATTTGGATTAATTAGCCTTAAATAAGGTTAATCAAAATTTGTGCAATTATTTGAAAATTGGCCCTCGATTAATCAAAATGGTCAGAAAGTCATATTACTAGGTCATAATTTGACTTGGCAAGAATTAGAAGGTGACTTGAGATGCATTGAAACCATATTCCTATTTAGGATGTTGCCAATAGCAAATAACAAAGGTACGTGATGTGTACCAATGAATTAGAAGAAAAGAGTGATCTAGATCACTAACTAGCGAAATGGTCATTTTGACTCAAAATGATCTGATCAAAGTTAGCTTGCCCATAAAATGCATTGCCCTATTTAGGGATACTTTGACCTAAACTGGCAATTGTAAGTGACAAGTTCAAAATATTTAGGGCATTTTATGGATTTTAACCTAGATTGACAATTTCAACACAAATGGTGTTAGGAATTGGATGTCTATAAGGATACTCACTATTTTGAAGAAATTTGATCACATCTTATATCCAACTTTGTAGAGGTAAGGAACCAGTTGATTGGGAACAATCATGATTGACTAGAGCTTCTTCTTTTAGCTCCTAAAGATCTGAAGGTAAATGCTCATAGAGGCCTTTACCCCTTATAAATTTTGTCACCTTGATATCAACATCATATTCCATTATTTTATTGATCCACCCTACACTCTTTTCACTAAGATCTTTGCTCAAGAGAAACTCTTTGGTACTAGGATGAGAGACCATAACATGAATCTTATTATTTGAAACCATATGTCTAAACTTCTTTAGTACCCTTAAAATATCAAGGACTTGTTTCTCTACAAAGGTGTACTTGAATTCATAATATTCTAAACCTTGACTAAAGAATGTAATTGGCTGCTCCACACCCTCATCATTATTTTGCATCAGCATGGCTGATATAGTATCAAGGTTAGTAAATAAATACAACATGAAGTCTTTAGTAAAATCAAGATTCACAAGAGTAGGAGCTTCTACAATTAACTTCTTTATGGATTCAAAACTTCTCTTGCCCTCTTTGGTCCAAGAAAAGGCTAGGTTCTTCTTGAGCATGGATATGATAGGTTTCACCAAAGATGCAAAAATAGGTATAAACCTCCTTACAAAATTTATATTGCCTAAGAAACTTTGAAGACCTTTATTATGCAATGGAAATGATAAGCCTAGAATAGCTTTTATCCTCTCAGGATAAATAGTCAAACCATCCTTGGAAATAATATGTCCTAAGAGCTTACCTTCATGAATAGAAAATACGCACTTCTTTGGATTAAGAGATACTCCATTTGCCTACATCTTTCAAAAACTTGTCTCAAGTATTGAATGTGTTCATTAACATCTTTAGAAAACATTGTTATATCATCTAGATAAACCAATAGCATCTCATTGATCAAAACTTTTAAGGCCATGTCCATTGCTCTTTGAAATGTGCATTGGTATTGGATAGACCAAAGGGTATCTTCCTATAAGTAAAATTCACCCATTCAATTGTGAAGGTTGTCTTAAAATGATCATCCTCATTGACTAAAATTTAATTGTAACCTAAATACCCATATAGAAGATAAAAATGTTGAGAACCTGAAACCATTTGCAAAATCTACTTCATTAAGGGTAGAGGATAGTGATCTTTGAGCAACACTCTATTAAGATTTCTAAATTCCACACAAAGTCTTATCTCCCCATTATGTTTTCTAATAGGCACAAGGTTAGCTACCCATGTTGAATTCTTGATGGGAAAGATTATCTCAAATTCAAGGAGTTTGGTAAGCTCTAACCTCATAAGTTGCTCAACCTTGGGGTTGATGGGTCTTTGTTTTTGTCTAATTGGTTTAAATCCAGGTTCTAACTCAATGGTATGGTGTGCTCGACTAAGATCAAATCCTTTGAGGTCCTTATATTCCCAAGCAAATATATCATGAAACTTTCTACACAACTCAATGAATGTTTGCTTCTCTAAATTAGAACATACCTTGCCAAGTTTGAGGAGTTTGTCCTTGAAGATCAAGACCATTTCATAATTCTCCTCTTTTGTAGACATACTTTATAAACATCATTCTTATTTTTATCATTCTCATTGAAGATAATTTATAATGTCACCAAACCCTTAGGTATCTTATTGGTTCCTAGTTTCACAATCTAATCACCCAATTATTCTTGGATCCTCTTTGTTTCTCTATGTTTTTGCTAATTACAATTTCAGAAGAAGAAGAAATTAAAGTTAAGGGGGGGTCAGGGGTTTGTACGTTACCCGAATTACGTTGTGCACCATATCCAAGCATTGTAGGAGCTCCTCTTTGGCTGTGGAGGAAGACACCTGTAGATAAGAATAAGACTTAAACAAAGAGAGTGTTAGATAAAAATATGGTGGATTGCCAAGCAACGCTCGGTCCCAGAAGCGTAAAGCTCTGTGAGGGATGACAGTCCATTATTTATAAGTAAAAGTGTTGTAAATAAAAAAATGATAAATGACTAACAAAGAGGAAAATAGATAGTACGTACCTATTTCTTTACAGTCTCTATATCACAATCATCAATGTCGGTAGTTCTGCTGAGGTCAGTCTATGGATGATGTCGACGTCGGTCGTATTGCCGATGTCGATCGGGGTTGTGGTCGATGTCGGTCAAGGCAATGGGCCTTGGATGGGTTTTGGATTATGTCTATGGTCGACAGAGGATTCTAGGAGTTTAAAAGTTTGTGCAGGGTTGCAAGGAAGTCAATAGGCTCTGAGGAAGGGTAAAGGTAGAGGGTAGGTGTGAGAATAGGGTAAGAGTCAGTCAAAGGCTTTTCAGCCCTTCCACAGAGGAAGTCAGGTTTCTTTTATAGTATTCAAAAATAGTAAATAGAAATGAAATATCAAGTTATTCTAGAACTTTGAAATGGAGACCAGAAGAATACTTAGCTTTTTGGTGAAGATTCGAGGGTGTCAGGATGCTTATTCCTGTTGTGGCTGATGTCACAGACCTCATGCAATGTTTTCAACCCAATGTTTAGAGTGATTTATATAGAGTTTCTGTAGCCTAGAGAGTGATAGTCAAATTTTGATGCTTAGTCTCAAAGCATGTGCATCAATATCCAAGAGTCTGGGGCTAGAGAGAGAGAAAGAGAGAGGGAGTCTGAGAGAGGAGTCTAAGTTTAGAACTCAGTTATCTAATCGACATCGGTGATCCCATCGGCATCGGCCAACAGTTGACCGACGTCGGTGGCTAAAGAATGGGTAAAGGGAGCTCTTGGCCCATTTTTCCATCCACCAAGTGCATTTGTCATTGGAAAATGGTCAAAAGATGGGTTTATTAGGCATGAGATTTAGTTAGGAGGTTAGGATGGAGTGAGAATAGGTCATGGGTGACTCATAGGGTGATAAATGGTCTAAAGGCGAGGTGTCCAAGGTGAGGTGTCTAGGTGAGGTCATTAATTTAAAATAAGTAATTTATTTTAAATTAATAAAGTGTGTAAGTGTTTAGAAGTGGACCAAGGGGGGTCAACACAATATTGGTGTCTATATTTGCCCCTTTTTGTCTTGTTGGTTGTTCTGATGAACTGCAAGACAAAAATAAGAGTAAGTTGCCCCAGGTATGAGATAAAGTGTAGGTTGCCCTAGGTATGGTGATGAGGCATTCCCCCTCAAAGTGGGAATCCAGAGAAGGCAATCTGAAATCAATTTCTGATTTGATAGGTAATGGATGGGTATGGTGAAGTTGAAGTGTGAATGTTGAAATAGTTGAGATTGCGCGTATACCACTTCACGTGATAGGTAGGTCAAATTGTCATAGTCAAGGTTAAGGAGCACTAAAATTGAATTAACTAATCCCCAGCTTTTTGGTCATAGATGATTGGGTTAAACGATCAAAGTTGTAGCTCCAATGGTTAAGGAGGACTAAAATCAAACTAACCAGTCCCCAGCTTTTTGGTCGTAGCTGATTGTGTTAGATTGATCAAAGTTATACCTCCAATGGTCATCATGTTCTAAGTATCTTGGGCTTAGGAAGTGCTCCAAAAAACACAAAAATGTCACAAATATTGAGGATCAACTTGGTCGCGATCTGATAATAGGTGTGAGGGTCGTAATGTGGGTTGCGTATAATTTGCTAACTATTTGTGAGGTAGCATATATGCAATCAAAACAACCAATGCAAAGTTGTCTCAAAAGTGGTTATGGTCTAAAGAGATAGTCATATCTCCAAAGTGGTTGGTCGAGTTGGGTTGAGATATAAGTGATCTCAAGTGTAGATTGTTGTGGTCAGGGAGATGTATGTGATCTCTAATGTGCCCCATGAGAAGTTTAAAGTGACTTCTACAGTGTCAGGGCTAGTTGTTTGGTCATGATTTTGGGCTGGTGCAAATAGTTGATCCATTGGGTAGATGAACCAATGAATGGCTGAGCTAACCTCAGAAGACCCCATGTCAACTGAGTGCTACCTACATAGCCCCTGTTTCAAGGGCCTCAGGCCAATGTAGTTCTCCCCAAAAGGGAAGAAGAGGGTAGGTTATGGATTGGTTTTGACTAGGTTAAGTCATGGTTAAAGGTTATATGGTTGGTCCATCAGGTAGATGAACGAACGAAAGGCCAAGCTAACCTCAGAAGATCCCATGTCAACTGAGTGTTGCCTACATAGCCCCTATTTCAAGGGCCTCAGGCCAATGTAGTTCTCCCCAAAAAGGGAAGAAGAGAGTCAAAGAGGTTGTTGGTTGGTTTGGTCATGTAAGAAATGATGAGTGTATGATGATGTTACAGCCTTTTCCATATTATGTGATGGTGTATTCTGTAACATTGGTTATGTGGTTTTTCATCCTTAGCACTTTTTCGTATTAGTGATGGTGTATGCCAAAAATGAAATGAGTATGTTTATGCTTTAGCAAGTTTCCATATTGGTGATGGTATATGCTTGACATAAATTGTGTTGGGTTGATAGTTTCCATTTGTATTGTTTTCCATAAGAACTAGTGTGAATGGGCTATGATAATTTATATAAGACAAATTGGTATTTGCATTAAATAAATCATGACATTATGTTAATGGTTAGAACATGTTTTGGTTTGGTTTAGTTGGGTTTGGTTTGGTTTGGTTTGGTTGTATGTGACAAAGGTGTATAATAAGTGAAAGGTGTTTTGCTCTTTCATTGACAAGGACCATAGTGATAGCATAGATAGGGTTGTTGTAAACAAAAAACCCCATTAATGCATTACGTCATTGACCATTGGTTTGTGTTAAAGAAGTACTCTAATTACTTGAAGGTAATTGAGCTCAAAGTCCCTTGGGCATGCTGGGGTAATAGGTTTGATTATGTGATATGTGAGGATAGCGTAATCCTTTTTAGCAGGGATAACTTTGCCCCTTTTATAGGTGACCCTGAGAACAGCTATAGGCAAGTCCATGACTTAATAGTTTGTCGGTCAATGGTTTTTTTTTTGGTAGACTAATCAATGCAGGAAGTCTACTTGGGGATGTTGTTTTGTTTTGTGGTCATGTGAAGCTGATCGATGTGGGAAGCTTCTGAGAGGGTGTTGTTTATGGTAGAAAAATTTGGGCATAGCCATCCTTCGAGGGAGTGGTCTATGTTTTGCTTTATAATTTTTAATGTCTTTGAATCACTGTCCTTCAAGGGAGTAGTCTATGAGTTATAGCAATAATGTAACTGTCCTTTAAGGGAACAGTCTACATTTATAGTTTATGACCTTTTGAATAGGCATCCCAATTTTATGTTTTTTTGTTGACTAAACCTTTAGTTATGGACAAGACTATAGAGGTTTAAGGGTTTCCCTTTTATTAGGACAAAGCATTAATGCAAAAAGGGTTAACTAATGTTTGTAGGAAAAAAGGGTTGAAGGAATAGGAATGAGGATGACAAGGGTTGTTCAAGGGACGAGCTCAAGTTAAACATCAAATGAATGATTACTTAATTAACAGTAGAATGGTCACAAATGTAAGGCATTAAGGGGCTCAGGTTCTGGCTAGCCTTTGAGAGAAGATAGATAATAAGTACCTGATCCATACTTGTGCATTATGATATAAGGTCCAAGCCAATTAGGAGCAAACTTTCCTCATTTGCTTCTTTCCATATTGGTCACATGTTGGTTTTCTTTAAGGATGAGATCTCTGATTTTGAAATCTCGCTCTTTTAGATTTTGGTTGTAGGCATGTTTTGGTCAATGCTTGGATGTGAAGTTGGTTGATG
This sequence comes from Torreya grandis, assembly GCA_037957365.1. Taxonomy (NCBI): domain Eukaryota; kingdom Viridiplantae; phylum Streptophyta; class Pinopsida; order Cupressales; family Taxaceae; genus Torreya; species Torreya grandis. Next base: position 4,173,706 of record JARHVA010000267.1, read on the forward strand.
ATTGGTCGATGCTTGGTTGAGGTCGTGATAGTCAGTACAAAGTCAAATTCCCCCAGTTGCTTTTGTGACAGGGACAATGTTTGACACCCATTGCAGATAATCAATGGGTTGGATAAGTGAGATGGAGAGAAGACATTGAAGCTCCTCTTTGATAAGGAGTGTGATGTAAGGATGCATCCTGTGAAGTGTTCATGACAGGCTTAGTTTGAGAGGGCGAGATCATGATCTTCCAAGTTGTAGCTTGGAATCTTAGAATCACTGAAGGTGATGGAGGCAATGGTGGGTAATGATTTGACTAGAGCAGCCAATGGTTGGGGGTCTTCAGGTTAGACCTCCACTGCCTGTAAAGCTTTGATTAAGGCTTGGCGATGTTGTGGAGAGCTTTGAATTAGGTGATATAAAGACATCTTCATAGGTGTTTGGTGAAGCTGTTTCACCATGGAGTCACGAATTATCTCTTAAGATGTTGGTTGGGATGTGCCCAAGATAGGAATTTTGGGTTTTGGTGGTTGAGAAGGCTTGGCAAATGGGTATGTCCAAGGGATAAAAACCTTTTCTTTTCCTTTATCCTTTAAATTTTGTGACCTGGTGGCCACATTAATAGTGTTAATTTTGAATAAAGGGGGAGAAGGTGGTGGAGGGACCATAGTTTGATGATAGGATCCCGATAAAGTTGAGGAGGTTTGAGAGGCATGGGATGGTGTCGATGGTTTGTTGAAAGGGTGGTCAAGAGGATCCTTAATAAGAAGGGTTCCCTTTTTCAGGTGTTAGCAGATGATAACTTTAAGAGTGCAACAACGCTCAGTATCATGCCCAGGTGTGTGATGATACGCATAGATTTTAGTGTCGTCGAACCAAGATGGTTTTGATCTGAGAGGTTGGTATGGCTTAATGGGTGGGAGAACGATGCTAGAAGACTACAACAATCAGCATAATAGCAAAGCATAAGACCCCATTAATGGGTATCTGCTTGTTTTTGCAGTAAGGGTTGACAACTTCTGTTTAGGAGTTGTAGGAGGAGTTTTTGGCACCACTTTTTTAGTTGGTGGTGTGGCCACACGCGTTGATGGCATTTTCTTGATAAGAGGTGTTGGATTTTTTGGAGGAAATATGTTTTTGATGGGTAAAGGGAGTAACAGAGGCAATTTGTTTTTGTTAGGTGTTGGAGTAGGAAGCACTCCTATCAAGGTAGAAGGGTGTGGGCCCAAAATAGAGGGTAATGGTGATGGTGGGGGAAGAGTTCACCGTGGTTTAGTAACCTTCTTTAGTTTGGTGTGAGGACCACTATTATGTGTGGTGAGGTTCAAGTCTACCTTCACTTGTGGCTGAATGAGGTTGGATACGGGGTGAACACTAAGAGATGTAATCTGTTTTGGTATGGTGGATGCCTGCGAGGGTTTGGGTTCAGATGTGGATGGTTGAGCTTCTGAAGATTTAGAAGTGGAAGCCCAATTTTGATTAGAGATTTTGAGGTGATTTGTCATGAAAGGGTTGGCAATCGAAGTGGGATGTGTAAGATAAGGAGCCTTGAGCCACTCCCATAACACCTCATGTTCTGAGTTCCTTGAATGGAGAAATCCTAAGTTTCTAGCCAACCGAGAGAATGGTTTAGAGGATGTCACACGAGGTCTTACAGTCAGTCTTTTAGAGGATTTAGGTGATCACAAGAGTGGAAATGTGTTAAATGCAGCAATCTCAGGCCAAAGGTGAGAGAAAACCATCACCTGATCTTCTTCAGTCGAAGTGGGTGAGGTGGCAAGTTCTTCTCTCGATGGAGAAGGAATTGGAGAATGTGGCTCTTCGAGAGGATAGAGTGCAGAGATAATCATGCCTTCTTCATGTGGTCAAGGAGCGGGAAAAGTATGATCCTCCATTGGTAATAGGAAGGATGAGGGTGGGGCTAGTGGCGTTGGTATGTTCAAGGCATCCTCTAATATGGGAGAGGTCAAAGTAGACTCTCCTACGTGTGAAAGGGGGGTTGATGGAGGATTATCCTTCATCGGTGGAGGACAAATAAGAGAGGAAGGCTCCTCTAAAGGGTGAAGTGGAGGGATTATGGCCCCTTCTACATGAGGGCATGGGGTATGAATGGTAACTTCTTCTAATGGTAGAAGAAGAGGGAAGGTCAAGGCAAGAGGAATAAGTAATATGGGTTCCTCATGATGTAGAAGTATGTGTGGAGGAGGTGTTTGATGTCGTGGGGGTGATGTGGGTAAAATAGGCTCTTCTACCCGTGGTGGAGAAATGGGTTGACTAATATCTTCAGACTGTGGGAGAGGTTGATTAGGAATAAAAGGAGAGACCATGTCGACCATGCGTATATTGCACTCTTGAGGGTCATCGGCCATGGTCTGAATGTTATTTTGACTTGGGGGATGGTTAGGGAATGGTTGCCTAAATATGTCTATGTTTTGGTTAGTTGACGCATTTGGGTTATCCAAAACAAGATCCCCCTTGTCTAGCATGTTTTGGACAATGTTTTTGAAGGTTTTGCAATTGTTTGTGTCATGACCTTTGACACGGTGATAATTACAAAAGTTATTTTCCTTATACCATGTAGGGATGGCTTTTGAGGGGTCAAATTGAGGTGGTCAAATTTGAGGGAGGTTGAGGACTCCCTGTTTCACTAGTTTATCCAACACGGAAGCGTATAATTCTCCTATTGGAGTGTATTGATGTTGTATATACCGTTGTTGGAATTGTCTTATGATATATTGTGATGTGGAAGGTTTAGTTTGGTTAGTTGTGGTAGAAGAAGATGATCTAAGTACCACAACATTTTCTGATCCCTTGGACTTGGAATGGGAAGATGAAGATTTGGAAGAAGGGTCATTGGATTTTGTGTTAGTATTTTTACTACGCAGTTTGACCTTATCTTCTTCGACCGCGCAGAGTTCAAGCTTCCAGGCCATGGTGAAAGCTTCATCAAATGTGTGGAATGTTTGAACCTGCAAAGTGGATGAGATGTGCTTTGCACATGCTCTTGAAAAGAACTCAATGAGCTCAGGTTGAGGTAAAGAAAAGGAGAGTTGGTTAATCACACCTCTCCAATGGGCAACAAAATCAGCTATTGATTCATTGTCGAATTGTCTAATAGAATATAGGTCTGTGATGGAGATATTTTTAGTGATGTTAATTGAAAAGTGGTCGAGGAATAGTTGAGCTAGTTGAGTGAAGGTAAAAAGAGAGTGATTGGTGATAGAACTATACCAATCAAGGGCGGCACCAGAAAGTGGCATAGGAAATGTGTGAAGTAATAACGCATCATCGTGTGCTATAAGGTAGCAAGCGTGTCTAAATGCTCATAAATGTTTTTGTGAGTCCTCTTTACTCTGAAAATGAGTAAATTTTAGGAGTTCCCACTAGCTAGGATATGGTCCAATTGGGATCGAAGGGTGAATAGGTTCATTACATATTTGTTCATATAAAAGAACATTCTTTGAACCTAAAATGGATGTCTCAAGGTTGGACATCTTATCCATCATCATCTTGATTAGATCGGTTGATGGATTGGTAGGTGGAGCACCCCCTAGGTTTTAAGGTACTTGGAAGACATTAGGAGGGGCATATGATGTACTTGGTTGCATTTGTATGGGCGCAAGATATTGGTAGTTCATCATGGGGACTAATGTTGAGGTCAAGGGAGGTTGTGCCATGAAGCTGGAGGGCACAACTTGACTAGATGCCACTAAGGGTGGTTGGATGGTGGTGACACTAGTTAAAGGATAGGTAGTCACTCTTATATTTATGGGTGCAAGAGTGGGTGGGATAGAGACAATCAAGTTTTGAAAAGGTGTAGAACTTGGTTGAATTGTTTATGGTTAAGGGGGTACAGAAACCCTAATGGAGGTAGGTCCAAAAATAAAAGGGGAGGCCAAATCTTGAACATTGGCCATGGTTGGGTTATTACTTGAGGCAATGGCCTGAGTGACCATAGGTTGGGTAAAGGAGGCCGTCAATATTATTGCCATTTCAACTAAGGAAGTTGGCATCCCATAAATAGGGTTACCTGAAGGGTCTCGCATTTAGATTCTTGTGAGATAGTGTTGGAGAGCCTTGACGTTGTGGTCAAGGAATCTCTCAAATTCTTGATCCACTTCGAGAACAATAGGAGGTTGATTTGGGGTTGGTTGGATAGGTGTATGCTTAGTATCTAAAGTATACTCCATTTGGTGACTTGATTTAGAAGGCGAAGGTGGGAGTGGTTGTTGTCTTGCGTGGTCAACAAGAGTTTTGACTTGACTACGTGTCAAAACCATCCAAGGCAAAAGGAGTTTAGGTTGCAAAAACTATGTATTTCAGTTTTAGAAAACCAGAATGAGTGTTTAAAAGCAAAAAAGTTGGATTTTAAGCTTGTTGTTCAGAAGAAAATTTGTTGACAGTGACCAACGTCGGTTTACTAACTAATGTCGGTTATGGAATGTTGCTGAGGTCGGTGGGATAACTGATGTCGGTGAAGCTAGTTGCCAATGTCGGTGGAAAAACCGATGTCAATTTTTGTGTATTTCCAAAAACTCAGAAAAATTGAAAGTTTTTTGAAAGAAAGATAAATTCTAAGTTGTTTTTGGACCTCAGAATGCGACCTTACCAGCTCAAAAAATCAGATAAAAAGAGCAAAATAGATGATGGTAAGCAACCTCTAAACGTTAAATTCCTAAGAATAAATTTTATATTCATGGTGGCTTATGCCTTAGAAGAATGTGTTTGGAAATTGGGCTTTTAGAACAGGTCCTAAAGAGGCAATTTATGGTTGGTTTTAGGTTATGTTTTGGTGCTCAAAAATCTGTGCTAGGTTCCGTACGTGGCCTAGTGCTAGGGGCTTGCTCCCTTCACTTCACGAACCTAGAGCGAGTTGGGCCACTTAGCCAATATATACTTTGCCTATAGTTTATACTCTACCAGAGAATAGAGTGGGTCCTCCCCTTGGTAGTGAAGTCCAAGTAGGATTTCCAGGAAGGGTAAGGTAGCCGCTAGGTGATAAAATCCTAGAGAGACCTTGTCTCAAGTATGTTTAGATGTTTAATTTGATGTGCTTGTGGTCTGGTTGTGTAACATATGTGCACTATGATTTATTCATAATGCATTTTTAATTACTAGATGAGCTAAATATGCATTCAAGCAGGAATGAAATGCAATATATTTTTAACCCAAATTGAAATGTTTTGTTCAGATGCAAAAAAGTGGGGAAGAGGTTAAGAGTATGAATTTTCACTACTCTAAAATGCAGGAAAGAGGTGACAAGAAGAAAAAGAAAGAGGTTCTTTTTAACTTGTGCTAATGGTGTCTTTTCGAAATAAAAAGATAGAAGAAAAGGATGCAAGAAGAGAATTTTTTTCCTAATGCATCTATATGAAAGTTTGATTTTTAGAAGAAATGAACCCAAGGAAAACTCCAGGGTCCCATCGGGTGTGCCATAATGTTTCTCTAACATTTTTGGTAATTACAATTTTAGAAGAAGAAGAAACTAAAGTTAAGGGGTTAGGGATTTATACGTTACCCGAATTAAGTTGTGCATCATATCCAAGCATTGTAGGAGCTCCTCTTTGGCTGTGGAGGAAGACACCTGTAGATAAGAATAAGACTTAAAAAAAGAGAGTGTTAGATAAAGATATGGTGGACTGCCAAGCAATGCTCGATCCCGAAAGCATAAAGCTCTGTGAGGGATGACAGTCCACTATTTATAAGTAAAAGTGTCATAAATAAAGAAATGACAAATGACTAACAAAGAGGAAAATAGATAGTGTGTACCTATTTCTTTGTAGTCTGTATATCACAGTCACTGACGTCGGTAGTTCTGTTGAGGTCAGTCTATGGATGATGCCGACATCGATCATATTGCTGATGTCGGTCAGGGTTGTGGTCAATGTTAGTTAGGGCAATGGGCCTTGGACAGGTTTTGTATTATGTCTATGGTCGACAGAGGAGTCTAGGAGTTTAAAAGTTTGTGCAGGGTTGTAGGGAAGTCAATAGGCTCTGAGGAAGGGCAAAGGTAGAGGGTAGGTGTGAGAATAGGGTAAGAGTCAGAGAAAGGCTTTTCAGCCCTTCCACAGAGGAAGTCAGGTTTCTTTTACAGTATTTAGAAATAGTAAATAGAAACAAAATATCAAGTTATTCTAGAACTTTGAAATGGAGACCAGAAGAATACTTAGCTTTTTGGTGAAGATCTGAGGGTGTTAGGATGCTTATTCCTGTTGTGGCTGATGTCACAGACCTCGTGCAATGTTTTCAACCAAAATGTTTAGAGTGATTTCTGTAGAGTTTATGTAGCCTAGAGAGTGATAGTCAAATTTTGATGCTTAGTCTCAGAGTGTGCGCACCGATATCCAAGAGTCTGGGGCCAGAGAGAGAAAGAATGAGGGATTCTGAGAGAGGAGTCTAAGTTTAGAACTCGGTTATCTAACTGACGTCCGTGGTCCTGCCAGCGTCGACTGACAGTTGACCAACATCGGTGGCTAAAGAATGGGTAAAAGGGAGCTCTTGGCCTGTTTCTCCATCTGCCAAGTGCATTTGTCATTGGAGAATGGTCAAAAGATGGGTTTATTAGGCACAAGAGTTAGTTAAGAGGTTAGGATGGAGTGAGAATAGGTCATGGGTGACTCATAGGGTGAGAAATAGTCTAAAGGCGAGGTGTCCAAGGTGAGGTGTCCAAGGTGAGGTGTCTAGGTGAGGTCATTAATTTAAAATAAGTAATTTATTTTAAATAAATAAAGTGTGTAATTGTTTAGAAGTGGACCAAGGGGGGGTCAACATAATATTGGTGTCTACACTCTTTTGATTCCTTGAGAAAACTCAGCCTCATTTTATAGGAAGCATGCAATGTGTTTGTCAATGTCAAACACTTGTCAAGACACTTCATTATTAGGTATAGAAGGTCTGATAATGATCTTAAATTTGAGACTATTTTCCCTCCTCTTTTATGGTTGTTGGAGTATCAATTTGAGCTCCTATGTCACCTAGTCTATCAACATGACTATTATACTTCCTTGGGACTAATTATATATTGAATGCATTGAATTCTTAAATAAATTACCATACCCTATACTTTTATGACTTAAGAAAAGGGTTCTTGGTATCAACCACATTCCTCACCTAATGAAAAACCAACTCACTATCTCCATATACTTGCAAGTTATTAATTCCTTTTCTCCTTGCCCATTGAAGGCCATGAATTAAACCTTCATACTTAGCCATATTACAAGTACAAATAAAATGAAATATGTATGAAGCATGAGACCAACATAACACCTACTCCTACACCAAATTTACTTCTTGAACCATCAAAAAACATCTTCCACATCTCATTATCTTCACCCTCTTCCTTGGCAAGTAGAGGTGTTGGTACTCCATGTATACAATACACTACTAAATCAGTTTCCTCCACAAAATCATAAGGATCATGCTCATAATTATTAGTTCCGTATTCATCAAGAAACAAATTTTAAATACCTTAAATCTTGGAATAAGTGTCATCATCTACAATAGAGTCCTTTTCTTCACGGGCCACACAATTCAGATTGGAACTTATCTCAATGTAAGGCTCAATATGAAACCTTGCAAGGGGTTATGTCCTAATTTTCACCTTGTCCCCATACCTTGTTCTAAAATTCAATAAATATTAGTCAACTAAAATATATCCACCTATATTGGCTATGAATTCCCTTGATAGGTAGATTTTAAAGTGGGTTGGGAGATCAATCACAACTATGTCTTGCAAGATAGGAAAACTAGGACAATCATGCAAGAAAACCTTCAATTTTTTAATCAATCCCACTATTTTAGTAGGTGTACCATCTAATTTAAGTACCCCTTTTCTATGTGACTCATATTTTATGCCTAACTTATTAGCCATAACTTTGGGCATGACAGAAGTAGAAGCTCCACTATCGACTATGCAATTATGTACGAACTTGTCACCTACAATGAGGGTGAGGTAAAATGGTGGAGGTTTATTAGCGCTAGTAGATGGTTCAACAATGGTACTAGGATCATTTTAAATATTAACATGGCCATGACTTTTATTTGAGGGTGAGACACTAGCAGCGATAGCGGATAACTGCTTTTGTAGGAATTCTTTTTGACCACGCATATGAAGAACATCCCAAATATAAATTGATGTTTTAGTGTTCTTCAAAGAATATACAATGTTTAAAGAATCCATACCTAATTTCTCTTGGGACATTTTAGGTATATAATTACTTGGAACTTTAGGAATAGAAGTAGACCTTGCCATATTTTAACTTGATGGAGGTGTAGGAGCTTTTAGAAATGTCACACTTGCAACTATGCATTCCTATCTTGTAGGAGGATTGGATGAGCCAATGGGTATGATAATTCCACATCCTATATTCATCCTCTTGGCCCTCATATTTTATATGATATATGCTTCTTGATTTAGCATAAAAGTGGCTTTAACCAAAAAATTGGTGAAGCTCTCTCCTTGAGGTTTCCAAACCTCATTAACTTGCATCATCACTTCATTTTCATTTGATAAGAGCGGAGTAAATCCTCCTTGAGCCACCAGGGCTTACTCTCCATTATCATTGGCATCCATTAATTATTCTTATTTCCAATCTTCTCCCTACACTAATTTTATATGAACTGGTACCATCTCCCTTGCATTGGTGGTAGGGTTAGGACTGTATACATTGGCAGGCCCATTGGGGTTAGGTTGTCATTGGCCTCTTCCTCTTCCATATTTCTAACCATATTTTTTTTTATAAGGGTATGAATTCTGAAAGACACCTTGTTGCATATTTACTCTCCCAAGCTTGTCTTTTAACCATTGAGTATATGCATCTTTGTCCATGGCATTATCTACTTTCTTAGGAGGAGCCTTGAGTTTGATATTGGGATTAAGAATTTGAGCCACTTCTAGAGTACTAGAAGAATAATGAGATAAAGGAGGCATATGCACCTTATAAGGCAGCCTTATATCTTGGATGAGACTATTCTCATCTTTGATAGTAATATCATACACTTCAAGAAGAGTGGAACCTCCCTTAGATTAAAGCATGACAGTAATTTCAGTCCCAATGGCTCTCAATTAAGTAGGGAACACCAAGCTATCAAGTGGTTTTATGGGAGGAGGAAATATATGCCAAGTATTTTGAAACTTTTCATTAAAGTCATGCATTATTTCTTTGGATCCCCATTTTATCACATTGAGTTGATGTTTGAGAAAGGCATGGTCACTTTCATTTCCAAATATAGAATTCAACAACACTCCAAACTCATCCCATATTGTGATACATCCACCTTCTAGAGTCCTAATCTAATCAATATCCTTCCCTTTAAGGTACATGTCAAGGATTCTAATGGAAATGTTCTCTATAAAAATATTGTGGAAACTATAAAATTTAGAAACATCTCTAATGTGCTCACTAGGTATGACATGACTCTCACCATTGAATGTGGGCACACCTTTTGTGGCGTTAGGAGGAATGACATCATATACTTGAAGTTGAATTAGATTTTTAGTATTGAAGTTAGGGAAAGCATGAGGTCTAGCCATGTCTTATTCTTCAATTTCTTCAACCTCTTCACTCTCTTCCTCTCTATTAAAATCTACTTGTTCTTCAAAGGGAAAATTAGGTTGTGGATACTAAACTTCAAGAGGAATTTTAGGCTGAATGGGTGGGTTAATGGGATTAAATGTTCTACTAGAGGATGACCTAGTGAGAACCATAAATTATGAAGGTAGGTTTATAATAAAATAATTGCCTTGAAATATATTTACCTTGAAGGAGTCACCAAATATCGAGTAGCACACCAATTTGTAGTTGATGTTGTCAAGACCATCATTCACCTTGACAAGTTGTCTTGAAGACAATGAGTCCCATCATGGTCGCCATAACTATGTCACCAAATCTTTCACCCTAGAATAATTTGATAAAGATTATTCTATATTTGGGCAACATGGGAACATTTTCAAGTATGTAGGTGTACCTATATTAGAAATGAGCCTCTAGATTTAAGGGCTAGTTCCCTGAATGTATCTTGAAATGCTCTTATCTATGCCAATTTATTACTAATGGTGAAAAGAGATAGAGATTTCATGAATTTAACCTAATATAAAGGAGGTGATACACTAAAAGGTCTTCCACAAGACTATCATACCTCTTTCATAAAGAGATAATGCCTACAACACTAGCCTAAGAGTCCTAGAATGAACTATCATCAATGTTTCAATATGAAGGTGAGATGTATGAAAATTATCTAAGGTTTTGAAACTATAGATCAATTTTAGATACTAAAGTTCATTATACACTTAAAATAGACTCATACATTTAACAATAGTTCATATGACTTGCTAGGCTGAAATCACTTGTATCAAATATGGGAGGATTGAAAGAAAGCAAGGATAGATAGCTATCACTTAAATATTCACTATAGATCTCTTCACACATTTTGACAAGATGATGTAATAACTCAAACAAGATTAAATTTATTTATCTAAAGAAAATTACAATGTCAAAACTAGAAGGGCTTCACCATACATGGGGTGGTATCATTTTTCAAAGGCCAAAATGGCAGCTACTTATAGAATTTTAGAATGAGCATGAAAGAATGAAGTTCAAAGGTCACTAGAACACATGTCTAATTAATAACCAATTATATCATAGGGGACTAGAGTATGAAATAGACCATGAATGCCTCCCAAGACAAATGCTCATATAAACCATGATAAACTCTCCAAAATAGTGTAGAGATTCTTCTGCTAGATTTTGTAAAACTACCTTCATCATAGATCATCCCTTGAGCATTTAAAACTGAATTACGAGATTTGACACATATGCTATGATAGTCATAAACATTTCCCCAGCTACTATATATCTTCTAAACACCTGTATTCATCATCTACAGTCATTCATTTCTTTCCTAGACTTCATTTTTTGCATATGGCAATCATTGTTCCTCTTCTGTCCTCGACTGGGCTTTTATGGTGGCACAAGGGTCTAAATAGCTTGCTCTATTATATAATCCTTAATCATACATAGTTATCCATGTGTAATTTACATACCATGTTTCTCATTTTGTTCTAAACTATGTATGTGATACTTGCTTGCTCTAGTTGAAAATGGTTCTTTGGTTCAACTTTGTCTGTCAAATTTAACTCAGACCAATCACATTATTCCAACTTGTCATTATACCTATTGGTCTTCTAGATCCCTATTTTTATATCCTAATTTTTTGACCTCATTAATGTCATAGGATCAATATTTATGAAGGAACATTGGCCTTTGATTTTCTACCATGAATATCCTTTGACATGTTGACTTTTTCTCATATTGTTGGATCAATATATATGAGCAAACACTAGTCACAGATCTCATTGGACCCACTTTCCTATCAGTTCCTATCCACCATTGGTTCATTAGTATGATTAAATTTTGATCATTGATCTGGATTAGACTCACCTTCTTGTCATTTTAACTTGTGTTGTTAGATCTCTACTCAACAAACCCACACCATTGGATCTTATCCAACCTGTAATTTTTTAAGGGCTTTTAACCCAGGGACCTTTTGACCTATTTGACCTAAGTACGAAACATTAGATATGAGTGTTAGTATGCGATATCACATAGACCATTATATCTTGATTAAATTTAAACCCTTGAAGGACCTTTTCAATATAAATGTATACTTTATGGAGCTCAAACTTGATGTTTGTGTGAATGTTATACTCTACAAGTCCAACTTTGAAGCTCCATAACTTGAGCTAGAGAACTTGTGTGGGCATGAAATTTATGAAGCTTGTTCTTGGCATAAAGATCTCCATAATGCTTTAACCTTTTGGCTCATGAGGCTTTCTGAGTGAACTTATCAAATACACAAGTGAGTTAGTCTATTCATTTTTTAATGGCATCTTTTTTCACTTAGGCTTGTGCTTAAACTACTTCTTAATCTTTGAAAGCTAAAATGAACTTTTTGAGGCCTATACAAACTATTTCCATGATCTTGACTATTTAGACACCATGAAAACCTTCCACTTGCATATATGACTCTAAAATGACCCCTAAAACACCAAATGACACAAGGACTAAGCTAGACTATGACCAAAGCTATAATGGCATATGATATGACATAAAATGAAATACAACATACCCTATGACATTATAAAAATCCCCTATATGAGATCTTGACTATAGGGGGTTGACCCATTTTGACCTATGGTAAAAATGGTCAACAACTATAAAAGGTTAAACGCATATCATTTTACATTTTAATATTGTCAAATTTACAAAGTCAGAGAGCCAAAGGAGCATTATTGAGCTACTTAAAGAACATTTTCAAGCTTTCATATGAGAGTAGATGTTTGTATCTATTTTGAGCATTATGGAGTGAAGTAGTTGTGGTGAACATGTAGAGTGTGAAAAGAGTGTTTGAGGAAGTAAAGGTTTATGAAATTGTAGGTTGTAGAGGTTGACATATACCATTAGAGGATGTTGAAGTAGGAGAGCTGAGTGGGTCATCAAATCAATCATTTATTATTTTGGGAGGGTTATATATTTGTGCCTTAATCTTTGAGTTCCTCGAACGCTGAGGCAACTAAATAAAAAGGCCCAATGTAGTGATCCCCTACTATGATACCAAAGGAAGAGGAATTTGAGAGTGTGGGTGTTTATTTGGTTTTTATTAGGGAAGAGGTACTTGAATATTTTGGTGCACATGAGGAACAGTTATCAAATCAAGCTGAGAGAAAGGAAAACACATAATTAGGGATGGCACGCTAGGACAAGAAGAATGTTGTCATACCAATTCCACCCCCACTATTAATAGAGGAAATGTAATATCCTAAAGTAGTGTTACACATTGAGAATCAAGCGTCAAATATACCTGCTTGTAATAATTTTAATTATAATCATTTCCAGCCTAGAAACAAGGTTAAAATGCAGTGCAACTATCTTGTAGAGTGCCACAACACATGAAATGATCTTGTATATGATTTGAGTATTTTTAATAGTCTTAATGTTGTAGGAATATTTTAGTTGTTTAATCTTTCATATTTTGGGAAGCCAGTAGAAGTAATCAAGTTTATGATTTCTCACATGCATGAAGACTATTTCTCTTTTATTGGGTGTCAAATGTAGAGCACATCTGAGAAGGTAAGAAAAATCATAGGTTTGAAATGCTTGGGTATTGACCTTGATTTGGGCTTGGAGGACCAAGAGGAGATTGAAAAGATTAAAATGACACTTGAGTACTGAAATTAAGGCCACACACATAATAATGACCAAGGTTGGAGGCATAGACAGATGGAAAGAGGTGGACATGACACATCTATATGGTTCCCATCAAGTTACCCTAGCAGTGAAGTATAACTAGGCATAGTACTTTATCTATAAAATTATTACCAATGTAGAGAATGCCCACCACCTACCAAACCAAAATTTTTCATGGGGAATTATCCTTTTGTTACTAATTTTTTATGATATTGGTGTACCTGAGTACACAAATGAAGAATTGAAATGGGCTTACCCTCTCAAGCACAAATCCCCTACAGAGTGATTTAAACCATTCACTTGCCCTTGCACGATAATTCCCTCCCATAAGGTCAAAATGAATATATGGTATGATGGTATGAAGGAATATTTTGGGAATGAGTGGCACATTCTAAAGAACTTGCCTAGATAGCTCAGAGGCCAATCTAAGTTCATGGTGAAAGAAACATTTCCCTCTAACGTGCATCCAAATCATTCCCATAGGAGAATTATATATACGACTTAAATTTCCATATGTTTTTACCACTATATAATTCATGAATGCCATCAACAAGATCTATGAAATGTGTCTGATTAATATTGATGTTGAGAAAGTTAATGCAAAGACTCACACTCCTCAATTATGCATTTATCCAGGGAAGAAGTTATATATGGAAATGATGGATTTAGATAATATAGACATTAATTTCCAACATATTTTGGTTGGTAATTTTTTTTTCTTTATTTCATATGTTGAAACCAAGAAAGAAAACATCAGGGAGCATAGACTGTGAGAAGGAAACAATTCTACCCCCACCAGAGATACAAAGGTAGAAGAAGTAGAAGCAATAAGGGCATGATGCTAATATTGGTGCTCTACCAAAGTAAAGTGGAAAAATACTACCCCTACAATACCCAAGGATACTCTACCAGTAGGTCAACCCAAAGGCCCAAAACTAGTAACATAATCTATTATTTTGGAACATGAAACATCAGCACCTAAGTATGGTGACCTAGAATAAAAGATAGAAATTCCAGAGGAAACACTAGAAAAAGATACTATTGAAGAAAAATAGGAAGATCAAGTTACCCTAAAACATGAGAAGACACCTTCACCTATGTAGCATGAAGAAACCACCCTTGAGGAGGTAGAAGTGGAAACTAAAATTACCACTGGTGAAGAGAGGAATGGTATAGACATGGCCTTGAGAATGAGTGGCTTTGATATATGGACTAGCCACTATGATGATGACATAGATGTTGAGATACTATAGTGGGATCCCTCTAAGGGGAATGAGTTGATCAATGAATCCATCTAGCAAAAGCCATTAAATATCGATTCAACCATGACCCTGTGTGCCCAATACTAGAGGAGAGTGCCAAAAAAGCATTTATTTATGTTATCACATTTTACACTAGAGGACTTGACCAAGAAGACTCGATGGGAATTGTCATTTTACCATGATATTTATAATGAAGAATTTAATTTTGAGATGCCACCAAAGATCCTAATTTTATAATTGAGAGATAAAAAATTTAGATATAATTTGGGTAGATCCCCAGATGAGTACTGTGAGATAGGCAAGCATAATACTTTTGAAATTTGAACATGAGGTAACCAGGCAAAATGTCTTAGTTGAATTGATGTCAAGTGACTCCAAAAGAAAAATTCAAAAATGGTTTGTCTATATCACAATGAGTGCATCACAAGAATAAAAGTTGAAGAGGAGTTGGTTGAAGTCAAGTCCCAATAAGAGATATAAATAGTGACTCAAGTAAAAACTTTGAACCTATGTAACACAATTTTGAGCCAATTACCAGATCTTGTAGATGGGGTATCCCTTACTAGTGAGGCAATTGATAAATTAAAGACCCTCGTATAGATTTTGTTGAAGAAATCCAAAGACTAAATTGGCCCTAGAATGATCAAACATGGGTAACAGATCAATTTATTAAAGTTGTGGAGGTTTGAAAAATATTTTTGAATAGATTTGGTGACATAATTCCCATCTTGGATGGGGTTTTTTCAAATTTGGTGTAGCCTATAAAAATTTGGAATCAAGGATTCAGGATGAAAAGATTCAATGATAACAGTTAGTTGATAGCATGTTAGTAATTAAAGACTACACAGAGTCTACCAAAGCATTTGAGGATGTGGAGGCTATGGAAAATAAAATCACCACTAGGATATTAATGAAATTTGTATAACAATCCAAGGATAGGTTATAATATAAGTCACTTCACTCAAAAACATTCATAAGGATGCTTCTATATCCCTTGAGTATTTGGTCATTCAAGTAGGTGATTGTCTCGAGCAGCCTGAGGAAATGAAGAAGCTCAAGGAGGTAGTAGAGGAAATCACGTTAAAACTATAAAATGCCTTAAACCATTGGGAGGGAATCAAGAAGTAAATTGAGTAAACATGACTTGAGTTTTGGAAGGACCTGAGAACAATGCATAGTTGGGTTAGACTATTGGCTTAGTGTGGGGTGATGTTGGGCCAACAATTTTGGCTAAGTACTTTTTGGTAATAAGTAATGTAGAGAGCATGATGTAAAAGGTCATGTCATTGAAGACCATGGTGTTGGAGTCTATGGCATAAAAGGAGCAATTCCTATGGAATAGATATGCATGTTAAATGGAGAACCTGAGAATGAAGGACTCAGAGATTAGTAAAAGACTTGGGGAGAGCACAAAAAACAAAGACAGTTATAGAGCAGTTCAAAGGGATATAAAAGAAGACTAAGTTAAACACAAATTTAGCACCAGAATATGAGAAGATAGGTGTTTGACAATGAAGATATAGCATCAAGAGAGAATATAGGGGTAGATAGGCTTAGGTCCATAGGAAATTAATGTAAATGGCTACCACGACTCAAATCTATTTATGATCATTGGAAAGTCATCCTAATTATAATTACTTCTATAATTGGTTCGTTAGGTAAAACTAAGTATAAATATGCCCATGATTTACTTTGTGTTGTTATTATTCAAATAGATGTTGTTGATGAATTTATATGATTTGGTAAACATTGTAACCCTAAATAATTTTATTCTTTGATATCACTTATGAATATGATGAATGAATCCTATGTTGACATAATATTAGTGTTCAGTTACTTATGGGGTTGATGTTATTTGTTATAGTTTATGCCATCTTTTTCTTTTGATCATTGAGTAATGAACAAGTAAGATGAGTTAGAGATATGATGAAGAATGAGTTTAGTACTAAGTATGTGTTTAAGCACATTTTTCTAAGAAGTTGGACAAACACACAATAAAATTAGTAGGAACCGGTCCCATGTTTTGTGCTTCAGGTGAGCATGTGAGAACTTGTTCTTAAATGATATTATAGAATTATATCACATTGGAATCTTATTGACTTATGTGTGTTCCTAAGGAAAGACATGCCCATTTAAAGGAAAAGAATCCAAACAACCCTAGTTACCAAGATGAACTCATTCTAACTCACTCTTGCCATTGTCGTAGCACATTGTTGGGGTGTTCATTAGATGGATGTGAAGAGTGTCTTTCTTTATGATGACCTCAATGAGGAAATTTATATGGATTAACCACAAGGATTTTTGGAAGATTCCTCCTTAGTTTGTAAACTTTAAAAATCTATATATGGCCTCAAACAAGCTCCTTGAGCTTGGTATACCAAGATAGACTCTTTTCTTCTTTTGGTTGGGTTCACCAAATTTCATTTTGATCTAAATGTTTATATCTTTTAGTAAGATGATTCATTGTTGATTCTAGTTCTCAACGTGGATGACCTATTGATCATAGGTAGTTCTTCATCCACCATTATAATAGTGACAATTGTTTTGTCTAATAAGTTCTTAATGGTAGACTTGGGCTTGTTGCATTACTTCCTTAGGATGAAATTTATCATTTTAACTCTAGGATCACTATTACACAATACAAGTATTATCTTGTTTTTCTTGCATATTTTAACATGGATAACTATAAGTGGTTTTACTCCTTTTTTATTTGGTGTGAAACTTGAGGTTGATTATCCATCTCCTTTAGTTGATGCTACCTCATATTGATAACTTGTTGGTAGTCTCATCTACCTTATGCACACTAGACCTAATATTTCATATGCAATGGGCATGGTCTTTATGTCTTTTTAGGAACCACATGAAATACACTATAAATCAGCTAAGTGGGTTCTCCACTACATTCAGTGTACTCATAGTTTTAGGATTCACTATAAAGTAGGCATTAACATCGACTTGAGATGATGATATTCAGAATCATAAGTATACTTCAAGCTAAAGTTTCTCTTTAGTTTATGTCCAATTAGTTGGTCAAGAAAGAATCATAATGCTATTGATTTTTATTCTAATGAGTTATAATGCAAAGGAGTTATTAATGCTTTCATTGAGACTCTTTAGCTTTAGGGGATTCTCATTGAGTTTGGCATCCAATTTCAACAACCAACAGTCATCTTATGTGACAACCAAAGCACAATCCAAATCTATAATAATTTGATCCTCCATCAATAGACTAAGCATATCAATATTCACATGTATTTAATTCAAAATCTCATACATAATTAAGTCATTGATCTTGTTATATCTAGACAATAGAGTAAATTATTGATATATTCACCAAACCTTTCACTAAGAGCAAGTATTTTCATTTGCGATCTCTTCTTGGGATTTGGGTGGCTCAAACTTCTTTCTCCTTTGGGGGATCATCTCTATGTAATTTGGTACCTCATCATACCTTTGTGTTGAGACCATATTATTCTACCCACCTAAGCTATGATTAATGGGGTATTAGTGTAGAATTTTACCCACTATGTGGTTTTACTTACATGGTCTAATTAGATTGCTTAGGTTAATAGTAGGTCATTAGGAAAAATGTACTTTAAATAATTTTCTAATTATGAGTTGAGTTAATTACCTTTTTAGATGACCTAATTACTCACTATATAATGTACCTTCATATGTATTTTTTCGTTAATGAATGAATGTTAATTCAACTATTTGTTATGAAGACAAGCTTCTTCCCTTTTGAGTTCTTCAGATTTTACTACACCATATAGATTCCGCTTCATGCATTCGACCCTATCCAATTTGATCTTTGATCGTGACC
The DNA here is from genome assembly GCA_037957365.1 of Torreya grandis. NCBI lineage: Eukaryota > Viridiplantae > Streptophyta > Pinopsida > Cupressales > Taxaceae > Torreya > Torreya grandis. Next base: position 4,192,014 of record JARHVA010000267.1, read on the forward strand.
CACTTTGAAAAAGGTCCATACCCTTATATATGTCCATCTAATCACTTCCTTTTATATTTTATTATTATTATTATTATTATTGCATGGTCTTTTTCATGTGTTTTGTGTTACTTTCAATCTATCTTATACCTATTTTTTCTCATATTCATTACCTAAATATTGATTTAGTTAAGTGTTATTATCTATTTTAAGTAATATCATTGGGTGTATTTTACTAAATGTTTGGATTTATTTGTGTGTTTTTATCTTTTTTTTATTCCACTCACTATTTTTTATTATTCATAACATTTTTCCTAACTCAAGTTTGTCGATGTCGTATTATTTTTAAACACTGATTTGCATTAACATAGATTGGTTTTGTATCTACCTTTAAGAGATAAACATTTGAATAAGGTATGGAATTATTGCATATGAGCTCTATTATTTTTGGTTACACATAGGTATGCATTTATAGACACTAAAAATGGTATTAGACACTTGGAAGTGTCAGTCTTGACCTTCCTTCACCTTACATGACATGTGTGTACACATATGGCTCATATACATCCTTCTCTTATATATACATTATTTTTATTGGTCTACCCTTCCAAATTTTCCATCAGTCACCTATAAGGATTCATTAAATATTTCCTAGCCCATTCATTATCATATTCAAACACTCTCCAAACAATCAAATTAGAATTCTTGTCTCTCAAACAAGTCTTACAGACTTAGATGCCTACAAAATTATGTAGGTGAATAAATTTGATGGAATCATCCCCATGTCAAGCAACTGTCATTTTTTAAATTAAAATCATTTTTATGGGTTGACCCACATATTTCATGTTGGTGGTGTGATAAAGTAGTAAAAGAGTCCCATATAATACACAGTAGGTCTAAGCCTATTGGACTATCTAGCACTCCTAAAGGATACATATATACATTTACACATTCAAAAGAATGCCTTAAACTTCCCAAATATATAATAAATCATGAGGATTATGTCCTAACCAAAGTTTGAATCCCTAAATCCAAGCTAAAGTTACCATTTTCCAAGTGTCAAAATCTAGATTACAGGTTGTATTCATTAAAGGAGCACCATTGCACACATACACATAATAGGGAGAATGACATATGGTTTGAATTCTCTCTTCGTAGTATTGGATATGTGGTCAATGGTCAACCATTCATTAGTGAGTGGTTGAGGTCAATTCAACCCACTATTATTCCCATTTTGTAAGCCTAAACTTAGCAACAAAAGTGGACTAGGGTTTCAAAAAGAAGGATACAATTTTATAGATTTACATGCATAGAGATGACTTGATATAGCACATACATACATATATTAAGCAAGCACAACCTAAACTAAAATAGTGAGGCATAACCTCATATGATAGAATTAGAAATCTCATATTTTTGGTTAGATGTTGGCATCAAAAAATTATTACCTTTGTCCAGGCACATCCAAACACCTAATTCCTAATCTGAGTATCTCATGATCTAGTTTCTAATTTGTTGTTGCCTTCAACAAAATACCCTAATTTCATATGTGAAATAATGGAACCTCTTTTTGATTTGGGGTCTGATCTTTTTCCCTTTAGAATTTTTAGTGGTTTGGTTTCTTAAGCACTCAACATGAGTTTGCAGGTTCTTAGATAATAAGTTTAAGTGGTTGAGTATGCTTCATCTTAATGTTTCTTCATTTCAAAATACTCGGTCCAAGATTTATATCTAGGACTTGTTTGATATAATTATTTAATATGTTTAAATTTTAAAGAGTCTCAGCCATTTTTATTTCCATTTTAGAATGCCCAATAAATTCCTTTTTTGGAATATATAACTTTGACTTTTGGTAGGTTATTCTACCATTTTTAGGTTTTTTGCAGTCTTTTCCCTTTATAATATGGTTCATTTGTGATTTATTTTGGGAGAAATTGACAAAGTGTTTGCATTATTTCATTTTGGGACTTAGTCAATTTCTAAATAATAGGCTAAATTTTATAGTCAATTTGGCAAAATTGGGTTTTGAGTTCATTAAAAATGTTCTTCTTTCACTAAGTATTCTATGCCTCTATGCATTTGCATTTGAATAACTTAGCCATTTTATTTTGAAAATACTTAGTTGTTTGTATTTGAAAGTTTAAAATTTCTAACTAGGCCTTTCTTTTATCTTTCTTGCAAGTGCCTAAATACATCCCAGAGTGGTCGTTATGCCACGAGGCACCCTTTCATGACTCTCGATGGCCTTGGCCTATTTTCAAAAGTATTTTGGCACTTAGCCGATTTTGCAATAGTTACCCAAAGCCATATGGAAACTTTTTACCACTCTGCAGGAATTATTCAAAATATTTTCTCGATAGCCTCCAACTCATTAAAATCCCTCTGGGTGAGTGGATTAGTGGGATGCTACCAAATGGCAAGATCCCAAAAACTTGTTACCCTAACTAATTTCATACAAAGTAAAAGCCTTTGAGCAACTAGATTAACAAGATGCTACCACATGGCACCATTATAGTGACCCACTACCACAAAAATGTTCATACAAATCTAAAATCTTATGAGTTAGTGGGATGCTACCAAGTGAAAACATCCTGCCACTCCAAAGACCCAAGGTGGTTTGTGTAATTATAAAATACATTTGAGCTCTGGGTGAGCAGGATTGCACTACATGGCATGATCTTGTTACATCGCAACTAAAATAATAGTCAGCACACATAAAGCCCCAAGGCTGATTAGAAAAATAATATGGAGAAGATATGTGGCATAACTTACCAATAGAGGACATGTTGATGATGGCATTAATAAGGCATGAACTTAATTTTAATATCTTATTTATCCATAAAGCCATCAAAACCTACGAATGGATTTTGTGTCCAATCTGACCTACAAGCATTGACTTGAAAGGGATTCTTAATGGAAAAATTGATCATAAAAGACAAAATTCAAAGGAAATCTAAGTGGTAGCATTGAATTTGGGTTTGGTATACATGTTGAAATCAGCAAGCAGAAGGCATAAAATGATAAAATATTGCCTTAAAGAGTCATGATTTTAACTACATAGACTATAGTCAACTTAATATCTCAGTGGATACCAATAACTTCCATCTGCCCAACATTTAATCAAGATTAGTCAATTTTCCATGACCTTGATTCCATTGGGATTATGCAAGACCCAATTCAAACTTGCATAGAAATAGGTACATCCCATTTAATTCATGTAACCACCAGGTAGGTGTTCAATTTATTAAACTCCATGGACCTACGTGTCTACATAATATCAACTCTTGAATTATAATAATAATTTTCTTCCTTTATATTAGAGAATAGATTAGTGGACTAGACAATGCTTGGATTCCCCATAATTAGTAGACCAAGCATTTTGCATGTTTCCTAGTGCACTATTTTTCTTTTTGGCTCCCTTTAGATTAGAGCATACATTAGTGGACCACACAATGCTTAGATTTCCCATAGTTAGAGACTAATCATTTTTCATGTTTCCTAGCGTAGTGTTTTTCTTGCTATAATGAATATGAAGTTTGTAGCTAAATGGTTGTTGTAAATATCACTATTGATAATTGATAAGAAACATCTTTATATTTAAATTATTATAAAGTCAAATGGCCATTTCCTACACATTTTTTATGATGGTTATGCTCTTCTTTGTTCATAACTTCTCCCCATACTCTCGCATCATCCTTTAGTTAGATTTGTGCTAGGTTTGGATCAACTAAGGACTAATTTGTATGAAAATAATTCAATCAACCACTGTAACTTCATCTTTATGATAGTAAAGATTTTTCTTCCTTTTTATTTTGATTTTTTATCATTGTGTTAGTTAAGACTAATAGCAATACACTTTTAATGCTAAATCATGATTGGTCAATGTAGTTCATCATCATTTAAGCATTATTGAATATATCAGTGGTGGACTAATTGAGTCTCATAGTGTCTATAGCTTAAACGATCATCTAGAGTTAGTTTCACCAAAACCCCTTATTATGGAATGGTCATAACAAGCCAACTAGGTTACCCTACATATCAATACCTAGTAATTGAGACCTTGGGGATGTTTGTTCACATAAATATCCTTTCAAGAGAGATGGGGATTAACAACCCCCACATATTTTTATTTATGTCATAATACCTCCCAACATATCTAGTGCTATAAGGAGGACCAAATTAGAAACTGATATGCCTTTCATGAAAATTTTAAGCTAAAAATGCTTATGAATCATTGCCTAATTAGTCCCATGGCCTTTACATGGCTAGGTGGGCATAGTTTACTAGTGAACATCTTAGGGTCCATTCATGACCTACCTAATAATACTAGTTCATTTTTCACAAAGTATACATATGGTATGATTCTAACAGAATAATAACACATTCAAGCATTCAACGATGCCATCATTAGGACTTGTATCAAACATGAATATGTGGCTTGTTGCTTTTCCCCTTATTTTTTGGATAAATATGCATATGGATGGTAAAATAGACTTATAGATGGGTGTATAACCACATGGGCTACTTTTGATATTTTATTCCTAAGCCATTTTAGGGAGTTGAATGATCCTTCTACCCTATACCACCAATTTTCTATGGCCTTTAGGGAACCTTTTGAGTCTCTAAGTGATTTTAACCAATGCTTTCATCATATGTATATGAGGTTGATTGACCCTTTCCTATAGACAAAGGTAGTAGTCATAGAGATTTACCTCAAAAAATTGTTTCCCCTCAGTGATATGTTTGTTATGAGGACTCATTTAGCTCTCACATCCTTTTCATTGGCATATCAAGCAACTTGTACCATTGAAGAACAAACCATGTCCCATGATCACAATATTAAATTTTCTTACCCATTGGAATAATTGAATGTTTACCCTCAAAATCCATTAGTATACTTACCTACAAGTCAACCCATCAATCAGTTCACATTTGATAATGAAACATTTCCCCAAGCATTGCCTCATATGTGATATCAAATGAAATCTCATGTATTGAATGAAGACCCTACTTGTTCCATTAATGCATATAACTTTGTTAGTTTAGTATGTAATCAACATGATGTGTTTGCCAATTTTAGTAATCAAGTGTCTTTTGATACTTTTATTAATTATGTGTCATTAATTTTAGGAAGTCACCAATAAATAATGCCTTGATTAATCTATGATTACAGTGATGATGAGTCTGATGATGAGAAAGTAGTGGCTATCTTGATTGACCTAGTAGTAGAAGATCAAATCAAATGTAAATTGCCTACTCAATAGGGTGAATCAAAAATCTCTTGCAATAAACTTGAAGATGAACTCAAAGAGTTGGAGTAATTAGATGAGGAAGATTCAAGATGTGCATCTGAAGCATTCTTGTCCTATTTTACTCCCTCTCTAAACAAAACATTGACTTAAGGTGGTGAGAAACTCGATAGCAAAAACATCTCTCTTAGCCCATCATTGGGGATGAGTGAGCTCGAAGAAGAAACCAAAGATGAATCAAGATATTTGTGTGGATTCATTAGATTGACAAAAGACATAATAGAAGATATCCCACTTTTAGGTAGCCTTACATTTAAAGAAAATGGTGAAGTCTTGAATTTATAGGTCATAGACATGAGAGGTATGTTAATATAAATCAAACCTGAACATGCATTAGTTTAGCGTAATTCTATATACACCTCTACCATATATTAAAAATATAGGAGATCATTGACATGGTAATAACCATTCCCACATCTCCTCGGAAATGAAGATGAATATTAGGATGTTGTCATAACATCCATCTCACTCCAAGAGCAGCCACCAACTAATTCATCTATTGGCTACAATAAAATAGAAGTATTTGTCAAGTTGGGTGTTTAGTTTGTTCTAGTATGTGATGATTCCCACCCCCTCCCCTTACCTTTATTTAATGTTTGTGTAGAATTATTATTCAAACCCTATCCCTTATTATTTATGCAATCTAAATGCAAACACAGTGCAGAATTTTATAATCCTAGTTTGCTTGAATTGCATGAAAATAGCATTGACAAATCTTTATGGGATAGTGTTTCCTAATGTAGAGGATAGCATAGATATTATTATATGTCCTCTCATCCTTCTCAAAATATTAAAACATATGTGTTTAACTAAATTCAGACATACTCTTGCCTGAAAGAACTTCTGTAAATAATTTCTTTTCCCCTTTCTTATTTGTTTATTTTCTGCTTTTTCCTTCTTGTCTCTTATTGTTAGTTTAGTTTCCCTTTATTGTTTTATTTTGTCTGGTCCTTATCTTTCAGATTTGAGGTTCCCTTTTTAATTAAATTAAAGGCTTGCTAGTAAGTAAACAACATGAATGGCACTCGAAACATAAAAGTTAATCTTACTTGAACACTTACATAAAACTAGCATGACTCTCATGCATTTTCAAATTGATAAAGGCCAATGATTCAAAATAGAATGTGTGGATTTATAAAGGTTTGTTTTCTTATTTAAATTGATATATACCCTTAATTAAAACATTTGAAGAAAATGCAACATTGTCTTTTTGGGTTTATCTTGATTGATCATGAACTTTCTGATTTTCCCTAAACCCATGGATTGGTCCCCAACCCTCCATGGATATGAAAGGTAAAGTATCATTTAAAAATAATTTATCCAAAGTGAAAAATCCAAAAATATTACTCGAAAGGGTGGTCTTGGTAACCTCTATTGTAGGCTTTTTGGCCTAGATGGTAGTAGAGTAAGGCCTTCAGAGGGGACCAGAGGTATCACTATCATGGCTATAGACACCTATCTAGCAATATATCAATGCCCAAACCATTCCCCCCATGAAAAAAAGATAAATATTTCCTTTTAATAAGTTTTGATCATTTATACAAATTTGAATTATTGTGTTTGCATGCAAACAAAATGAATTAATCACTTGATCACACAAATAGATAGTCTTTGGTGGGATTGCAGCTAAGTATACCACATGTTGAGGAAGAATTTAGTGTTTTTATCCTTATAATTTTATTTCAAGTAATAATTTATAGCTAGTTATTATTATTTGGATCCAAGAACTATAGACTCTAGATTTCTTTAGATACTTAAGAATATCTTCCAATAGGAGTAGCCATTTGTTGTGGCCTTCACCAAGACACCCTAATTTCATATCTAAAATCATGAAACCTATTTTTAATTTGGGATCTGATCTTGTTCCCTTAAATATTTTTAGTGGTTTGGTTATTCAAGCCTTAGATTGAGTTTGTAGGTTCCTAGATAATAAGTTTTGAGTGGCTAAGTATGCTTCATTGTAATGTTTCTTTGTTTCAAAACACTCAGTCCAAGCTTTGCATCTAGGACTTATCTAATATAATTTTTGAATCTACTTAAATTCTAAAGAGTCTTGGCCATTTTTATTTCCATGTTATAATGCTCAATAAATTCCCATTTTGGAATATCTGACTTTGAATTTGGTAGGTTATTTAACCATTTTCGAGGTTTCTACAATCTTTTCCCTTTGTAATCTGGTTCATATGTGTTTTATTTTGAGATAAATTGACTAAGTGTTTGGATTGTTTCATCTTAAGACTTAGTAAATTTCTAAATAATGGACTAAATTTGGCAAAGATGGGCTTTGAGCTCCTTAAATATGGTCTTCTTTTGCTAAGTATTATATGTCTTTATGCATTTACATTTGAATAACTTAGCCATTTTATTTTGAAAAGACTTAGTCATTTACTTTTGAAAGTTTAAAATTACTAAATGGGCCTTTCTTTATCTTACTCACAAGGGCCTAAATTGATCCCAAAGCATTCATTGTGCCATGTGGCACCCTTTCATGGCTCCCAATAGCCCCAACCCATTTTCAAAAAGGCTTTCAGCACTTAGCCAATTTTGAAATAGTTTCTCAAAGTCAAGTGGCATCTTTTTGATGCTCTTCAAGACTTAAACTATTCAAAAAAATTGCCCAATAGCCTCCAACTCATAAAAATCCCTCTGAGTGAGTAGATTAGTTGGATGTTTTCAAGTGGCAAGATTCTGGTGACCTATTACCCCTGTTGATTATCTATAAAGTCAAAGTCTCCAGGTAAGTAGATTAGTCAAATGTTACTATATGGCACCATCCTAATGATACTTTGCCCCAAAGATGTTCATGTAAATCAATAAGCCCTCAAGCCTTCAATTTAATGGGATGCTACCACGTGGTAACATCCTTCTTCTATGAAGACCTAAGGTGGTCCATGTAATTCTAAAATATAGTTGTTCTCTATGTGAGAAATATTACACCATGTGACATAATCTCATTGCATCATAGTTAAAGGAATAGTTAGCACATATAAAGCCTTAGTGTTGAACAACATAACAATGGGGAAAAGATGCATGGCATAAACCTACAAATAGAGGACACATTGGTGATGGTGTTAATAAGGTATGAACTTTAATTTGATGGCATGTCTGGTTGTCAAAACTTGATAATGGACTATTTGTCCAATCTGACCTATAAATTTCAACTTGTAGGGGCCTCTTAATGGATAAATTGATCAAAAAAAAAAAACTTCAAATGCAATCTAAGTGATGGCATTGAATTTGGGTTTGGTGTGCACATTAAAATTAGGCAGTAGAAGGCACAAAAAGATAAAATATTACCTTAAAGAGGCATGATGTTAACTATATAGAGTATGGTAGATTGGACATCTTGGTATATTTCAACAACTTCCATCTTCTCAACATTTAATCAAGATTATTCAATTGGCCATGACCCTGATTCCATTGGGATTTCATAAGAACCAATTAAAATTTACATAGAAATGGGTATGTTCCATTTAATTCCTACAACCACTAGGTAGGTGATCGATTTATTAAACTCTATTGACATGCATGTCTATATAAGATAAACTCTTACATTGTAATCAGGTTTGGCTCCCTTTATATCAGAGCATAGATTAGTGGACCAGATAATTCTTAGATTTCCCATAGTTAGTAAACCAAGCATTTTCCATGTTTCTTATCATAGCGTTTTTCTTGTTAGCTCCCTTTCAATTAGAGCATAGATTAGTGGAATAGATAATGATTAGATTCCCCATAGTTAGTAGACCAAGCATTTTTCATGTTTCCTAGCATAGTGTTTTTCTTGTTTTTATGAATATGAAGTTTGTAGTTAAATGGATGTTGTAAATCTCACCATTGCTAATCAACAAGAAACATCTTTATATTCAGATTGTTGTGAAGTCAAATGGCTATTTCTTACACATTTTCATGATGGTTATGCTCCTCTTTGTTCACAAAAACTTCTCCCCATACTCTCACATTGTCCTTTAGTTGTAATTATGCTAGCTATGGCCTAGTTAAACACAAGTTTATATGAGATTTGTTCAATAAAACATTGTAACTTCATCTTTATGGTAGTAGGCATTTTTATTCCCTTTATTTTATCAGTGTGTTAGCTTAAGACTAATTTCAAACTATTTGTAATGTTAAATCATTATTTTTGAATGTATTTCATCACTATTTAAGCATTGTTGAATATATTAGTGGTGGACTAATCAAGTCTCATAGTGTCTATAGCTTAAATCATCATCTAGAGTCAGTTTTATTGAAGCCCCTTGTTATGGAATGGTCACAACAAACCAACTGGGTTACCTTGCTTACCAAGATTTGTTAAATGATACCTTGAGAAGGTTTGTTCACACAAATCTCCTTTCAAGAGAGATGGGAATTAACAACCCTTATCTATTATTAGTTGTGTCAAAATACCTCCCAACATAATTGTTTAGTCAATTGAAATTCATCTCAAAAATACACATAATAGAGTTAAGTTAAGTATAATTTTCTTTACGTCATTTCTATTCATAACAAGTGCAATGGTTTAAACACATTATTCCATTTACATTTATGTTTATGCATTATTACTATACTTTAGATAATTTGAATGGTGCAAAGTTTTATACTTCTTTAGGTTCACATAATCAAAATAAGGTAAAACATATTGGCAAACTTGTTTATATAGTGAGTGCATTAAAACCCTAGGTTTCCCTTAGCGTTTCATCCTTCTTTATAAGGTTTTAGATTTATGCCTTAAGACTTGATTTTCAAGCCTAGTTTTTTTCCATCTTCATAGGTAGAAATCTGATCTTTTTTTATTTTTTATGCAAGGGTTTCATGCTCATTTCCATACTAGGGATTTCTATCATAGGCTTGTGGTTTATCCTCCTACTTGTTCAATTCATATTTGATTCAAAACGACTCTATTTTCAAATAGATAAAAGGATTTTATTAATCATATCTATTGGATAAAAAAGTTATTTTTACTCACCAAATTTTTGTACAATTTTTTTGGAATTATGATTTTACTATTTATTTTATAAATTTGGTCTAGAGGGTGAAGGATTTTATTTAGAATCATTTGTGCAATGTATTTCATTTGGCACAAAGTTAGCAATGATAAAGTGTGATATTTATTATTGATAATAGTAACATAAACTAGGTGTAGGATTATTATCGACCTATCATCATTAATAAAAGTGAACTACTCTATGTAATAGCATAATAAATCTCCTCATGATGCATTTTCCATGTTGCTATCCCATTGGATTTCATTGCATTCACAGTGGATTTTTATTGTGCTCAAAATCCCAACATATGAAAAGATTAACCTTGGTTCTCTTTTTAATTTTATTGACACTCTTGTTACGTCTGAAGTCTTGATATGTTGAAATTTAAAGTTGTCCCAAAGCACTCACTACAGAGACTAAAATCTGATTATATATGATAAAATAGTCTTGTAAAATTGAAAAATATCACTCATGGCTCAACCCTTCAGTTCATAATATTATTGCTACCAAAAGGCTCACATTCACCATCTCATTATGCCTAAATGCTTATCCTATTGTTCAACCTTGATATTCTAACTACCTAGATCACTTGTATCCCATAGTCTATATTAAACCTAATTAATATCCTACTCTAGAAGTTACATATCTTTAGTAACTTTCTATCCTCTTAGACACTACTGTCTAGGCTAAAGATCTAACATTTGTGTCCTAGACTTATAAAGGTCAAATTTATAAATATAAGTCATAAGAGTAAACTTATTACATGTATTGAGCATTCAAAGAGCAAACTAGGAAAAATATTTGTCAAGTTACGAGTTAAATCACTACATGCACTCACATATAACATATTGCAAAATTATTCACACAAAATCTCATGTAAGGGGGAGAACTACATCCATCTGAGGCCCTATTCAAATTATATGGTTATGTAGGTAACACTCATTTACAAAGGGGTATTTGATTTCATCTCAACTTCACTTGAGCCTACTAACCCCCATTTTGTAAGGTAATATGCCCAAGTTAGAGGGCCTAGTTTTTGAGCAAAATACTGGTATCCAAAATTTGTCTATGTGATCTAAGCTAACAATATAAAAGGTGAAAATGAACCCTAATAGGTGTAGGTAGTCACTCAATAAAATGACCTATATTTTTTACTAGATAGAAGTGTCAAACATGTGACACTAGTATCGATGGTAGTGTCCATATCTTGATAATAGTGTCTAGGCTAACAAAGAGCTCATTTCTAGAATCTAATGAATTATAGTGGAGCATTAGCCTATCTCTTTTTATACCTATATTTTTTAGATTTGATTGCACATCAAAAAATAAGATAAGTATTATTTCTCCTTCATATTGAAACTTTTATAATATTGTTTAGAATTGTACTTATCTATATTTAATATATTATCAAATTTAACATAGTTATTAAAATATTATAAATGTGAATTCATTTAATTGGCCTGATTTTAGAATAAATTTTTCCATAGTTTATTACATTATTCACCCCAAACCCAAAACATAAAAGGGTTAAACATTTTGTGAACCTAATTCTGAGTATTCTTACATAACCATAGCTTGATCTAAGGGTTTTTATCCTTCTATAATTTATGATTGTTATCATTAGTAAAAATAAAGCTAATGCATCCACATCTAGTAATTATGAATATTTAAATGGTACTACTATTTATTTAGTCCAAATATCCCCCCCCCCTTAGCACACCATTAGTTCTTACATATAGTTTGGGAATGTGATATGTCTTCAAACCATTATTCTCTGAAGACCAAACAAATATTGTTACATCCTCCATGGGAACAATCAATGCTCCAACTCAATTACTAGTTTCAATGCCTATATCAACACAAGTAATGTTTGCATCCCCTTTTATGACTTCCCAAATATCAATACTTCATGGGTCTATTGTAAAAAATATCCTCCAAATTATTCAAACTTTGGAAGATAAGGTTACAAATACTAAGAAAAAAGCTTTAAAGTCAACTCATGCTATTGATTCACAAGATGTATAGCATAATCCTATTTCACTTGAGATATTTGTCTACCCTTTACCAACTAATTTTTTAGCACCTAAGTTCACACTTTATGATGATAAGGATGAACCTAAGTAGCATCTCTGATATTTCTATGCTTTAAGATGGTTTTATGATCTACTAGTACAATCAGTGAAAGCATTCAAACCTATAGTGAATCAATTTCTAGCACATTTCTCTATCAACACTACTGAAAAGTTGTCATGTGCACAAATTGCAAAGATAAATCAAGGAACCAATGAACCCATTAATTAATATGTTTTGAGGCACAAGATAATGTTGACCAAAATGACAAATCAAATGGTAGATAAAGAGCTTCAAGATATCTTTAAACAAAATTTATTTGCCCCACTACATGAGTCTATTGTTTTGAAGAAGTTTCAATAATTTGATGACTTATGCCATTTATCTTGAGATAAATAAATGAAACTTATTGCATTGAATAAGCTTAAGTATGTAGCCAACACACTGACCACATCAAATACCAAGTTTCATATCAAACCAAACTATAAGATAAAACCTCCAGAGGATAAGAAGGAAGAAATAATGATGATGGATATGTTATCACAAAATCCTAATGGGCTCATCTTATCTAATGTACCTAATAAATCATTTACATGTTTACCTAAGTCTTTAGGTTAAATTCTTAAGAAACTCATGGAATGTCATCTCTTATCTCCCCCTCCTACCATAAAGGTTGATATGAGTCGATCTTTACCAACATGATATGATGCAAATGCTTAATGTGACTATCATCAATGTGTTGGGCACTCTAAAAATAGATGTTACAAGTTGAATCACAAGATACAAGACCTCATTGATAGTTAAAATATCACATTTGATGATTTGCCAAAGGATTTAGGGTCACAACATGGTGACCATCAAAACCATAAGATATTCAACAATCCATTATAATATTATTTTAAGGAAGCATCAAAAGTGAAAATGGAAAATAATGTATATCCTCCTCCACCACATTATGTGCATCATTATATGGGATTATTAGTAGATTTTTAGGTAAAATATATCATATGGTTCAAAGGCCTTCTATTACATTTGATGACAATGAAATTTTTGGATGATGACTAATATATTTACTCATTATTTATTAGAGCATATATTTATCATCAGTTATATGCAATGTTATGGTTGATAATGGTTCTAGTGAGAATTTATATACCATGAAATTACTCACACATTTAAGATATACACATGATGATTTATACCCTTCAACCAACATGGTCAAATCATTTTATGGGAAAGCATAATAGGTTTTTGGTGAGATTGATTTGCCTTTATAGGTTAGTCCAACACATGTGAACATGACATTTTTAGTTATGCCACATGGGAGTCTTTGATATGTTACTTGGATGACCTTAGATTCATAAGCTTAATGTAATAGCATCCACAATGTATAGAGGTCTCAAATATATTCATGTCAATAGGGTAAGCACAGTTTTAGGGATCCAATATTAGTATCCACTACAACAAGAGAAGTTTATTGCAAGATAATTTATTATAAAACCTATTTAGGTTAATCATGAGTGAAAGTGTAATCAAATGCAATCTCCTTTCCTAGATGAATGATACTAGAGAGGTTGTTACATCAAAGATACATAATGGACTCCATAGAGCCATCATTTATACATACACAACCTAACTAGTTGTTGAGAGTATATTAACATGTTTCAAAAAGGGTACAAAGACCCAAAATTATAATTACATTGAAAAGTTAAAAAGGCACTAAGAAATGGGTTCCACAAACCACTATAGCTTCTACTACTACTTCATGACCACAGAGTCTTATGAGGCATATTTAGAGTATTACATATTATTTAGATCCAAAATTGACATATATACATAATCCTTGGCAACACAACCAATTTTTTGTACCATATCCTAAGACTAGATCACCCTGTGAGCATCTCTTAAATGCAATAATTGACTAGCTCTTATTGTTCCCTAAAATACAAAAAATACAAAACCATTCAAATAAATCAAAAATAAAAAATATTTAACATTTACATGTTTACTACATTTTGCTTGTGTTATTTATTTTATGTTAGTAGATAGCATATCATTTTTATATACACACATATGTTTCATGGGTACTTGAGTGTAATATATCCATATACTATACCCTTGATACATGAGCTTGCATATGGTGGACCTTTCCTCTACTCGTGTGATGCACTACATTGGGGGCATCTACTTATACGGATCATGATTGCTACACATGTTATTATTTTATTATCACTTTACATTATCATTTTGAGATTATATACTAATGCTTACATGTGTCTATACTCATGCTTACATCTTACACAATGTTCTAGATATGCTATGCTACAGGTTATTTTACTAACACATGTATGCAAGGACTAGTATGATAAGCATATGTTAGTTACTTATATTTAAATTATTCATCTTTTCACATGGATTATTTTAGTGTGTTTCTTACTTGATACATTGTATCAATTTTGAAACATTTTAACATGTCCTCTTCTTTGAGTGTATGGCATTTGAACATGCCCCTTGTTTTCAGTCTCCTTAGACCCTTTTTATGTGGCATTGAGTGCTCTTGTGTGTGTGTTTGATTATTTTTTGAGATTGTGATTGTTACTCCTAGACATTACCATGATCCATATCATACATGTTAAGAAATGTTTTGATTATATATTTCAATCTTCATTGATATATCTACTTAGACATGATACCCCTATATGCTTCATTACTACATGATTAATACAAATATGGCATAGTTAATTATCCTTTTAAAATAAGGTGACTACCAAGGTGCATTCCCATCACCTCAATGGGGGGTGGGGGAATATCATTTGGGTCATGTCATAGAGACCTAAGTTTATACACATACAATTGGCACAATTGGTATAATTTGATACATTTACATGATTCATATATACATTTGGGTCAGAATCTTATGCATTTGGCACCAATTTTACAAATTTTGAGATAGAGTTTTTCAAATTTATGTCAAATATTATACATAATTTATAAATTAAGAGGTTACATTTTGACAAATACTTCAGCTTGAGATACATAAGAGGTGTTTATTTCATGCACATGCACCAAATCACATATACATATTTAGATTATATACACATCTATGTAATGACCTTACCAAGATACAACAATCAAGATTTATCTATCTATAGTATATGTCTCCCTTCAGTAGTATAGTTGAGATCAACACATTTGATGTCCTTTGAACTACTTCCCTTATTCGTGTTGATATGGTTACAACCATTTAACCTGGACAAGATTGGCTATATTGGCTAGATTATGTATACACTTGAGTTGTGAAACTGAGCTTCAATGATATCAATGGCCTTAACATACCTCACCCTTGCATCAAATTGGGAGTATGATCACCCTCCAATTATCTTCTTCACATCTCCAAGGTTTAGTTGTGAACCTCTCTCTCCAATGTTTTAATAAAGAATCATCATTACTAAATCAAATTACCAAGGGGCAACATGGTCATATTGACACATATGTGTACCCATTCCTTACTCTCTTTTATTTTTAAGTATTTTAATTATTCAATTTTTAGACTACATATACTAATTACATTGTAACATGTTCTTGGTTTCATGAAATATACAAACATTAAATTCAAATAGGGCTCAAGCAAAGACAAGGTGTGTTGTACACACCAAGGTAAATATTTCTTTCATTTAAACTAGTAATTTCATCCTTATGCATTAATAGATTAAAGGCAAGGTGGGGAGGGCAGGGGGTAAATGTAGATACTAAAATATGATTATATATGATAAACTAGTCTTTTACACTTGACAAATATCACTCATGTCTCAACTCTTTGGTTCATTACCTACCTGTTGCTAAAAATATCATATTCACCATCTCACTGTGCCTAAATGCTTATCCTAAATTTTAAACTTAATATTATGATTACCCATATCTCTTTTAGCCAATAGTCTACATAAAACCTAATTTATATCTTGCTCTAGTATCTATGGATCTTTAACAACTTCCTATCCTCCCAGACACTACCATCAAGACTAGAACACTAGTGTTGACACTAGTCTCTCAAATTTGATGCTAGTATCCAAACCTTATAGATGATCAAATTTGAAAATATTTCAACATGTATGGGTTGACCTATTTATATTAATAACCCTCTCATGAGATCATTTCAAAAGGTTTGGTATAAATACAAAAAAAATTCATTCATTATCATCTATAAATTACCTAGCAAACACATCAAACTCACACTTAATCATTTGCACAACTGAGTTTTACTACCCTATTCTTTCCTATTTCTAAATCACTCATATAAGTAGTCTTATTATAGGTCTAAAACATTCAAATATTGTCCCATAATAAATATTTACCAAGTTACAAGATAGATCACTACATGCACTCACATATAACATATTGCATAATTTTTCACATACAAGCCCACACAAGGGGGATAGCTACATTGTTATGAGGTGATCTTTAGATTATATGACTATGTAGGTAGTGATAATTTATAAAGGTGTATTTGAGGTCAATTCAAATTTAATTTATCCCACTAACCCCCAATTTTCAAGGTAACATGCCCAAGTTGGAGGACGTAGGGTTTTGATAAAAAGATTGATATCCAAAACATGTGTGTGCAATCTGAGTTGACAATATGTAAGGCAACAATGAAACCTAATAAATATAGGCAATTGTTCCTAAAAATAAATTATATTACACACTAGATAGAATCGTTGAAATTATGACACTAGGGTCGATGATAGTGTCCAAGGTGACAAAGATCTTGTTTTTAGAATTTGACAAATCATATTGGAGCACCAACATGTCTCCCTTTTTAACTATATTTTTCAGATTTGCTTATGTATCAATAAATAAGCCAAGTATTTTTTCTCTTTCTTATTGAAAGTTTCATAATATTGTTTGCCATTTTAGTTGTTGATATTTAGCATATTTTTTAATTCAATAAATTTATCAAAATATTATAAATCTAAATTCATTTAATTGACCTATTTTTAGAATAACTTATTCAGTAATTGATTAGGTTATTCCTCCCTGACCCAAAATGTAAAAGAGTTAAACACTCCCATTAAAATTATGTATTTTTTCATTAGTTTTTATCTAAATATAAGTTCATTTAAGTATATTGAATCATGCTTAAAAACACTACAAATTCATTTTTAGAAAATTTTTAAAAAAAAGTAAAGAAAGAAAGAAAAGACTAAACCATGTCTTACATACCAGTTTCAGTTTACAAGGGATATAAATATTGTAGATATGAATAAAAAATGTTTTATAGTCATAAATAAAATTCATACAAGTTTTTAACCTCCCTACCAAAGTATTTTTATTCTATTTCTCTTTTCATTGTAAATTTCCTTGAGATTGCATCCTCCGTAGAAATAATTTATGGGTTTTATTTATATAATGTTTTGTAAAAAAAATTAATTTTGTTTATAATAATTCATCATCATTTTATTGGATTGGTCAGTTCATTCTTTGACATTTTCAAGTTGTCTTTTATATATATATATGGACCTTAAGGCTTTTATACTTTCTCAAGAATTTTAAATTTTTGAATTTAAATCTAATTTTTATACCTGATTTTAGATTTCCCTTTATTCTATATTTGCCCTTATCTTAAGGGTGTACTTTGCCCTTATAATTATTTTTATCTTTTGGTTTATTAAA
Source organism: Torreya grandis (assembly GCA_037957365.1). Lineage (NCBI taxonomy): Eukaryota > Viridiplantae > Streptophyta > Pinopsida > Cupressales > Taxaceae > Torreya > Torreya grandis. Next base: position 4,210,024 of record JARHVA010000267.1, read on the forward strand.
TTAAAAATTATTAACCAATATAATACCTTTAATATCCCTCACTCTTTAGATTTTATAGTTGTTAACCATTCTATGTCGTATGCTTATTATGGCAAATGGACTAATGACCAATCTTATGTGATTGATTCTAATTATAAGAATGGAGAATATAATGATTATGATCATGATTATCAAGAAGAATATTATAATAGTGATGAATATAGCAAAATATAAGAAGAGTGAGATAATGTTGAAATCAATTCTCCTACTTCTTTACACTCTCCTAATCACATATTAGAATAATAATAAATTATCAATTTATTACATAATGTACTTTTTGATATTTATAGAATTTCATTTGAGAAATAAAAGATACAAAAGATACATGCATATATGATACACACATGGATGTTCATGATTTTTTACCATACAATGATGCTTTTAGTCTTACAAACAATATTGATATTTCCTTTTCTTAACTAGAATACAATATTATCTCTTATCTTGAAGAGAAACATAGTGTTAATTATTCTTCTCTTGAAAATAAATGTTGTGATACTTATCCTAATTTACATGAAAATTATATTGAAACACAATGGGATGCCATTTATACTATTTTTCTATGACCAAAATGTGATGATAATCCAAACTTCTGTAATGATGTTTCCATAAAATGTGATTCCAAATAATGCAATGATGTTTCCATAGAATGTGATTCCAAGAAATGCAATGATATCTGTGATGAATATATTGTACCTATGTAGAGTATAGATAATGAGTTAATACCAATACATGAATCTTTCTATACCACTATTATTTCTATAAGACATATCATCTCTATGATGCATGCCACAAGTGATGTTGAAAAGCAAGTGTTTTCTCTCACTTTACAATCTAGATCATGTGATGATAATATGAATAATAATGTTATCTTAAGATAACTTATAACATGAATCATATTCAATAATAATGATCTAAGAGGATTTTTATTTTGAATTTCTAATTGTTTGATGGACATGGGGATCCTAGTCATCACTTGACCAACTATGTACTTTATTTTTGAAAACGTTCAATTGATGGATGAACATTATTAAAATATTTACACAAAATTTTATAAGGAGAGGCCTTATATTGGTTCTATAGTCTTCCTAGTGGCTCTTTACCTTACTTTAATAAGTTATAAGAGGTTTTCTTATCCAACATTAATAAGAAAAATGTTACTAAATTCACATTGGAACATCTCCAAAGTCTAAAATAATGTCATGATGAGCTTATTGAAGATTACATTTTAAAATTTAAGAATAAATTGCATTGTCTTATGTATCAACCCTCTCATACAGAAAAATAATTTATCTTTAAAAAATGTCTTATGTCTCCACTTAAGGAAAGAGCAATTTATAATTCTTATCTTTCTTTTGAGAAAGTTTATATGGATGGTTTCACATGTGCCCTTGATTTCACTTGTGAGTCACATAAGGTAATAAGTTTAAGTTATTCAAGACCATATTCATATAAGATGAAAATTCCACATGAAGAAGAACCAAGTATATCATATTTTAAAGTAAAGAGTTTAGTCAAGGTTTTTAATAACATGCAATATTTAAAAGACATGATTTACAATGTAAAAAATAATATGAGTGCACCTATTTCAAATAATAAACAATAATTAAGTTCTAATTTCAAAGATTTACCAAGTGTTTTAATACTTAGACATTACTTGATAATAATATAATCAACTCACATCCTAATTATTATCACCCTCCCCATTGCCTCAAATCAGTGGGGGAAAGACCATTTTGCAACTATCATTCAATGCACATAGTGTTAACAATTGTTATGCACTGTAACAAAATTTTGAGAAAATTTTGGATAGAGGGGTTGTTACATTTGGTATAGTTTACAATGGATAAAAAATCCCCCCTTATACTTTTTCATCTACTTATCATTCCAAGAAAATTAATATATCTTAGGATGTTCTTTTTAAGGAACTAATGGTCCCTCAGGCTTCCATAGAAGGTAACACTAAGAGGAGTCCTTATTCTAGTTCACACTCTATGAGGATTAATCTATCTAATTTTGTTCCCATCAAGGAACCAATGCTCATCCAATTCCTTGTTATAAGTGAATATATAGAAGGTAGTATTGTAAATGACAAGAAAAAATGTAACACATGTACAATTGGGTTTCTTAAGGACATGGGATACAGTGATCAAGATTTTTAACATACACACTAATGAGAATTCTATGAGGCATGTTACTATACCAATTTATCTTATTCTTAAGATAATAGACACATTATTATATACATATAAGACTATTCCATAAGGCAATGCCATATTGGGACAATCATTGTTACAAAAAATGGAAGCAAATTTGGATAGCATATGACTATTTCCTTTGCGTTTCAAGATGGTTTGCTTACATGTTAGATATATAATACAATTATTAATTAGTGTACAATTGCATCTTCTTGAATATATGTGTGGATACCAAATATCACTCATGTAGTTTAGAATCAAGGAATGGAAATAGTAAATAACATTATATAACAAGAGCATGAAAATAGGACATTACAAATAATTATGGGACAGTTACAACATAAAAATTTAGTTACAAATGAGGGTCCAAATTATTCATAGTTATTATTCCTAAGTGGTTAGATGTTTTATTTATTGATTATTTCATCTATTCTTCCATATTTGCATACATATGTTCATACACTCTTGTGTTGATTATTCCTCTCACCCTTGTTTGTTTTCGTTTGGCCCCTGCCTTTTGTTTGTTTATCCCATTTCAACTTTTATGACATCTATCATAGTATGATGCATCCTTCATAGTAATATCATTCTAGTGCACATCCTTTTGTAGAATATTATTTTCTAATTTTTTTTAACCCTGGAATCTAGATGTGGGGTATAGGGTTAAAGGGGTAGAGATAGCCTAGGGCACAAGGGTGATAAACTATCTCTATAGCAAGCCAATTAATTGAAAATTCAATTAAATAATATTCTAAATTTATATACTAAGATATGTTAAAAATATTAAGTAAAACCAATTATTGATATTATAATAAATAGATAACAATGGTACTTATTTAGATTACTATGCACATTCAAATCTAATATGGAAGAGACTAGATCTAGATTTTGGATCAGTAATCAGATTCTATAAATTTTACTTATATGACCTCAAACACTTGTGTCAACCTCAGATGGTTGCATCAACATTTTTGTCTAACCTAGATGAAGGTGTCTAGTACAGAATACATGTTATATCTGGATGTGACCACCTAAGATATTTTGGGTTCTGTGTCACCTGTGCTCTGGTGTTATTAGATATAGATCATGGGTTGTCACTCCTTTTCAACTCTAGTTCTTCATCTTTATAGTGACTATGAGAAAATTGGTTAGTGGGATCATGGTTTCAAGATAACCCCAAAGATCCCTATGTCAGTGGATGTTCCCTCCATAGCCACTACTCTAAAGAGGGCCTCAGATTGATGCAGTTCTCCCCTAATGTGTTGGCTTATGTGTGTAATATGTGGAAAGCAAGTACAAAAGTAACTTATCTTGTAACTTGAAAAATAGGACTTGTGTCATGTTCCTTATGTACTTTAGACTTGTATATGGGTTTTCCCTATGATTGATATTGAAATAAAATAAAAGGGAAGTTTTTCTCACTTGAATGCTTGATTGAGTGATTTTGGCCAGTTACCTTGTGAGTTGTTAGATATGTGCTAGGTGAGGAATGAATGGGGATTGATCATGTATTTATACCAATCCTATGGATAAATATCTCATGTTAAATTACTTAGTTTGATCATGGTTATACACTTTCATTTTTAAATTTGATGACTTTAGGGCACTAGACACTTACGTTGGAATAAGACACTATCGTTGATGTATGCATCTAACTGGAACGTAAGTGTCCAAGAAACTAAAAAATATATACAAGTCCAAAACTTGTAAAATATGATAATAAATAGGTTTATAACATTATGAGTATGATAAAAGGTATGGTTCATCATAATAACATTGATTGGACTAAGATATAAGCAATGAGCATGGAGAGATAACATATACAAGACTTTTGGTAGCATAAAAGGTATAAAACTAAAAGGAATAACCAAGGTTTGTATTTACAAAGTGTACAATATTGATTTTTTATATAATTCATAAATAGTGTCTACATACCCCATCCATCTCCTCACCCCTGTTAATCTAGTAATGAAATTGCTAGTTTAAAGGAAAATAAATGTGTCAGGTGTGTATAACACACCTTACCTTTACCTGAGCCCAACTTGAGGTCTTTGTTGATAACTAACCTACAACTAAAAACATGTTATATTATATAATAAGTAAATATAATCTAAAATTAAAATCATTAAAATGATTTAAATAGAAATAAAAAGGTTTAGGAGTGCACCTATGTATCGATGTAACCACTTTGCCTTTTGGCAATTTGATTTGAAACTATGTATCATTATGAACCATTAGAGCTGAGATTAGGACAAATATAAAATTTCAAAATGCATGTATATAGAAATATTGGAGGACATATGCCCCCAACCTAGGAGAAAAATGTGAGTTATCACTCGATCATTGAGATTAGCTCAACCATGCAACCCAAGCATACTTATAACCTAGTGAGCATGAGTGAACCAAGTCAACTCACACTACAAATCTAGTGAGGTTGGATGATGTAATCAAATACAACCTATAAACTTGGTAAGATTGAGTGATTTAATCACCTTAACCATACTAAAAAGTGAACCAACTACTGTAGTAGATTGGATTAGTATAGTCTATAAAAATAAAACTAGGTGAACTAAAGTCCATAGAAGTGTTTGAAATTTAAAATCTAATTTGATTTTTTTATTGAGGTGCCCTTTTGAATAACATATCCACCTTACATATGTCTCATGCTAAAACCTAGGTATAACATGGTACCAATGTATAAAATTTTTCCACAACTGTGTATATGAATCATATAACTATGAATTTTGGCCAATTTTAAAATTATGTATGGACGACATGTTTTTAAAACATGTCCCCACTATAATCTAAAATTTAATAGTGTAAGTATGGATAACATGTTTCAAAAACATGCCCCCACTATATTTTGAAATTTATGAACAGTGATAAATGTGGAGAACATGTTTTCATACCATGCCCCCACTATATATCTTAATATTGGCCTATGTAAAATGTGGAAGCCATGTCTCTATGACATGTCCTCACTAATATTCCCCCCTTTTAGGTGAGAGGAATTAAAATTTTATATTCACCTTACCTCAAAAGGATAATATAATTTTATGATATGTGAATGCATCATGTAATATATAGGAGTAACATGTCTAGGTAGATATATCATTGAAATGCACAAAATGTGATCACATCAAGTCCTAAAATGCATGATATATATCATGTAAAAATATAGATAGTAATAATACAAGCTCAAAAAGTGATCAAGTACACACACAAATTCACTCAAAATCAAATCAAAAGGCCATGGTCCAAGGAGACCTCAAATAAGGGACATGTTCAAATGCCACATAATCGAAGGGACATAACCTAGTCAAATGTCCACAAAGAAAGAAATGACATATTCAAATGTCCATACAATAAGCAATGACATATTCAAATTTAAAAAGGAAAAAAAGGCATGAGGGCCACAATCATTGGGGTATATTCAATGCTCAACAAGAAATACAAGATAATCAAGGAAGTGCATAAAGGAAAATCATAAGTAACCAACATAAACATATCATACTAGCCCATAGATAATATGTGTTAGCAAAAAATGTTAAGTGCATAGCATGTAAATTAGATTATAAGAGATATAAGCATGGATAATGGCATATGTAAGTACATAAATTCAAACATGATAATGTAAAGTAATCATATAATGATATAACCTAGACGTATCACGATCAAATAAGTGGATGCACCTAATGTCCACATGATATGAGTAGAGGGAAGGCCCAACATTTGAAAGTGCATAGATCATATATCTATGTATGTATGAATCACACTCAAATGATATGTGAAACACATGTGTATATAAAATATTGATATGCCATCTACCAACATGGAACCAATAACATAGATGCCAAGCAGCCAATAAAACATGTAAATGCTGAAATATTTTTAGATTTTGATTTTTTTTTGGGGTATTTTTTTGAATATTTGGAAAGAGAAAAATAACCTATGATTTTAATTTGAGAATGAGAATATGAGAAGATAGGTAAATGTGTAATATTTATTGAATAAGATGTGCCATATGCTTGCATATCAAAATAAAAAAATTATATTGTGCTCTTTTGGTAAGTTTGCACTTGGTATCTTTGGTTTGCATTTATTTCCATTTGGTTTCTCATTATCGATGATGAATTCATTAGATAGGTATCAAATTGTATAGGTATAAATAAATTACACAATAAGTTACAAAGTGGATTAGAACATAATTTTTTGAATTATTTATCTGAATATTATTTGTCATCTATATGAGTAGTGGATTTGGATTGATTTGAAAACAGGCTTATAGTTTCCTCCTTTTTAACCACATTTAGACCCTTAGATTTTTCAATTGTCTCTTAATTTTTGACGTCTTTTGTTATAAATCCTGGTTTAAAAATTTGATGTGCCCATTGTTCTTTTTGTGATGTTACCTTTTATATTTATGATTTATATTTTGACATGTTCTCATTTGTAGGCTTTTTCTCTTTTACATTGATAAAATGTTTCTTTGAATGAGTTGGGTTAATATTTGTTATGCTCAAACACACATACCACATTTTTTAAAATCAAATAGAAACCCACTATAGCTTGAATATCTTTATTCAAGGTCCTATAAGCCTTAGATATTCATGACATTGGTTTTAATATGCAAAGGTCTAAGGTTTTCCTTAATGTTTAAATTTACAGAATTTCAAATTATGAAAATCAAAGCTTGAACATTGATTTTGATTTATTTTAAACCTTAGTTTTTCATAATTCCTCTTAAATTTTGACTTTATATTTTATGGACTAATGTAACTAATGTGTCTCGACCCAGTGTTTCTATGATTTTCATGCATTCATAGGACTATTAATGAGGACTTACAACTATTAACATTTGATCCCTATCTTTATTATCTAAGATTGAGATAAATGTATAGATTATGTTAAATTAGATCCCTTCAGCCTTTACAAAATATTTTAAGTGGCCAAAGCTTCTGAGCTTTGAGACCCTCATAGATAACACTACCATGTTACTCAAGACCGATCATAGTTTGATGAAATTTCCATACTTTATTAATAATCAGGTCACGATAATACATGCACATGGAAAAACCATGTTTATCTAGAAAAAATTTCACTTCAAAGAAAATTCTAAAGTCTTCAAAGTTTATGAGCCACAAAAACATGCCATACGATGTAATACTATGAACCCAAAACTATAGAATTTTAAAACAAAGTTAATCATCTAATGGTCCTGAGGTTATGAGAGCTTGATAAGTGGCACAATTTCATTAACACAAAACCCAATAAGGATTAAACAAATTCTAATGGCCCTGAGGCCCTTCAGTCTAATGGTCCTGAGGTTCTAAACTCTAGAAGGTTGATAATTAGCATAATTTTGTTAGTCAGGAACCATGGAATTCCAAAACCAAGATATCAGCTTAATGGTTTTGTGGATCTGAGGCCCAGAGACTTCACAATGTTGAGATCACATCACATGGAAATATTTCATTACTCAAAGCCTTCCCAAAGACATATATAGTTTAAAAGGTATAAACAATTGAGGCCCTAAGCCTCTGAGTTCCTATAGTCCTAAAACTGTTCCATTTATCCCAATTTCATTAACTTGAAGTCATGGAGTATATAAATCAAGATCATAATTTTAAATGCCTAGGTAAGAAATAATAAGGAAAGTGTCATGATCTAGGAGATATGTGGCCAAAATATAAATAAATGAGTTTGATAACAAAGCAACAACCAGTAAGTGATAAATTGATACTTATCTTGAAGAAGTGATTGGACATACAAAGTTAAGGAAAAGTTGTCATATTGCAAACACAAACCCACCAAAGCTGATTGGTATATTTAAATTTAAAATGGAAACAAAATCAAAAGTTATTATTCACACAAATTATGTATTTAAGGTGCAGACTTTGGGTAATATATGCATAATCTAAGTAAAAGAATGTTACTTTGCCATTAATCTACAAGTGAACATTGTAATTTAAATCTCTCTAGTGACTAAAATCCCTAGTTTTCTCAACTAATTTTTGAAGAGAGTTAAAATGATTATATAAAGGAATTACACAGTTTAGATTATTAAAATATTTTCTCCAAAAACACCATGCATCTAGGATCCTTATGTATACTCTATTAATGGATACACTAAGTATACTACCACAATGTTTGACAAGAGTGCCCTAGATTTAATTTCCCATACTATTCAACCCTCTAGAATGAAGTGGATTAAATATCACCATACTCTTCATAGGATCAACTATCCCAAGAGGAGAAACAATAAATTGATAACTTGCTACCAATCAAGACAATGGAACTCCATCAAGTGATAGTTAAACTAGAGGTAATGCCTTGTTTCAACTTGCTCCATGATTTATTTTTCAATGGTATTTGTTCAAGAGACTATTTACACCTTATCAAAATAAAAAATGCAAATGCATAAATTTATGGAATGGTATTTGAGATATACCTCAGTCTCATAATGCCTAAGATTTATTATAATCAAGTCTCGACCAATGTATGGATCGAGCACAACACTATGGAAGGAAAACTAAAATAATGGCTAGTGAATTGCTAAATATTAAACCTAAATGGGGCCATTTCTTCCAACAACATCGTTAAATTCAAGCTTGGTAGAGGTAATCATGTCAGACTAAAGTTCTAAATGTACAAACATGAACAAAGAAATGCATATGGAAACTGTTATATGATGTCATACCTAATAGATGTAATCCTTAGGACAATTCATAAAGCACATGGAAAATTATGGAAACCATTAGTAGAGTATGTGGATAACAAAATTTGTGAGGACTATTCTTTTATGTTTGTCTACATATACAATAATTAAATCATAAGGATTTGTGAGGAAATATATCCTCATGTTTATCAAGTCATTCATGGCACTTAGATGCCTAAAATTTCAAAGAATTTCAAAAGAAGTATTGATAACATGGAGGATTATTGGTACTATCCAAATTGTATTATAATCTAAATTATAGGAACAAGGACACCACTTTTGCTTTTACCATGCCACATTCTAGACAAGATTAAAGGTAAATAAGTGGAATATCAATTATACAATAGTATAGATGAATAAATTAGCCTCAAACATTAGGCATATTATTATACTACCCCTCTAAGTATCAAACAACTTCAATTTGAGGTGAGGGCACATTTCAATCAAGTTGGGTAAATCAGATTCCATTATAATTTAAAGGTGGTCTAATTCAGGGAATGGGATCTTAAAAGAAACATCAGACAATATCTTAAATCTCTCAAGGATAATAAGGGGGTGACCATTACATATGGTCATCAACAAGAGTATGATCATGATGTTATCTTCATGAATACATCAAATGACTCATAAGTGTGGACATGTATGAAGAGTAATAAAATATCTATGATAGTTACATAGGCCATTCAATATGACCTTAAGATTACCAAGGAGTAATCAAGTGAGATGGTGGAACAAACATAAAAGGCCTAGAATCATCAATGGCATCCAACATAGCCTCAAGAATCAGTAGGGAAATACCAACCTCCCTCTCCTATAGTAGAAGAAACTAATCTACAAGAGGGAGAGTCTAACAGTCAAAGGGAGGAGAACCTCCAAATCAAAAAGTAAATTCTTAGAGTTATCTCTAGTCCCTATCTGGCCTTCACACATCTAGATACTACCACCATTTTTGACATGGATACTATACTTGAGAGGATTGAACCTCCTTTTGATGAATAAAAAACCAAATTCTTTACGGCACCTTTCCCTCCACTTACAACACCTACACAAGTGAGCCTCTAGAGTTTATGCAATATTCCTTCTCATCTTTCCTATCCACTCCTCTATCTCCTCAAGCACCTCAACTAGGTCCATATCTATCCATTATTCCTTCCACCACTATTATTTTGCTCTTCATTCCTTCACCACCACCAATAGTAGTGGTCCCTATTATTATGGTTCCTTTATTTGTTTCATCATCCCCTTCACTTACCATTTTCACTATGATCACCTACTTAAAGAATTCAAAATTTATTCTATTCCCCTCCAAATTTTGGAAACTAGAGGAAAGATCATCATTAGGTCTTGGTGTTCCAGAACAATCCCTTACTAAGGAGGAGGCTAAGGAAGAGGACCAAGGACATGTAATATCCTTTGTAGACTATGTTAATGATGAAGAGGAAGGAAATGTAGAAAAAATTATGGGACATGAGTAGGGGTTAAGTGAGGAAGAAAATCTAGAAGAAGCAAATGAGGAATTAGAAATAGAAAATATTAAAGCTATGAGCCTAGGAAGTTTGCAAGGGGAATAACCACCAGCTGGAACATAAGGTAAGAAGATCCTCATTGAAGAGGAAAGATAAAAAATCAATGAGTTAATCTATTCCCTTATTTCTTTTTTTACTATTATAGATACATTTGTTACAAATTTACCTCCAGATATTCCAAATACTCCACTTTCTAGTTCAATAGATTCTTGTATTCTTTCAACATTCACACCAATAGCGACATAAAAGAAAAGAGTCTATTTTCAGAATTTAGTTTAAATTTATATTTTTGATCCTAAAGGGCCAAAATTCACCCTTGTATATTCATATCAATTAGATCTCCAAGTGTTTTAGTCCATACTTTTATAGTCAACCATGATGACAGTTGTAAAAACCTCATGCTTGACTAAGTACGTGGTTAAAGTCACTCTACAAAGGGAAGCCTCACCATGATAAATAATTGTTTATCCACCATTAAAATTCCCTATTCAAATAAGTGTTTCATTAGCACCTCTAGTAATAAATACCCCTCTAATGATCACTCTACCATCTACCTCTAAATACCCAAGTCCATCAGAAGAAGGGAAAATTATTGTTCCTCGATGGGTTAAAGAGATGTAAGGCTAAAGGGATGAAAGATAAATTTTGATAACATAATTACCTATAGTCTCTACCCAATTTGATAAACAAGGTGGTACTATTCATAGGGTGAATAAGAGGAAGGATGTGAACATAAGTACCATAGAGGAGGTAGAGTTTGAGCAAAGGTAAAACCTATTTTTCTTGGACAAAAAGGCTAAAAGGAATCCAATTAATCTAATAGAGTATATAAAGGATTTTTATTCTTTTGTAGATTCAACTAGAGAAATAATGAAAGAAATGTACAAGATCAAGGATAAGACACAATAGAAATTACTGCAAAGATAAATTATTTATGCCTCTCAAGAGATTGTTGATAGTGTATATAGTGCATCCAACAAGTTGTACAATATTTTTTATATCATTTGAGTTTCTAGAAGAGGAAGCCAATATGATAGGATAAAGGTGTTTAAAATATATTAAAAACTAAAATAATATGAGAAAAGGCTTACCATTTTGGTTTAATGTTAAAGAAGCAACACATTCAATCATCTAAACCTAATGTCCAACTAAGATGCTACATGGTCCCTTATTTATGTAATTACAAAAAAGGATAGTGCCCCTAATTGGCATACATACATGAATGCTTTCATGGAACATTTTATAAGTTGTGAAAGTAAGGTTTTAGAAATATTAAAACACATGAGGGCCACTGAAGTGAATACCTCTACTAGAGAGTTGATCAATAGGCCAATTGATCAATAGGCCCTTTTGAGACACTCCTTAAAGTAGTTACAAATAAATTTAAAGAGGAAGTTGAGGGAACTATGTATTAAATTAATGATGAGATCTTACAACTAATCAATTTTTCTAAGGACAAAGTAATGAAGGTTGAATCCCTTGGAGATGAATTCAAGATCTCTAAGGTAGAACATACAAGGTTGAAGGTTTAAGCCATCAAAATATTCAAGCTTACCCTACTCAATTTTGATATTATTGATAAAGATTTTGATACAACACATGAATTATTTGAAAAACATAGAGCTATAGAGGGAACATATACAATATCCCCAAGCATGAAATCAACTACAAGTGCTACCACATCATCCCAAGGTCTCTAATTTTTCATATATGTAGTCATGCATACTTCAATGGGGACAATTTTGATTCTCCAAGGGCCTACAACATTTGTTTATGTTTCTAAATTTGTCACTCAGTTGTATTCCTCTACTAGTGGTGTCACATTATCACCATTCTAAATATAAATATGTGTTTGCATGTTACAATTAAGTTATAACTAATGGTTCCTAATTTATTTGGCATACATACATATATAAATATATGTGTGCATATGTATGTGTGTGTGTGTGTGTGTGTGTGTGTGTGTGTGTGTGTGTGTGTGTGTGTGTGTGTGTGTGTGTGTGTGTGTGTGTGTGTGTGTGGTGTGTGTGTGTGTGTGTGTGTGTGTGTGTGTGTGTGTGTGTGTGTAGTATTTTAGATGAAGAATTCTATTATGGGTAAATACTTTTGTATATACATGGTCTACATGATTTTGACACACAGTCCTATTTTTTTAGATGTAAATTAGACTTCGTTTGGAGGATTATGTAACCACTCCACAAGCATATATATATTTGTATCCTCCCTATCCAAAAGGGAGGAGAATTTTGGAAATTGAAATTAATAGGCAATTATGCATATTAATCTATAATTTATCTAGATGTGAAAATCTAATTCTTCTTCAGACCTATGAATCTTGTAAGAAGTTATATCATTCTGGTATCTTAGTCTCTTTATTGTGCACAAATAATATCTTAAATACAATTATCCATATTTTTATATTACTAATTTGAATGATAGTTGTGTATTAATAATAATCGACCTTTGTAGAGGTGCAATTAAAATCTCACATCGATGACAACCTTTGATTGTATATGATAAATATTATTGTATTATTATTTCCTTAAACTCTTAATTGTGCTTGATTTTTGGTGTGCCTATAGTAGTTTGTAGTAGACATTGGTTCTTGATCATTTGTTCAACACCTAGTTTAAGAGTTAGCTTAGAAAGGTTTCATTTTTTTTGGTCCAAAAGACTCCTTTTATGTGTTGTCTATCCCTCTTTTTAAGTTTATTTTGGTTTGACCCACCTTAGGTTATATCCATCATCTATACACCTATCTCATGTAGATTTAGATTCACATCTATAACAAAACCATTAATGGTAAACAATTACTCCACTCATTATTATTCCACTAACAGATCATTTACAAAACCCAATATTTTGCATTTATTTCATGAATCCTAAAACATTAGAGGCTACCTCATAAGGTTACTTGGTTTGCATAAAAACCACATCAATAAGAATTAATTTTGGTACTAGAAGGAGAGATTTAACCTCCAACTCTATCTCTTTTAAATAATCACTTGAGCTTCACTAGATATATTCAAAATATTAACAAGGTCCACCTCATACAATAACTTGTTATACCTACTATTGCAAATTCATTAAAAAGTTAGGTCTGTTAAAGGTGTCTTGAGAAGACCACAGGTTCAATCATACTCTCCAAATAGGTGACCCCATCTTCCTTTGCATCCAATGGCCCAAACTTGGCTAATTGGTTCTACTATCAATGTTATTAGAGACACCTAAAAACCCTAAAAAGTATCTTCCTTCCTTTTCTCCCTCCAAAGGTAGGATTGTTAAAGAACATGTAAAGGCCTTTAAAACTAATTTGGGAATATTGAATGTGGTCCATGAAGATGTGGCATGAAAAATATTTCCCTTTACATTGTAATATGTTGCATATGACTAGTTTCTTAATGTCCTAGTAGGTTTAGTTACATCTTGGGATGAATGTCAAAACACTTTTTCGGCACAATTTAAGTAAGTCACTAGTGCAAGTATTGTATACCAACACTTTACAAGTATGAGAAGAGAACTAAATTAATGAATCCAAGCCTTCAATGCTAGATTCCAAAATATGTACACTAAATTCAAAGTTGTTTATCAACCTAACAAGGCATTATCCCTTAAAATATACAAAAACATCCTAGATCCTATGACTAATGTCTTTCTCTATAGAGTTGTCAATATTGTCACGTTACCTTTAGATTACACTAAAGCTATCAATGTTGATAAATAGTTGAACTCTTAGTCACAAGCCCTAAGCCCACTTAATCTTGATCCTATCTTACTAGCCTTCAACCCATTTCCAAACACAAATCAGAATATCAGGGCCCAAAACCAAAACTAAGTGTACACCCATTTATGTTTAGCCCATTTTCCACCAAACTAGTACCTTAGTTTCCTGAATAATTCTATGCATGCATCTAACTAGAAAAGTTAGAGCTAGTCTTTGATACTAGTTAATATTGCTACTATATAGGGTACTACTTTTGACTCCACAAAAATAGATCTAGAAGCTATCTAATGGATGGTGAAAAAATTAAGCAATGAGTCTTTGAACATGAGAAGCGCATGGGGAACATTGGTGGACAAAATACCAATTAGAGTTTTAGATTATAGACATACAATGGGACTTACAATAAGCATGGAAATAATCTAGAACAATCACCATCTAATAGGGTGTCATAGATAAATATCATGGAAGCAACACTTCCTAATTGGTTTCGAGTTCATAACACATCACAACATGGTGAGTTAGATTGCATAGAATTTTTCACTACCTTTGAGATCTTTCAAAAATAAATGGATATATATGAAAGTTTTGTAAATCCAACAAAACCATCTTCCTCTACTACTCTAGGATATCCTAATACATCAATGGTTTTTGAGACCTATCACTCACTTCCCATTCCCAATGGAGGATGAGAATGAACCAGAGGATAATACTAATGAGATCCATGTTTTTCAACAATTCTAGAGGAATAATTACAATTTGAGGAACAAGCCTAATACTACGACTTCCACACCTATAAAAAATAATGCTAATATTCTTCTAGATCCTAATACCAACAATAATTTGCCCCCTCCCAAAAGGGATGATTAATTGTAGAGTGTAGAGCCATAGAATAGAGGAGGGTACAATATTGTTGAGGATATTAAGAATATCAAGGATAATATTAATCTTCATGAGTTAGCCCAAATCATTGAACATAGATAGTTGTTACTAAAATCCTTGACTAATATATCATCTACTAATAAATCAAAAGTTATGCATGCAAATGTGGTTGTTTATAAGGACAAGCCTGAGGTACCATCTTTTTTATTAATCATCAAAATATTTGGAAAGAAAATGCATAATTATTTGGTTGACTCAAATGTCTCAATCAATGTAATCCCTACAACAATGTGTAAGAAACTAGGTTTGACACTAGATAAGTCAAAAAGAGTGATCTTATAGCTGGATAAGTCTTTTGTCTCACGTGTTGGAGAATTGACAAACATGCACATCTAACTTGCATCTGAGCCACATATAAAATAATGCATAGGTATTATATTCATATACATTCTAGAAGCCTATGGATTGATATTAAGTCATGACTGGTCAAAGACACTTATTGGGTACATGGTTGTAGATTTCTCACACATTAGGCTACCTTGGGAAGGAGTAGCCAACCAAATCTTAGTTAATAAAAAACTAAAAATGAAGTACATTATCACAAAGTACAACATTAATAATGAAAAGGTTACATTTATAGACTTGCATGTAAGTGTGTACACTTTCACTACCAAGAAAGAACCTTGTGAACAAGAATTTGAAGGTTCATCTCAGTTATATACTCTTTATTTCAATGGAGCTAGATCAAAACAAGGTTAAGGTGTTGGTGTAGCCATGACTGATCTGGATGGGAAGTAATATCTAGATACCTACATATTATATTTCCCCTATGCTAATAATAGAGATGAGTATGAATCTCTAATTCTTGACCTACAATTTGCACTAAGCATAACATCAAGTAGTTATAAATCTTCAATGATTTAGAGCTGATTGTTAACTAGATCATAAATAAGTATCATTGTAATCTCACCTACTTGAATAAGTACAAACACCCATCATTATATATAATTGAATCCTTTAAGGCAATCAACTTCAGAGTTATCTCAAGATAAATAAATCAAACTATAGATCACTAGAAGCTTTAGCTACCAATCTGGCACCACTCCAAGAATCCAAGATACATAAATTATCAATGAATTTGGTTCCTTGCCCCTCTATCCTCGATAATTTGGAAAACTTCTAGGTATTTGAGGATGATCACCAAAATTTTCAATTAATGAATAGCTATGGAACCTTTGAATCCCATATAATAGATGAAAAAGATGCTGAGCCCATGCATCTTAAAGATCTAGGAGAAGATAGTGTCTTATAGCTGAAGGACAACTATATCCCTCTAGGGATGGTTTCCCTAGAGAAATATTTTGATGTAGATTCATAAGCTTAAAATTAAAATTAGCTTAAAGTAACTGAGTATGAATTTATTAAGGAGAATATGAGCATAGACTAGCATCCCCAATATGGGAACATTGGTCTGAGTTGTACAAAAAGTAAGAAATAAAAGTTGAAGAGTCTATTGATAAAATACAAAGATGTGATTTCTTGGACATATGAATATTTGAAGGTCTTTGACCCCAAGGTCATCACACATATAATTCCACTAAATCTAGAGCATAAGCCCTTCAATTAGAGACAGAGGCTAGTAAATACAATTCTAAAACCTCCCATCCAAACAAAGAGACAAATACTACTAGATGCTAAGATTATCTTTCTAATCAAACATTCTACCTAGGTAGACAACCTAATACCAATCAGGAAGAAGAATAGAGAAATTAAGCATTGTGCTAACTTTAAGAATCTGAACTGAGCATCAGAAAAGGATAACTATCCTTTATCCTCCCTAGATGAGGTGATTTATATGGTAAGTGTATCTGAGATGATGTCCTTATTAGATGGATTCTAAGGCTATAATCAAGTGCTAGTATAAGCACAAGATAGAATGAAAATTGCCTTCACCACCAAGTGGGGAACTTTTACATACAAAATGATGCCTTTCAGCCTAATCAATGTAGAAGTAACGTTCCAGTGAGATATGGACTTTGCCTTTTAGGGACTCATTGACAAGTGCATCATTATATATATGGATGATTTAATAATGTACTCAAAGGATATAGTTGATCATGCATATCATATATAAAAAGTATCTAACAGGTGTAGAAGATATGGAGTACCATTCAATCCAAAGAAGAGCATCTTTGGAGTCACTGAGGGGAAATTGTTAGGCCATGTCATCACTAAGGATGGGATCTCCATTGACCCATAATGAATAGATGCCATTTCCAAGCTAATGCCTCTTTACAGTAATAAAGAGTTGAAATCTTTCTTGGCAAGATAAACTTTGTAAGTAAATTCATTTCTAGATTTATAGAGATTGGCAAGCCATAAAATGCCATTTTGAAGCACTATGATAAAATAGAATGGATAACAAAGGCTAAGAAGGATTTTCAAGACATCAAAACTACCATTTTTCAAGATATAACTCTACTCATCCTAGACTTTAATAAATACTTCTACCTTTATTCATTTACCTTAGATCACATTGTAGCTGTTATACTCACACAAAAGGTAGATGATAATGAGCATCTGATTACATTCATGAGCACTAATCTGAAAGATGTAGAGTTGAAGTACTTAATAATAGATAAATAAATATATTTTATGATCAAATCTATCAAAAACTTTATGAATTACAATCTAAGAAATAATGTGTACACCATCATTTGAAACCTAGTTATCAAGATCATGCTCAACGAGAAGGAATTGGGTGAAAGAAGCTGTAAGTGGATAGAAAAGTTACAAGAGTTTGATCTTAAAATCAAATTAGCCAAGATGGTGAGAGGTTAGGAAATCATCCATCTCATCACTAAGATGGATCCATGCATTTTTATTGAACAAATAAATGAGACTCAGGTAGATGGTGGTGAATGGCATGCTCAAACCATCCATTACTTACTAATAGGTGCATGTCCTCCTAAGTTAAATAAAGATCAAAGACAAGCCCTTAGGCTCAAATCATCTCATTGTATGATAAAGAAAGGGGTCCTATACTAGAATAAATGTGAGGGTACATACTTGAAGTGTGTCTTAAAAGAAGAAGTTACAAACATCCTAGATAATCTACATCAGAAGATAGTAGTGGATTCCCTCGGATAATGAAACATCTCACAAAATCTTAAAAATGGGATACTATTGTCCTACAATATTCAAATATACCCATAATCATGTTAGAACCTATCATGAATGTCAGGTATTTGGGAAAAATGCAACCATTCATTAAGGGTCACCCTTTCAATCAATGGGGTCTTAAATTCATTGGGGTGATAAACCTAAATTATTTAGTAGGGCACAAAATTATCTTAAAAGATACTAACTATCACACCAAATGGATGAAATTTATGACCATGAAGAATTATAGAGCACTAGATGTCATCAAATTTTTAGAAGAGAACATATTAACCAAGTTTAGTACTCTAATTTCTTTAATTTATGATAATGGTCCATATTTTTAATCTACTGAATTTATAGAATGGGCTTATAACAACCAAATCACCATCAAGTTCTCTTTAAAGTATTACCTACAAGAGAATAGAGTGGTTGAATCCACAAACAATAACCTGATGGATGCCATCAATAAGTTAGCACAAGATAAACCACTAGAATGGTATTTGCTACTTAAGTATGCACTATGGTCAAATTCAATAAGACATAAGCAAGCCCTCAAGGCTTCACCTTTTTTGCTAGTGCATAGGTAGCAACTAGTCTTCCCCATTACTCTTAAAATCCTAGCATACCAATTTATGAAAGAGTATGTGGGGGAAGATGAGAGAATCTAGTCTAGACTACTTGACATAGTCTAGATAGAAGATGTAATGATTGAAGCACTACATAACTTTGGTAAACTCTAAGACATTATCAAAAGGTGGTTTGACAAGAGATCTAAAATTAAAGCTTTCAAGATTTTAGACCTGGTATTTCTATAGGATAAAACACATAAGAAGAAAGGGAAACATGATAAGTTCATTATATTATGGATTGGACCATATCAAATATATGAGATACTAGGTAACAATACCTTCTATTTGAACGACCTCTAAGGTAATAACCTCATTTTTCTAGTCAATGGATAGTTTTTGAAACATTATTTCATGGATGCTCCAACTAGAGATACTTTTGAATGACTATAAGTGGAGGAGTAGAGTAGGTTTCCTAGTTTCTAGAATAGATTTCTTACTTTTGAAGTTAATTTTTCCTATTTTTTTAGATGAGTATTTCCTGGTTCTTGCATTTGATTTGAGTAGATTTCTAGATTAGTTTTTCTAAAATTGTAGAACAAACCAACTAGTTTCCTATGATGGAAGTACAAAAGACTTACCAAAAATAAGGGGATAATATAAAAGGAAACATGATTGGTATTCACAAGGATTTATTTTATCCATACTCGAGCCTTTGGGATTAATGTATGTGCTCTAACTAAACTAGGTTCTACTTGGAATGAGTGAGTTTTCTAGACTTTTAGGATTTACTCTGATCTACTCATGTAAATTTTAGAAATACTTTCCATTTCTAAAGATTAAATTTACTATTACATGATAAAACATGGATGAGAAATAATAAACATAGACATGGATGCACACTGGCAGGGATGTATTGAGTAGAATAAGTTTTTTTCTTATACATACACCCAACCAATGGTGGTTCCCAACCCTTCTTTTATATATGTTTCAAAAAATAATCATCTTGAAAAATTATAGAATATGGGTGATGCAAGTAATATCTATCAAGGTTATGGATGCCTGGCTGGCAATAAAGCAAAGATTAAAATAGAATCAGATGTATCTATGTTGGGGCTATGGACGTTTGGTTGGTAGAAGAGCAATTCCCAAGCTTCCCTTATTATTTAGTTACAAAATTTGTAGTCAAAATGAAACCTACAATGTTTATCTAGGACTTTGTAAAACTTTCATAACCATGGGAAAATAAATTTTACAAAATCACACATAGATCCAAAGAATGTAATAGGTCAATATGTTGCATGCGGAAGTAGGAGTCTCTTTCCAAGAAATGATTTACTTATTCTTTTCTTGTTAGAGCTGAAATTCTATTAGGATGCATCACTAAGATTTTGAGTTCTCAAATACTTAGTAATATTTCCCCATTGAGTCACCATTTGTTGTGCCCTAACACACACACCCTATTTTATAAAATCAAATAGGGACCCACTATAGTTTGAATGTCTTTATTCAAGGTCATATAAGCCTTAGAGATTCAAGACATTGGTTTTAATATGCAAAGCTCTAATGTTTTCTTCAATGTCTAAATTTATATAATTTTAAATTATGAAAATCAAAGCTTGAACATTGATTATAATTTATTTTAAACCTTGGGATTTCATAATTCTTCTTGAAAATTAAATTTATAATTTATAGACTAACAGAACTAATGTGTCTTAACCTAGTGTTTCTATAATTTTCATGTGTTCACAAGACTATTGATGAGGACTTGCAAGTATTCACATTCAAGCCTAACCTTTATTATCTAAGATTGGGATAGATGTCAATATTATGTTAAACTATAGCCTTCAATCTTTACAAAATATTCTAAGTGTCCAAATCTTTTGAGGTTTGACAACCTGATAGATGGTACTACCACATTACTCGGGACTGATCACAGTTCGATGAAAGTTTTATATTTTATCAATAGTTGGGTCACCACAATACATCCATGTGTCATAATCATGTTTAACTAGAACTACTTCACATAAAATTATAATTCTTCAAAGTTTCCAAGTCCCAAGAACACACCATGCGGTGTAATCCTCTGAACCCAAAACTGGGGAAGTTTGAAGCAAAGTTAATTATCCAATTGTCCCAAGGTTCTGAGGTACTAAGAGCTCAACAAGTGGCATGATTCCATTAACCTAAAACCTCAGAGAGATTAAACAAATTCTAATGTTCCCAAGGCCCTATATTTTAATGGTCTTGAGGTTTTGAGCTCTGAGATGTTCATAGTTGGCACAATTTCATTAGCCCAAAACTATGGAAGTCTAAAACTAAGTTAATAGCTTAATGGTTATGTGGCTCCATGGCCCCAAGTCTTCATAGTTCCAAGATCATGCCACATGGTAAGATTTCATTACCAAGAGCCTTCCCAAGAACATATATAGTTTAAAAGGTTTAAGTAGCCTAGGCCTCAAACCTCTGAGTTCCTATTGCCTAGAGACTACTCCATGCATCTCAATTCTATTAACTTGTAGCCATGGAGTATATAAAACAATATCGTAAGTCTAAAGACTTGAGTAAGTGAGAAGCATAAAAGTGTCATGATCTAGGAGATATATGACCAAAATATGAATAAATGAGTTTGATAATAAAACAAGAACTAGTAAGCAATAAATTGACACCTATCTTGAAGAAGTCTTTGGACATACAAAGTTAACAAAAAATTTCCATATGGTAAACATAAACCCACCAAATCTAACTGGTGCATTTAAATTTAAAATGGGAACAAAATAAATAGTCATTATTCATATTGAAGTTGCATGAATATGCATTCAAAGTGCAGACTTTAGGTAATATATTGAAATATAAGCAAAAGAATGTCACTTTACCATTAATCTGCAAGTGAACATTGTAATTTTAGAGCTCTCTAATGACTAAAACCCCTAGTTTTTTTTAAAAAATTATGAAGATAATTTAGATAGTTTTACAAAGGAATTACACATTTTAGATTACTAAAATGTTTTTTCCAAAAACACCATGCATCCAAGTTGTTTCTATATATTATATTGTTAGATACACTGAGTATATTGACATGATGTTTAACAAGAGTGACCTAGATTTTAAGTTACCAGATTATTGGACCTTTATAATAAAGTGGAGTTTTTAGCACCATATTCTTCACATGATCATCTATACTAAGAGGAGAAGTAATATATTGATGATCTGCTACCAATCAAGACCATAGGACTCCATCAAGCAATAGCTAAACCAAAGATAATGCCTTGTATCGACTTGATTTTTGAACTTTTTTTTCAATAGTAACTATTCAAAAGACTATTTACACCTTAGGAAAAGAAAAAATGTAACTACATACATATCTAGAAGGGTTTTTAAGAGATACCTCAGGCTCCCAGCACCTAAGGTTGCCTATAATCAAGTCTTAACCAATGTATGGCTTGAGAACAAAAATGTGGAAGGTAAATTGAAACAATGGCCAATAAAAGGCCAATGATTGAACCCAAAGGGGCCATTTCTTCCAATAACATCATTAAATTCAAGCCTAGATCAAAATAGCCATGGCTCTTTTAAACAGTTGTATGGTTTTGCTAGCATTACTTATGTACTGGTGGAATAGGTCCCATTGTTAGACATCTTCCTCACTTATAATAAAATTATGGCCCTAAGAGAGGTAATCAGTGTCAAACTAAAGGCCCAAATGTACAAACATGAACAAAGGCCTGTAGATAGAAAATTTTATATGATGTCTTACCTATTGGGTGCAGTCCTTGGGATAGTCCATAGTGCACATGGAGAATTATGGTAACCATTAACAGAGTATGTGGATTACAAAATCTATGAGGACTATTCTTTTATGTTTGTTTAAAAATACAAGAATGAAATCATAAGGATTTATGAGTAAATATTCCTTGAGTTTATCAAATCATGCATGACACTTAGATGCTTGGAATTTTAGAGAATTAAAAAATAAATATTTCCAAGATGGGGGATTATTGGTACTATCTAGATTATACCATAATCTGAATTGAAAGAATAAGGATACCCCCTCTATTTTTACCATGCCATATTCCAAATAAGCTTAAAAATAAAGAGGTGTTGCATCAATTATACAACAATATAGATGAATAACTTGGCCTCAAACATTAAGCCTATTGCTATAAGATGCCTCTAAACATCGAACAACTTCAATTTGTGGTGAATACATATTTCAACCAAGTAGATAAAATTAACTCCCATTATAATTCAAAGGTGGCCCAATTCAAGGACTGGGACACTAAAGGAAATTTCAAACACTACCTTCAATCTCTTAATGATAATAAGGGGGTGAACATTACATATGGTCATCACCAAGAGTATGAGCATGATGTTATCTTTGTAAATGCATTAAATGACTCAAAAGTGTGGGAACATATGAAGAACAATAAAATGTCCATGATAATTGCATAATTAATTCAATATGACCCTAATATCATCAAGGAGTATGCAAGTGAGATGGTGGAGCAGGCACAAAAGGCCTAGAGTCATTAGTGGCCTCCAACACAATCTCAAGACTCAACAAGAAAAGACCAACCTCACTCTCCTACATGAGAAGAAACTAATCTACAAGAGGGATTGTCTAGAAATCAAAGGGAGGAGAACCTCAAAATCATAAATAAAATCCTCAGTGGTATCCCTAGTCCTATTTTAGCCTCCACACATCCAACTGCTACCATAATTTTGGGCACATTTACTATAATAACTCCTTCAAATGGGATAAAAAGTGAATTCTTTGTGGTACCTCTCCCTCTACTTATAACAACTACATTGGTGAGCCTCCCAAATTATTTTCAAGGTTAATTATTATCTCTCCCATTCACTCTTCCATCTCCTTAAGCACCTTGGCCAGGTCTATATCCATCCATCATTTCTTCCACCATTATTGTTCTTCTTTCCATTCCTTAACCACCACCTGTAGTAGTAGTTCTTACTACTATGGTTCCTTCATTTATTTCATCATACCCTTCACCTACATTCCCACTATAATAACCTACCAAAGGAATTCCAAAGTTATTCTAGCCCTACCAAAATTCAAAAACTAGAAGAAAGACCATCATTAGGTCTTAGTGTATACACATAATATTTTAAAACTTTTATCACTTACTAATGCTCTTTATCTTGTAGGAACCTGTCGAGTCTCAATCTCTTTAAGTGCATGCATTAAAGGGTGTACTAGGAAAGGGGTAGGAAAACCATTGGTGCTTCATATGATTATTGTCCCTTTTACCACTTGTTATCTACACATTTATCTCCTAAAAACAATTTCCCTAAGCTTGTTCTTTTCTATTACACACTCCCCAATCATTTCCTATATTTTGTCCACTTTTTCCTAGCCTTAAGTCTCTTTAGACTATTTACAGTACTAGGTCGACTGGGTCAACCCTGTACTATTTTGGGTATAATTCATTTAAGGTCTAGGTCGACTCTTAGTTGATCTAGCCCTTAACCTATTGAATTTTTATCCATAATAGTAATAGGTCAACTGGGTCAACCCTCTCGATCAAAACTTTCAGAAGGGCTTAGGGTTAAATATGCCTATATATATAATATTATTTTGCCATTATTTAGAGAAGAGAAGAAGAATTAAGATTTATTGTGCATCTGCTTATCCACCATTATACTTGAGGATCAAGCTTAGGGATTCATACTTTCTTTGGAGATAGAAATCTTATCTTGTGAAGTCTTTTAGATGCATTGATAGGCTGTGTAGCTTAGAGATGATTTATCCTTATTATCCTTACATACCACAACAACCTCTTATGAAACACCTTGGCTAAGGGATAGATTGAGGCTCGGTGGGTTCGTCTTCAAAGGTAAGTATTCCTAACTTTATTCCTCCTTTGTAAGAGTAGATAAATATTCATTTGTACTTCTCTTTTATGTATTAGGATTTTGTATACATTGATGTGAGTATATGTCTCTTATGCATGTTTAATTTTGTTATTTATTAACCCCACTTTGTGCCATAAACTTTGGTAAGCACTAGACTAAACTTTAATTTAATTATTATTAGTTTAGTGAATATGAAACCATAGGGCCTAGTTAGGGTTATTACATGATTGTGCTTGATTGGAGGCTTTGGAACGCTCCCTAGCATTGTCTATTATGGTAAGAGATCCCCCAATTGGGTCTAGTGAATCCCCATATTCATCATGTTCTTGATTATCTAATGTATCCCCAATTAGAAGTGTAAGTAGGATCTATCTTCTTTGAATTAGTATTGATTTATACACTTGATGCATTTTTGATTGCATACGTTCTAGTGAACCTGATGTGAATATAACCCTCATAGGTTTTATTTCATGTTTTTCATTATTTTATCATTTTATTTATTATTTTTATATATTTACAATGCTAGGTCAATAATGTCAGTAAAGTTTAAAACTTATGTGTGTAGGTTTAACACATAATCGCATCAAAATGGTTGTTGTATTTATGCAGGTCTTCTTTAGATACAATCTACTAGGTTGAACAGGTCGACATAGTATAAATTTTCACTTCCAAACAAGCTACAAGGTCGATTATGTCAACATAGTACACTTCCAAACTTATAGAAAATATACTGGGTCAACAATATCAATATAGTATTCTTCATAGGTTTCAACAAATAAGGAACTATGGAACTAGGTTGACCTAATTGACATAGTTGGTAGAATTTGCAAGTACAAATCAAGGCACTTCAATAATAATCTCACTTTCCTCTACATCTTCCAACCCACCAAGGTTCCTTTCTCTCTTTCTCTATCATTTATATTATTCATTAAAATTCTATTTTTCATAGTTTGTAGTCTTTAAAACTACCCTTATATAGCAAACTAGGTCTACCCTATTGACCTAATTTTATATTCTATCTTCTATCTGAAAGATTAGGTTGATATTATCGATGTAGTTCTTAACAAACCCTTGTTTTGATAGTACAGTAGTGACACTGTCGACTCTATATTTTAACCTATACATATAAGGTCATCTAAACCAACAATCTATTGTGTTTTAAAGTTGGAATTAACACTTATATGTTACTAATTTTATCAAACTTTCACTTTTAGTTGCTTGCATGCTTAAAATAGATCACATAGTATAATTAGGTGGTTTTTCAATATACCATTTAGTTGTACTATTTTTATCTTTTATGCACACTACAAAATTACATAATCTTAAAATGTTTTTAAACAATTGTTTACCCAAGGCCTACCTACTTGGATTTCATCACCAAGGGGGAAGCCAACTTGGTTTTCTAGCCAAGTATAAACACATGGTTAATGGTATATATTTGTAAAGCACCCAACACCCTTATCGTTACAATGTCTGAAGTGAGAGGGTAGGCCCCAATACCAAGATATCACCATTGCTAACATAGATCCCTTTCAACCTAAACATCTTGAAACCATCCATAGATTGATTTTTAGTTCCTTATTTACAACCAACTTTATATCACACTTTAATTCATACTCTAATAATCTAAAAACATTCAGGATGAGCACTTAGTTATCATTTACTTTCTAAGTTGATTGCTTGCTCTTTTCTTAATTATATGTTGTATTATAAAAACATTCATTAGCCAGCATTGGTACAAGGTTTTATGTTGTGTTCCTCAATTGGATCATCCTCATTGACCTAATTGATTGTGTGCTTCTTTTCACTTCTTGCTTTCAAAAGTAATTGAAAAAAAATTCTTGTTTCAGTATATTATCATTTTATTTGACACAGTCTCTTACAAACTATATGTTTCCCCTACCTATAGTACTGAGTCGACCCTATCAACATAGTATTCTTTTCTATCCCTCAAGATATAGCACTAGGTCAACCTTGTTGACTTTATATCTATTTTTACCTAGGTTACAAAACTAGGTCAACCTTGTCAACTCTGTATTATTATTTTCTCAATTTTTAGACCCTATTTTCAATACTAGGTCAACTCATTTGACCCTATACCCTTATCTACCTCTTTGTATTTCCTTGCTTTTGCATCATATTTGCCTTATCTAGTCCTTCTCCTTCATCATTAACTTCCTATTTGAAGACAATGATGAGTTTATTTCAATGAATATGATGAGTTTTACCAACCCTCATAGGTTCTCCCATAAGTAGATTATGGATCCTCTTCTAGATGAGATTAATGTTCATATAGCCACTCACATAACAAACTATGGGAACCCTCCTCATTCCTCTTGACTTCATAATCCTCTCTTCTCACTTGAAGATCAACCTAAATTAGAGTATACATCTAAAATACTCTTTTTTATCTTTGAATTTCCTCAACATCAAAGAAAGAATCATTCTACCATTTACCATCTCATGATTAGTGGTCAAGTTAAAGAGCCTCATTCACCTTCTCCCACATTCTCATATGGATTTAGGGATACTATTTATTTTTTCTCAACCTCTTCCCTCTATTTTGACCCCTTCTCATACCATGACTTCTTCTTCTTTGACTTCCTCCGACCTCCATGCCTAGTATCTCTATTAATATGATAGGTTCTACATCTAGTTCACCTCTTCCAAGACCCACTCTCCTCAATTCTTCCACTAGTGCAGCATTTGCTACCCATGGAAATCATGCTTCTAGTGCTTCCTCTTCTCATCCCTTCACTAGTCCATCTTTTGCCACACAAGCAAATTTTGATACTAGTGCCTCACATTCTATTATCTCTTCTTAAGCTCCTACTAACACCCATAGTGGTACCCAAGCCACTACTTCTAATTCTAATGCTTCAAATAATGCCAACAATGCAACTCAAACCCATCAACTCCTATTACAAACCCTTAATCAAATTAATGCTTTTCAAGATAATAATGTAAATCAAATTATGCAAATGCAAAACCACCTTCAAACCCACCCTCAACATATGTCATGGGGAATGCCTAATCAAAATGTTCCCCCACCTCCTTTTTGAGATTCCCATGACAATCTTATCTCTTAACCTTGTCAACAAGACAATCAAGAATCTTCAAAATGAGCCTCTTAAATCTCAAATTGCTAATATCAATATAAGAGGTATCACCCCTACCATTTTTTATAATGGGATAACTAATCCTACTCTTCATATCAAAATATTTGGAAATCTCTATAAAGACTAGGTCAAATTAAATACATTTGCCACTACAAAGCTATTATCTAAAACTCTCATAGATGATGCTTTAAATTGGTACAACCAACTTAAAACTCATTTTAATATAAGTTTGGAAGATTTAGTGAATGTTTTAGTCCAAGAATTCCAAACTAGTGATCTTATTGAGAATACTTTGGCCTATTTTATCAATTGTAAACAACTTGAAACTAAAATTGCCCATGGAAGACATTGTCCAAAAAATTTGAACATAACATGGTCGATGATAAACTTTTCCATATCTTTACCAATGTTCCTTTTTCTAAGTTACAATATCAGGTCTGAACTCTCTCTCCACATACCTAGGAGGAGGATATTGACCAAGATAAACATCAATATTTCCTTATACATTAATTTGAGCCATCCTAACCTTCTATGAGTACTCATATATTACTTAAAAACAAGAATCATCATGCTATCAATGATGGTGCCATATACTCTTATGACACCATTCACACTATTCAAGTTGTTCTTCCTAACCAATCTTCAAAACCAACTCCCCCTTCTCAAAAATTCACTAATCCTCATTTATCTTCACCTAATAACATCAATGTTCACAAACCTTTATCCTTAGCTTAATTACTAAAACATCTACTTAGGCCTATCCCACGAGAACTTGATCCCACTTGTCCTATGAAATCTCGGTATGATCCCAATAAATTTTGTTGGTTTCACACTAGTTGGGGTCACTCTCATGAGACCTGTAGGTAGCTTCATAATTTGGCTATGGATTTTCTTCTTGGTCCCAATTTTGACCATGAGTCTATCATTCATAAATTCCAAAAGCCTATGATATTGATTTCAAATCCCATGAAATAAATACTAAATATCAAGCTTTGAATCAAGTTAATGCTCATTTGGCCATCTATAAAGATCCTCTTCCAAATCACCAAGATAACCAAGAAAATCCCACCCCTTATACCAATAATTTAGAAGTCTTATTGATCCAACTCCTGAAGAAAATGTAGTTAATATGACTCATATGTGAAGGGTGGTTGTTTTCATTGATCCTCAACCTATTTACACACCTCTATTGTCTTGCACATTTTGTGTTATCCCAGATTCTTCTCCAACTCACTTAAATGTGTTAAGACAACATGCCCTTAAAACTTTTAATGAACTAATTACAACTCCTCCCTTGGATAACACTTCCCATTCTATTTCTACCATCCCTCCATCTTTTTTACCTACCACCAATGATACTCGCACATCTATCAACACTTCTTCTAGAAATTCTCAAAACTAACTTGCATCAATTACTTCATCTTCTCAACATACTTTTCCTCTCATTAAACTTTCTACCTTTTATCGACATAAATTCTAATTTACTTTGGATACTCCTTTTGGGACCTCCTTCAACACTATGCACCTCTTTCTAACAATCTTGCTATGGGTTATGATGAGTGGGATCCTATCATAAAACTCATTAATCTCCCATCCCAAATCCAATTTATTGAGATTATGAGGACCTCTCCACATCATCGTAACCAGATTTTAAAGCTTTTGTTTGAAATGAACATCCCTCATCCTTCCCTAGTAGGATGTGAAGCAACCTTATCTAGATCTAAAGATAGCATATTGAAATAATGCAAAGAGATGTCTATACATGTTGATGAAATAATGGACACTTTTCTTTCCCTCAAATTTCCCATTGCTTCTATGATTTTTGATGATATTTTGATTTTTGCAGATGATCCTCCTCTTTTCATTAGTGTCCAAATTAGTGATATCCAATTCAAGTGTGCCTTGATTGATGAGGGTTTTGGCACTTGTCTTACCTCTCTTAATTTCATAAAAACCCTTAGATATTATAAATGCAATCTCAAAACCACACATAGCACATGTTAAGGCTATGATCGAAGGCAAATGCCTCCTTTAAGTTGTGTGTGGCTCCCTATTACCATCACACTTGTCATCATTTACATAAAGTTGATTATATTTAACTTTCCTTTATCTTACAACACCCTACTTGGTAGGCCATCGACTCATTGTATGAAATTAGTTGCTTCTTTTTTTTTTAATGAATTAAATTCCCTCATAATGGATCAATATATAGGATTTAGGGTGATACCAATCCTTATAATTTCAAATAATTCCAAGATAGGGGTTTATTCAATATTCCTACCCTTGAACCATTGTCAAGTGTTCCATTTCATGAGTCTCAATGTTTTGACTTTCCCTTTAATTCCACTCAAGGTTGTAATAGTCATCTTGAACTAATTGTGAATATTCCCCTAACCTCTTATATTCTAATGATGATGAGTCTAATGAGATCAATCTCAAGATTAAAACTTTTGATCTCTTACCTCATCTTATCTCTCAACTGCTCACTTCTTTGCAATCTCATTATCGGTAACCACCTTGTGATGACATCCCCATTATCTTAACCAAAACTTAGCATTCTATTCACCACACCTCATTAGATGGCAATGTCATCCCTACTTGTATCATCAATCTTCATACACCTGATTATGATGATGGTTATACCTTAGATGATCCATTCTTAGGAATTCTTGTTTAGGCCCATGATGATGATATTATCCATTATCTTTCCTCTTTGCTTCAGTCTTTTAGTATATCTTCCCATGTTCCATCATATATCATTCCTAATTGTAGCATTTTTCCTCTTTATTGTAGGGTAGAGATGGTATAGGCACATCTATTTTTTAAAGAACCTCAAAGGAGTATGCTTATGGATCATGTTATGATTAGGCCCTATCACTTTTGTAGGTACCATGACCCCTATAGCCTACTTATCCTTAAGATACATGTAACTCTCCTTTAGCCTTTTATAAACCCCACCCCTACCTTAGTAGATCCTAGTTTGGATCCCATTCCTACAACTACTTTAGTTGAGTCTATTCTTTTTGATCCTATTGCTCCTACTATCAAGCCTTGTCCAATCTCTCTACCAACACTACCTTCTCTTGGTGATGGTTTGCTTCTTTTAATGCAACTGTCTCCTTTGTCCACCAAATAGGTTGTTAATCCTTCCCAAGTTCTTTCTTCCTCTATTACACCTCCTCTTGTGAGTACACCTACCAAGACTCTTCACAGGTGTATTTATTGCTTCTATGACATAGATAACCATTCATCTATGCATTGTTGCAAGTTTTGATAATATATTGGCACTTTGCATCCTACTACCCTTTAGTCTTCAGATAAGGCTCTACCTCACCTGAAGGTACCACCTAAGTATATTCCTAAGTATAATGAGGTATATTACCTCTGGTAC
The DNA here is from genome assembly GCA_037957365.1 of Torreya grandis. Classification (NCBI taxonomy): domain Eukaryota; kingdom Viridiplantae; phylum Streptophyta; class Pinopsida; order Cupressales; family Taxaceae; genus Torreya; species Torreya grandis. The sequence goes on from JARHVA010000267.1 coordinate 4,241,220, forward strand.
CAATGTAGCACCCATCACACTAATCGTTACCACATCCTCCAGTAACATATTAAAGATCACCTTCTAACTATTCTCACACCTTTAATCATTCCTCCCATAGGCCATTCTTATAAAAAGGCTCCTCTTTCTTCCCCCATGGTTCCACCTCTTATGGTTCCATCTCCTCCTGTGGTCCCTTCTTCAACTCCTATTCCTCCACCCATAAATCCTTCACATGTGGACCTTCCCTCACCTGTGGATCCTTCTCTACTTCTGAGTCCCTCGCCTATGGATCCTTACACACTAGTGATCCCTTCATCTCCTATAGAAACCACTCTCATGCATTCTACTAAGCATTATTTGCATGATATCCCTCCTCAACATTATCCATCAAACATTCTTACATTTTATGTTGAAAATATTGGACGTGAATTATTTTCCCAATTCTCATTAGAGATAGATGAGACATTAGTTGTAATTCACATTCAACTTCATAGATACTTATCAGATGTTCTAGATAATGTGTGTGGGTAAATCTATCAATATTTATGAGCACATGCATGGTGTTCTTACATTTTCATTTGGATTGGATGTGTGCTTCAACTTTATCTTTATTTATTTGTTATATCATTTCACATTGTGTCAAATTCTTATTCATCTTACATGGTGACTTTGATTTCACACTTTATATTGCTTATAATGTAATTTATGTTTGCTTAAGGATTTCTTCTTTGTCATTGCCTTCTTTTTATTCATGATTTTCTTTCTTAAGACTCCCTCATTTTTTTCATCATGATTTTTTGATCTCTTATCTTTATAAACAAATATCATTGTTATTGTGCCTTGGTTATACAAACCTTGCTCCCTTTAGTCATTCCTTCTATACCATGTGATCAACTAGCAAACAATTCATCTCATTATAATCTCCTTTCATCTCAGTCCATTTTGGATCTCTTTTATTCCCCTTTATTTTCTTTTGAAAAATAAGCATATACATAGTTGAGACTTGAGATAACATGGTGGTTTATTGTTAAGCCTAAGTATTATAGTCAATCTTGTCTTTGGTTCCATAGCTTCCTTTACCCAAAGCCTAAATCTCATTCATGTGTATCACTTTATCTCTGATGACTAGTCATTCTAATTCCATATGGATGAAGAATCTTAAAAATTAAAAAAAAAGGGGAGGGGGGGAGGGGTCATAAAAATATTCAAAATCCAAATGATTTAATAAAAGGCAATGATCTCAAAAGGTAACGTTCCAAATTATCAAAAGTCAAATCACACCAAAAGATGTAATTAAAAGCACATCTCATTTTTCTAATAGAATCTCAAACTCCATAGTTGCCCTCATGATAGATTTGAGGTCCATTGGGGTGTGGAAGGCTAGTAGATTAGTAAAGTAAAATAAAAAATATTTTAGTACTACCTACTTTCTCATACAAGTACCTAATCTTTGCAGTAGATCGATGAATCTATAAGGGGTCCTAAGGAATGGGGAACACATTATGGGAAGGTAGGTCCATTTTAATTTTCTTTTACTAATCTACCTTCATGAGTTGATATTAGTATCACACTTATTTGCCTACACAACTTTATGTCTATAGAAAATAGGTTTCCTTTATACTTTGATGGTCACTAGTCATTTAGTGTCTTCTCATGTCCTTATTATTCCTCATGTCTCCTAAGGCCTTCTCATAAGATGCCTACACTATGATTTTTACATTCCCTTTTTCACTTCCTACAATCCTCATATTTCCTCTTGAGAAATATTGCTTTGTTCACTAATCACTCCCCTATGGATTCCATTTATGAGTTGCATTGTAAGACCATGGATAGGACCTAGCCTTCCTCAAAAATTATCAAAATTTCACATTCCTATTACCAACATCCCTTTTTACCATATTTTCACATTAGTTTCACCTCATTGGTGTTCCCTTTGTGAGTTGTAGTGTAAGACCACGGATAGGACCTGGCCTTCCTCACAAAATTATCTAATAATCCAAGTTACAACAACAAAATTACATGTGTCAAATATGAGATAAGATTTGATTTATTATGAATTTATGCATCATTGACATGTTTCCCATATTGATTTTGTATGTTTTATGCTTAGTTTGTTACTCTTTCACTTTTATCTTCTTATTTTCTGATTGCATGTAAGAATCCAACCATTTTTTGAAAAATTTCAAACTTCCCAACTTGAATTAGTGTGATAAATTTGTGACCAATTTTTCCAATTTTGTTTCACTTTTATACTTCTAATGTGATTTAGTATGATTGATTGACTTAATTAAATTTTTTTATACCATTTGTTTTTTCAAAGTGTTTTTCATTTTATTACATTATTTTCATACTTCCCAACATGATTTAGTGTGATTTTACTTATTTTAATTTGGTGCCAATATTTTCTCTTGGTTTAAAATCAAACTTTTTTCCCTCTTGTTTACCACCCTTTGGTTTCTTAGACTTAGTCATTTTCTTTTTATTACACATTTTCCAACATGAAATAGTGTGTAATACATTTGTTTTTTATTTATTATACTTATCCAAGTCCTCTTTCACCTATTTCTTTGAACCATGCATGTCTCCTACATAATGATAGAAAATAAACTAAAACTCATATATTTCCTATAGAATATACAACAAAATATAAATACATGTGCTAAGAATAAATATATTCATTCATCCATAACCACAACCATGATATAAGCACATAAGATCAAAATCCAATTGTCAAAATAAGATATATATATATATATATATATATATACACACACATATATATATATATCATGTATTTTTTTACAAAGTATAAAAATGTACATCACTCCAGCTCTAAACTTGGGCTCTATCCTATCTATCTCGTGGCTTAGCCTTGCTACCCATAAATACCTCAGACAGTCCCCTTTGAATAATACACTATAAAGAGGCTATTCGAGATCTCAAATCAGTTACTTATCCCTATAGGTTGTCCACTTGGGCTTGTACCTGTGTTAATTAAGCCATGGTAGCCATATAAGTGGCTCTCTCCTAAGCCAAAGCCTATCATGCCTAAGCCTCTCCCACTCCCACCCTTGATGGTGGTTGTCACTCATCTCTACATGCATGTACTTGCCTAGTAACCTATCCTACTAGTCTGAACCAGCTCACTTGAGCTAGGGTAGATAGTGTCATAAGATCATCTAGTTTACAAGGTCGTATGGCATCAACATCTAATCCAAGATATCATGGATTACTCCCCTCACCATAGATCCCCATCCATTCTCCTCCTATATAAGATCTACAAAATTTAGACCAAATAGATATTAGATCATAGATACATATATAAATCTATCTATAATCTTTCTCAAAAAACTTAACCAAAATTTCAACCATCTATTATTACCTAAGTGTCACCTATCACCATCTCCCCATCTATATGACCACTAAGCACAATCTCTCCATTAGCTCATACTTTGAGTAACTCATTTATGGGATGTCACAAAACCAACGTAAACCCAAGGTTCACCACTCATGCCCATTTCAAGATTCACCTGAGTGGTACCTCTATTGACCAGCTCTTACTTGGGCCACCTGATGGGTCATCTAGGATGACCACTCTATGTGCTCTTTCTTACTACCATTATCTTCATTACTGGTAAAATTAATGTGGTCATTACTCCTCTTACGGAGGTGTTAACTATAGTAATTATATCACTCTTATATCCACTTCCATCTCCTATTTATCTATTAGTTGTCATGCTTGACCTGTCCACGGTCTCTCATGTCATGGTTTGATCTCTAGCCTAGCAATAGGTGGTCTTACTTCTCCTCTCCCCCTTGGATCTCTTGCATGTCTAGCCAAAAATGTGGGTACCACTATTAGAGCTTCTAGGTGAGGGAATCCTAATTATCTTAGTATGTGTACTACTAGATACGACTCTATCCACTAAGTGTAGTGGCTTATATTTTATGCTTGTGCCAAGGTTATTACCATTGTCCTCCAACTTAGCCACACTGTCATGAAATGCCCATATGATATCTACTCACATGGTTATCTATAAAGATGGCACGTGGGGCATAACCCATACTACCTGATCCTATCTCCATCTTTACACCTGAGATAATCGATCATCAACCACATGGGGTAACCTAGTTGGTTGATATAATAAAAACCTCTCATATATCCAAGAACTCAATAAAATCAATGGCCCTATGGTTTTCTACCCTCTAGACATCATCCCATAATTATCATGCATGCTCTAGACCTAGATGATAGAACCTAGATCATATAGTTCCCCTATTCTAAAATGAACTAGCATAAGTCTATCACATATACAAGTACCTTATCATTTGTCTTGTGACACAACACCCATGTTGTCACAATTCCTATCATTGCCTTTTAGATATAAATAATTTGAGTTTTATACATGTCAAATAGGTTAATTCTTAACCCAAGATATATCCTATCTAATCCCATTACCCAAAAGGCTAAGGCTCACCTCTCCTCTTATCCATCTGGTACCCCCATGATCACAAGCATACCTCATATCAAAAGTCCAAGAATAACATGGACATCCTCTAGGGTGATACCCACCTTGATGGTATCCCCATCCATGACCCATCTAAAAGTGTTAGTCAATCATTCCCAGGTTCCTAGGAATATGACTATAAGATCAGTACTCAATGGTAATCAACACATATCAATAATACCTCTTAGACCTAAAGTGACCAACCTAGATAGGTTCTCCACTGTCAATCACTCCAAAAGGTCTAAGAGCCATGTTACATCCATCAATCACCAAATCTTGAATGCCCTGCAACCATCAAACAATAAAAGATTTATTAGACCTCCATGTCACCTATAATCAAATACATTCTTTTTAAATTTTAATAAATACAAACCTAATTTTCCTTAATCTATCCATTTTTGACCAATTTGACCTATCTTTTGCCTACTTGGCCATTTCAATACTTAGTCAAGCATTTTGGGTATTTTTAGTACTATTTTGACCTATTTCACACATTTTCATATTATTCTAGTCAATTAGTCAAACACTAAGTTGATCAAATTATCCTTATTTTGACCATGTTGACTTAACAAACTAATTCAACCCTTTTATTTCCCCACCTTAGTATTAAGTCAACAATATAGTTCAGACAACTAAGTTATCATTGAGGTACTGAGTCATCAACTTCCAAAATCATCTAAGTTATCGTACGCATACTAAGTCGACAGTGTGGAATCCAAATTTTCAACCTACTAGGTCGACTGGGTTGACCTAGTTGGTTTAAACTACTGACACCTTTCTCTACTTGTAATAAATGCCTTTGATAGTTATTACTTTGATTCCTTTCAACCCATTCCCCTTTTGGACTCTAGTACCCTTAGCAACTATCTAGGGTTTTTTTTAGTTTCTAGAATTGGTCTAATTTATAAATTTATACAAAACACTTTATTTTAAATAAAATATTCAAAAGCAAGTTTGAAATTCTTAGTTGCCTACCTATGTTTCACCTGTTACGACTGTTGGGCATCCCTCTTGTCTCAGTTGTCACCTCCTCACCATCTTAGCTCTATTGCCTTTCATTTTGTCTCTCCAAGCTCTATTTTTATCTCAAAACAAGTCAAATAATAAGCAAAAGACTTTCTTCTCACCCTATTTAAACTTGTTATTCATAATTCTTTACCTTTCAAATATTTATCGTCAGATTCCTTATTTTTATCATATCTTTACTTTTACTAACCTAGTTTTTAATCATAAAAATTATTAGAATCATGATGATGTAGATAATATTTTACACTACTATATGCCTATATTTCAAAAACATTTTTTTTTCACTCTTTTTTGCACTAATCTCTATAGGTTTGCCTAATGTTCTTCACATTGGATGCCTTCACTTCTCTTATTGTCTCCTTCTTTATCTACAACACTAAGGTAAGTACAGGTATGTGTTTTTCAATTCTATCCTTTCATTTATCTTATTTTATCCTTATTGCATTTTACTTAGCATCAACATTATGTGTCATCATATTCTATTCATGAAGCACCATCTTGTGTTTCACTTACATGACACATGATGAGCTTCAAGTGGGGAATATGTATACACATAATATTTTCAAACTTTTATCACTTACTGATGCTCTTTATCTTTTAAGAACCAACCGAGTCTCAATCTCTTTAAGTGCATGCCTTAAAGGGTGCACCAAAAAAGTGGTGGGTAAACCATTAGTGCTTCACAAAATTATTATCCCCTTTTCCACTTGTTATCTACACATTTATCTCCTAAAAACCATTTCCCTAGGCTTGTTCTTCTCTATTGTACACTCCTCAATAAGTTCTTACCTTTTTTCCCCCTTTTCCTAGCCTTAAGGCCCTTTTGACTATTTATAGTACTAGGTCAATTAGGCCGACCCTATACTATTTTGGGTAAAATTCATTTAGGGTCTAGGTTGGCTCTTGGTTGACCTAGCCTATGACCTAGTGATTTTTTGTCTATAATAGTACTAGGTCAATTGGGTCAACGCTATCAGCTAAACTTTCAAAAAGGATTAGGGTTAAATCTTCCTATATATACAAGATAATTTTTCCTTTATTTAGAGAAGATAAAAATAAGTAAGAGTTATTGTGCATCTGATTATCCACCATTCTACTTGAGGAACAACCTTAGGGTTTCATACTTCTTTTGGAGATATGGATCTTGTCTTGTGGAGAAGTATTTTGGATTCATTGATAAGTTATATAGCCTAGAGTTGATTTATCCTTCTCATCCTTACATACCACAAAAACCTCCTGTGAAGCACCTTGGCCAAGGGAGAGATCGAGGGTCAATGGGTTCGTCTTCAAAAGTAAGTATTCCTAACTTTGTTCCTCTTTTGTAAGAGTATATAGATATGCATTTGTACTTCTCTTTCATGCCTTAGTATTCCATATACATTTATGTGAGTATAAGTCTCTTATAGATGTTTACTTTTTTAATTTATTACCTCCACTTTGTGCCACAAGCTTTGGTTAGCACTAGATTAGACTTTTACTTTACTTTACTTGTTATTAGTTTATTGAATATGATAACATAACACCTATTTAGGGTTATTACATGATTTTTCTTGATGGAGGTTTTAGAACCCTCCCTAACATTATTTATTATGGTAAGAGATTCCCTAATTGGGTCTAGTAGATCCCCATATTGGTCATGTTCCTGATTATCTAATGTATCCCCAATTAGAAGTGTAAGTAGGATCTATCTTCTCTAATTTAGGATTGATTTATAGACTTGATGCATTTTTGACTGCATATACTTGGTGTTCTTTAATAATTCCTTATTGAGGAGGAGGTAGAGTAACATGGACATGTAATATCCTTATTAGACTATGTTACTGATGAGGAGGAAGGAAATGAAGAAATAAGGATGAGACTTGAGTAGGGATGAAGTGAGGAAGGAACCCGAGATGAAGCAAATGAGGAAGTAGAATTAGAAAAGGCTAAAGTTATGAGCTTAGGAAGTTTACAAGAGGAAGAAACTCCAACTTGAATATTAGGCCAGTAGATCCCCACTAAAGAGGAAAAATAAAACATCAATGAGGTAGTTTATTCCCTTATTTCTTCTATTACTAATGTAGATACTTCTGCTACATATCGACCTCTTATTATTCCAAAGCCTCCACTTTTTATCTCAACTCATTCTTCTATTGTTTCAACATCCACACCAATAACAACTCTAAAGAAAAAAGTCTATTTTGAGAATTTAGTTTCAATTTCCATTTTTAATCCTAAAGGGCCACCAGTCCCACCTATATTTTTAGCTTAATTAGAGCTACAAATGTTGCAGTTCACACCTATATGTTCATCTACAAAGATAGTTGTAAAAACACTAGGCTTTACTAAGTATGTGGCTAAAATAACTCTCCAAAGGGAAGCCTCACCATGGCAAAGAATTATTTATCCACCCCTAGAGTTCTCTATTCAAATAAGTGCTTCATTAGCACCTCTAATAATAACTCCCCCTACAATGATCACTCCACCCTCTACCTCCAAGACCCAAGCATACTAGAATAATAAGGGAAAACATTTTGTTCCCCAATGGGTTAAAGAGATGCAAGGCCAAAGGGATGGGAGACAAAATTTGCTCATGACAAAATTACCCACAGTCTCTACCTAGTTTGATAAATAGAGTGGTAGTATTCAGAGGGTGAAGAAGAGGAAGACTATGAACTTAAATACCAAGTAGAATATAGAATTTGAGGAAAGGGAAAATTTGTTTCCCTTAGCTAAAAAGGTCAAAATAAATCCAACTAATCCAACAAAGTATACAGATAATTTCTATATTTTTGTGGATTCAGCTCGAGAATTAATGAAATAAATGCACAAGAACAAGGAAGAGGCATAGAATAAATTATTGTAAAGATAAATTATTCATGCCCCTTGGGAGATTGTAGACAGTGTACAAAGTGTAGCCACTAGGTTATAAAAAAATTTGAATAACATTCGATTCTCTAAAGAACAGAGCCAATCTGATAGGACAAAGGTGTTTAAACTTTGGCACCAACTAAAAGAATATGAGAAAAGACTTATCATTTTTTATTATTATTAAAAAATTAATGCATTCAATAATTTAAACCTAATGTCCATCCAAGATGCTACATGGGCCCTTAGGTATGCAATTACAAAAAGGGATGGTGCCCCTAATTGGCCTATGTAGATGAATGCTTTGATGGAACATTTTGGAAGTCATGAAAACAAGGCCTTAGAAAGGGTCATTGATGTGATTACCTCCACTAGAAATTTGGTCAGTGAGCTCAATTTTGAGACACTCCTTAAAGTAGATATAAATAGCTTTAAGGAGGAAGTTGAGATAATTATATATAAAACTAATGATGAGATCTTATAGTTGATCAATTTTTCTAAAGACAGAGTAATGAAGGTTGAAGCCTTTGGAGCTGAATTCAAGAGCTTGGAGGCATAACATACAAGGTTGATGGTTGAATCCATCAAAATATTCAAGCCTACCTTATTTAATTTTGATATAATCAATAAAGAGTTTGATATAGCACATACATTATTTGAAAAACTTAGAGCTAAAGAGGAAGCATCTAGAGTAGTACCAATCATGCAAATAAATACAAGTGATACCACATCATCCCAGGGTCCCTAATGTTTTGGATATGAAGTCATGCATGCTCCAAAAGGGTTAGTGTTGATTCCCTAAGGGCCTACAACATCTATTTTTATTTCTACAACTATCACTTAGCCATCTTCTTCTACTAGCAGTGCCACATCAACACCACTCTAAGTTTAAATGTGTATTTACATGTTGTAGTTAAGTTGGAACTAATGCTTCCTAATTTATTTGACACACACACACAGACACATTGTATTTTAGATGAAGAATTATATTATGGGTAAATACTTTTGTACATGCATGCTTTACATGACTTTGACACACAATCCTATTTTTGGAGATGTAAATTAGACTTCATTTGAAGGATGAGGAAACTCCTATACAAGCCTATATATATTTATATCCTCACTATCCCAAAGGGAGGATAATTTTGGCTATTAAGATTTGTTGGGTGAATATTTTTTTGGCTAGCTAACTGGTGACCAAAATAGTTCCTATCACCACAACATAGGGAGATGGGTCATCTTAGTGTGCAGGTTTACTACATCAACGGGGGACAAATCTCTCCTCTCATCAAGGGGAGGTTCCCTATTAAATATGCAGAGGCTATATACTATATAAATAAGAAAAAAGTAAGACACATGGGTAGAATACATCATCCATCTCTCTTCTTTCAAAGATGATGCTCACAGATAGAGGAGAAATCCTGGGTGATTGGTGAAGGTACTTCTCTTCTTTCAAAAGTAACATTCAGCCAAGAGCCAAATCCCTTCTTGGATAGTAGAAATCCTAGTGAAGCGATAGAAGGCACTTCTCTTCTTTTATAAGTGCTTGTTCTTGTAGGCAAAAAGAATCTTTTTGGTAACAGGTGACAAAAGGGCACAGTAACCAATAGTATGAAACAAAAAACAAAGTTTCCACCTCAACTGCCCAAGAGTGAGATATGAAGAACAAAGGGGGCACAAAGTCATCTCAAGGTCCTTTACACAGAAACAAAAAATAAACACACATTGAAGACAACTATCACAGCGCAAAGTCTAAAAGTAGTTGGCTTTAGGACACCTTCCTTATCACCTCCACTAGTCCTGATTTTTAAATCAAAGAAATAAGAATGCTTTCAAAAGATAGACATAAGAACAATCTCCTAAAGTAACACAAGATATAACAGCACAAAGTCTGCAAGTAACTTGCTTTCTCATTCAATCAAAGAAATATGAATTACAATCTGAGCTCAAAGTCTCAGTAATGCCTTTCAATTCGGGTAGAGTTTCATTTTTGGTAAGGGGAAGATCTCCCTTATAACAAATGAGAGATTACAATATATAGCACTCCAAGAAAGACTTGGGCACTTGTTTTCATGAAAAAGGCCCATGTTGTAGTCAATGTCTTCAATGCACCTTCAGTTCTATCTAGAGGGACCATGCTGGGAACAACGCATTGCCTAAACTATAGCGTGTCCATTCATCTAATGTCTCTTCCTTGGTATGGATTGTCTGGTCCTTTCTCTGATGTTTGTGTAGCTATCCAATTCGCCATTACTTCATGGAAGAAAAATAGGCTTGCATCCTTGATTTGGTGTGCTCAGAAGTCTACTTGATCCATGGTTTCACCTACTAGAAATAACTCTTTTGAAGATATTTATGGTCCTTTGGTCTAGCTTCTCTCTTCACTGCTTAAGTGCTTCTTTGCTCTCTGGTTAAACCATCACTTTAATTAAACTTGCCTTTGGAATCATCCATGTTGTTTCTTTGTCCTGTATAGCCCTTTTTGTCTAAGTCTTTGGGAGTTCCTTTCTGCATCTTTGACAAGTGGCAAGTTTCGCTATTATGAAACTCATTAGAAACTTACAAAAAATGGGGTCCATGACACATTTTGCCTGAGCAACTCCAAAAAGGGAACACAGATGAAAACACTTGTCACATTCTGTTGAGTCATAACAAGACACATGATGTATTTCGCTTAACCTATAAAAGCTTTAGAAACCTTTGGGGGTCCTGCAAAGGATGACACGTGGTGACTTCTGCTCTGCTTTATAATGGACACGTGGCAGCTTCTACTGCACTTTGTCTTTTTCCATCAGGCATTTTTTTATGGGCTTTTCTCTTCAGTCGGGCTTTTCCTTCAGGCTCTGCCTTAGTCATTTTCTAATAGAAAATACTTCTGAAATAATTCTAACGACTCTTTCACTTAATAATTTCCTTAAGACAAAAAGTTTGAAGGAAATGTTCTCTATCGGCCTTTGAACAAACCCGAAGGAATTCTATCTTTTCAATCAGTTGCTTGGTTCTTCCTTTGAGTTTTGTGCTTTATTTGAATTTCAACAGATATTCCCTTACTTTAAAATTGACATCTATGGGGCTGTCAATGATCGCTAGTCGCTTGAACCATGTTGAACCTTAAACCTTTGAACCTGCCAAAAGTACATTGCTTCATTGGTTCATTAGTTCATTCTGTCTCTTTTGTTCCATCACTTCCTGCTTCAATCACTTTCCTGCTCCTTGGTTGAACCACCTATTGAACCACCTATGTGTTGCTTCTCTCTTTAACAGAGGCTACCTTTGAACCTTTGAACCCATGAACCATTGAACTTTGAACTCTTTCAGTTCAAGGCTCAATCGGTTCATTGGTTCATCCTTTTGATTTGGCTGAGTCTCTTTGATGCCTTTGAACCAAGTGCGTTGAACCCATTGAATAGATGAACCAAAATGGTTCAAGGTTCAATGGTTCGAGCCTTTGAAACTAGTTAAGTGCTCAGAGCCATGGAACCTTTGAAATGGTTAAACTTTGAACCTCTGAACCCACTGAACCCATTGAACCAAAATGGTTCAAGGTTCAATGGTTCAATGGTTCAATCCTTGCTTAGATGCTTGTCGATGGACATTTTTGATTAAACCAAGGTGCCAACCCAATCTTGAAGATGGCCAAGTAATGGAAATTGGTTCTTTTGATTGAACTCACCTACAGAAGCCTCTGAACCTGTTGAACTTACTAATCCCTTTACTGAAAAATCTTGAAAAAAGAGGAATCTGAAAGCTTAGAACAAATTTTGAGAAGGGAAGAGAGAAATTTTGGTCCTGTAGGACCAAGATAGCTCATATGTTGTTCCAAAAATGAGTGACATTTTTGGGGACCAACAACTAGCTCCAATTGGGGAACTTCCTTCATATAAAAACTTGGAACAGCTGAGGGGAGTAGAAACTAAAATCTCCAATGCCTTGAAGTGTGCCATTGGGCTACAGAGTCATGTTACCCAAAAATAAAGGCTCCTAAAAAAATGAAAATGAAAAGCACAAAACAAAACTAAAGACTATACAGATATAAATATGTATAGATGATCTTATCTGATGCCTCAAGATTTAAAGTGCTTTAGATGCCGCCCACTGTGAGATAGTGAAAATGGTGTGCCATCTTGATAAACAAATAGGAAACCATTTTGTCCCTAGAAATGGTGATGGGCGAATGGAACTCTCCACCAGGAAACCAATTTTTTGTATCTTCCTCTTGGCTCTTTCTTCTTCTTGCCCAATGGCAGGACATGGTCTTCAAACTAAAAACCATAACTCCTTACTCTCTTAGTGAAGAGTTCCTTTTGCTGACTTTGGAGTATAGCAGTATGGTCCACCACCATAGCTTGCTTTTTTGTTGGTCTAGTCCAGCACATGCTTTGATTGTCAGCATCAAACTCCTAACAAACCATCAGCTCAGCATCTCCTTTCGTGTGAAGGAGTTTGATATCTTCATCCTAAGTAGTCTTCAATCTGAGCAATAGAGATTTGCATCCAACTGTGTTGTTGGTGTTGCTAAACTGCAACTTGCATGAAGGAGAAATATCTCCTTAAGGAGATATCAACACAGTCCTAGCTCCAGCATTAGTGGAAGAATTGTTGCCATCAAATTCTAGGATCCAAGCATCATCAGAAGTTGATCTTCTATCAAATTTCTCTTCATGGGAGATGGAACATCCTTCTTGATTTGTATTGTGCCCTACCAATTTTTTTGATGCCTTGTTTGGATGAAATCTTGGATTCCCAACTACAGGACTTTCATCAGCTGGGACATGAGCGTCTTCTGTGGTTAAGAAGTAATTACCCCTACCTGAAGGCTCAAACAAAATTTGAGCAATAGGGGCTGACATTTGGGTAACCACAATCTTTGCCTCAGATAGGTCTGCACCTAGTTCTCCACCAATGTTTAATTGCTCAGGATTGGCTTGTAGGGATTCAAACTCAATCATTTGAATTTTGGATTTATTGACATGATCAATCATGGCAAATGACTGAGATGGACTTAGAAGAGAGGATGGGAGTTCATCCTTTTGGTTTTTGGGAGGGGGAGGACTGATCTACAAATTTGAAGTAGAAGGTGCAGAGATGTTTGATGTACTTACTTCTTTGGCATTCACCGGGTCCTTTGACTAGAAAGGAAGAGGGGTTTTTTGCTCAATAATTGAAATTGCTAGTTGGGGTCGCTCCTCTATCTTCTCTTTGTCAACTTGCTGGGATAACTGATTCTCAGACCTGGTGAATACTATGTATGATCCTTCAACTGCTTCACCTTCACTTCTAGGTTCATCCTAGAAATTCAAGAAACCAATGTGGGAGTCGCCAGCTGATTCTTCTAGATCCTCCCTAAAGAGATCAGTGCCATTTTCTTGCTCAAACTCAAGCTCGAAATAGGAAACATGTTCTATTTCCAAATATCCAACTACTGAGTTGGTTGGAGGTGTTTCAAGGGCAAGGTTCCTCTATGGGGGAGAAAGACGATTTGGTTACCCTTGACTTTTGGTAGCGTTGTCCTGATATGACTGATTCTGAAATGTCCTCCTGGGCATATCTCTGTATGCAGGAGTAGATGACATCCCTTGTGCCATTTTCCTTTTCAAGGCCAGCAATTCATTTGCCAGCTTTTGTACCATTAGGTTAATGGTGGTTGTGGGTGAGTATACAAAAGATGAAGAGGGTTTATCTCTATTAGGATCTCTCCTTATCTTTCCTACCAAGATAAGGTCATCTTCTAGCTTAGTAGCCAAGTCTTGAGCAGCCTCAAGGTCTATGTGTCTAGCCCGTCTCAATAGAAAACTCACTTCAGGCAATTATGAGTTGATGAAGAAGCATTTAAGATTTTGAGGTGTCAGTTGGGCGACCATGGGAATCCTGTGCCTTAGCTTGTTGAACCTGGCAATAAAATCCCTCATAGGCTCATGAGGTTCCTTCTTCATCTAAGTGAGTTGGGCCAGCAAAGCATGTGCATCCTCTACAAGCTTGAACCTGGCTTCAAACTTGGCTTTGAGTGTATCCCAGTCAATCACTGATCCAGCTTGTAGATGGTCAAACCAGTCTACAACAACACCTTGTAGTGTCTCCACAAAAATCTTGACTGCCACATCTTTAAATTCCACCCCGATAACACCACAGGCTATGCTAAAGGCTGCAACATCTTCATCAGGGTGAACTATCCCATCACCAAAGAATTTGGGGAAATTCTTTCTTGAACTATGTGGGAGTTCATGCAGAGGTGGAGTCAAGTTAAGTGGACCAAAAGAGTTACCCTAGGGGCCTCAAACTACCATGATTTAATTATGAAAAATAGGGATAACAAATCTAGATGGAGTGGTTAGATTGCAGAACAAAAATGGAAAAGGACTGGCCATGCTTTAGCTTGAGGCTTAAGGCTTCAAACTGCACACTCTTTCCGAAAAGCTCTAGTTTTATAGACCAGATAATATAACAGAGATGGAGGAAGATGGTAAGGCTATAATGATAATGGATAAGACATGGAACAAAGTCACCAGAGTCTATATAATGGATAAGGGAAGGAACTACTTCAATCTGAAACTTGAGGCTTTAGACCACACGTTCATCCCTAGTAAAGTCACTAAAAATTGTTGCGCGAGGCTGGTGAGGAAAAATTAACAATGGGAAAGCACTGGAGTAGTTCGTTCATCCATAGTGGAATGCATGGATAAGGTTATAATGATAATGGGTAAGACACATGTGATGTTTCAATCTAAAACTTGAGGTTCCAAATTGCACAAAATTAATGTGTCCCTAATGGAGTCACCAGAAATTGTTGGGTGAATATTTTGTCAGCCAGCTAACAGGTGACTAAAATAGTTCCTATCACCATAGCATAAGGAGATGGGTCATCCTGGTGTGCAGGTTTACTACATCAGCAGGGGAAAAATCTCTCCTCTCATCAAGGGGAGGTTCCCTATTAAATATGTGGAGGCTATATACTATATAAATAAGCAAAAAGTAAGACACGTGGCCAGAATACATCATCCATCTCTCTTCTTTCAGAGATGATGCTCACAGACAGAGTAGAAATCCTGGGTGATTGGTGAAGGTACTTCTCTTCTTTTAAAAGTAACATTCAGCTAAGAGCCAGATCCCTTCCTGGATAGTAGAAATCTTGGTGAAGTGACAGAAGGCACTTCTCTTCTTTCAGAAGTGCTTGTTCTTGTAGGCAATAGGAATCTTTCTGGTAATAGGTGACAAAAGGGTGCAGTAACCAGCAGTATGAAATAGAACACAAAGTTTCCACCTCAACTGCCCAAGAGTGAGATACGAAGAACAAAGAAGGCACAAATTCATCCCAAGGTCCTTTACACAGAAACAAAAAATAAACACACACTAAAGACAACTATGACAGCACAAAGTCTAAAAGTAGCTAGCTTTAGGACACCTTTTTTATCACCTCCACTAGTCCTACTTGTTAAATCAAATAAATAAGAATGCTTTCAAAACACAGACATAAGAACAATCTCCTAAAGTAACACAAGCTATAACAGCACAAAGTCTGCAAGTAACTTGTTTTCTCATTTAATAAAATAAATATGAATTACAATCTGAGCTCAAAGTCTTAGTAATGCCTTTCAATTAGGGTAGAGTTTCATTTTTGGTAAGGCGAAGATCTCCCTTGTAACACATGAGAGATTACAATATATAGCACTCTAAGAAAGACTTGGGTGCTTGTTTTCATGAAAAAGGCCCATGTTATAGTCAATGTCTTCAATGCACCTTCAGTTCTATCTAGAGGGACCATGCTGGGAATAGCACATTGCCTAAACTATGGCATGTCCATTCATCTAATGTCTCTTCCTTGGTATGGACTGTTTGGTCCTTTCTCTGATGTTTGTGCAGCTATCCAATTTGCCATTACTTCATGGAAGAAAAATAGGCTTGCATCCTTGATTTGGTGCGCTCAGAAGTTTACTTGATCCACTATTTCACCTACTAGAAATAACTCTTTTGAAGATATTTATGGTCCTTTGGTCTCGCTCCTCTCTTCACTGCTTAAGTGCTTCTTTGCTCTCTAGTTGAACCATCGCTTTAATTGAACTTACCTTTGGAATCATCCATGTTGCTTCTTTGTCCTTTATAGCCCTTCTTGTCTAAGTCTTTGGGGGTTCCTTTTCGCATCTCTGACAAGTGGCAAGTTCCACTGTTATGAAACTCATTAGAAACTTACAAAAAATGGGGTCCATGACATGTTTTGCCTGAGCAACTCCAAAAGGGGAACATGGATGCAAACACTTGTCATGTTTCACTGAGTCATAACATGATGTATTTTTCTTAACCTATAGAAGCTTTAGAAACCTTTGGGGGTCCTGCAAAAGATGAAACGTGGAGGCTTCCACTCTACTTTATAATGGACACGTGGCAGCTTCTACTGCACTTTGTCTTTTTCCATTGGGCATTTTTCCATGGGCTTTTCTCTTCAGTCAGGGTTTTCCTTTGGGCTCTGCCTTAGTCATTTTCCCATGGAAAATACTTCTAAAATAATTCTAATGGCTCTTTCACTTAATAATTTCCTTCAGACAAAAAGTCTGAAGGAAATGTTCTCTATCGGCCTTTAAACAAACCCAAAGGAATTCTATCTTTTTAGTCAGTCATTTGGTTCTTCCTTTGAGTTCTGCGCTTTATTTGAATTTCAACAGATATTCCCTTACTTTAAATTTGACATCCATGGGGCTGTCAATGGTCACTAGCCGCTTGAACCATGTTGAACCTTAAACCTTTGAACCTACTGAAAGTACATTGGTTCATTGGTTCATCGATTCATTCTGTCTCTTTTGTTCCATCGCTTCCTAGTTCAATCACTTTCCTGCTCCTTGGTTGAACCATCTGTTGAACCACCTATGTGTTGCTTCTCTCCTTGACAGAGGTTGCCTTTGAACCTTTGAACCCATGAACCATTAAACTTTGAACTCTTTCGGTTCAAGGTTGAATCGGTTCATTGGTTCATCCTTTTGATTTGGCTGAGTCTCTTTGATGCCTTTGAACCAAGCGCATTGAACCAATTGGTCATTGAACCCGTTGAACTGATGAACCAAAATGGTTCAAGGTTCAACGGTTCAACAGTTCGAGCCTTTGAAACTAGTTAAGGGCTCGGAGCTATGGAACCTTTGAAATGGTTGAACTTTGAACCTCTGAACCCACTAAACCCGTTGAAACAAAATGGTTCAAGGTTCAATGGTTCAATCCTTGCTTAGATGCTTGCCGATGGACATTTTTTATTGAACCAAGGCACCAACCCAATCCTAAAGATGGCCAAGTATTGGAAATTGGTTCTTTTGATTGAACTTGCCTACAGAAGCCTCTGAACTTGTTGAACCTGCTAATCCCTTTACTAAAAAAGCTTGAAAAAAGAGGAATTTGAAAGCTCAAAACAAATTTTGAGAAGGGAAGAGAGGAATTTTGGTCCTATAAGACCAAGATAGCTCATATGTTGTTCCAAAAATGAGTGACGTTTTTGGGGACCAACAAGATTAATAGGAAATTGTGTTGATTTTTCTCCAATTGGTCTTGATGTGCAAATATAATTCTTCTCTAAACCTGTGAATCTTGTAAGAAGTTTTGTCATTCTGGTATCTCAGCCTCTTGATTATGCACAAGTATTCTCTTAAATATAGTTATTCATATTCTGATATTGTTAATTTGAATATCTTTTATGTATTAATCATAATTCCCCTTTGTAGATGTGAAATTATAATCTTACATTGATGACAACCTTTGATTATATATATTAAAGTTTATTGTATTCTTATATTTTGGACTCTTAACTATGTTTGATTGTTGGTGTGTTTATAGTATCTTGTAGTAGAAATTAGTTCCCGATTACTTGTCCAACCCCTAGTTCAAAAGCTAGCTTTAAAATGTTTCATCATATTTGGTCCATAGACCTTATTTTTTTCATACCTTTATCTCTTTTTGATTTTTTTTTTGTCAGACCCACCTTAGATTAAATCCATCATCTATCCACCCATCTCAATTAGATCTAGATTCATATCCATAACTAAACTATTTTTTTGGACTCTTAACTATGTTTGATTATCCACCCAATTAAATATTATTGTATTATTGTTTTTTTGACTCTTAACTATGTTTGATTGTTGGTGTGCTTATAGTATCTTGTAGCAGACATTAGTTCTTGATTGCTTGTCCAACCCCTAGTTCAATAGTTGGCTTATAAATGTTTCATCTTGTTTGGTCTATAAGCCTTACTTTTTCCCTACCTTTATCTCTTTTTGAGTTTTTTTTTCGACCAACCTTAGATTAAATCCATGATATATCCACCAATATCAATTAGATCTAGATTCACATACATAATTGAACCATCTATGGTAAACAACTACTCTCTTCACCATTATTCTACCAATAGGTTGTTTATAAAACCTAATACCCCACAACTCATGCTTTAGACTGAATTTATTTCATTGATCCTAAATTGTTAGAAGTTATCTCGTAAAGTTCCCTGGTGTGCATAAAACCCACATCAATAGTTTTACCAATATAACCCAAGCATTGATGATCATTCTGATCAGATGTGTAAATAGGATGAGTGATGCCTTGGGAATGTTTTCCCAATCCTTGACTATGATAACCAAAGTTTTGTAAATATTTATTTCCAAAACCATACATTTTAGAAAACTGAGCATCATTATTAAGAGGTAAATTTGTATCATTTTCTTGATTTGATTTTTCTCTTAGAGCCTTTTCTTACTCTAATTTTGATATTTATAATTGTTTTTGCTTTGAATTATCTTTTGGAACCCATATTTATTGTTTTAGCACTTGTTTTTTAAGAGAGGTACTCATAATGTGAGTGTTCTATTCAGTGATGTATCAATGATAGGATCCCCACTATCTTTAAGTCTTTGTATTTAGTTCTTCAATGCAAAACAACAATTTGTATGATGCCCAACATTTTATGATATGCACAATAGTATTTGTATCTCCTTAAAGGATGTGGAGGATGTAATTTGGTCACTTTTTTTTAATCATCTCTCTTAGGATCTCACTTGGTCTCTTAGTAACATTTGGTAACATATTTGAATCACTTGTTTTAGATGTGTTTTTTTGTAGCTTTATATTTAGATAGGAAAGTTTGTTTGGTACAATGCTAGTAGATGAGGATGCAAACACATGATTAATACTAATACGTATGAGATTATATAGGTATATAATCTAATTTTCTAGCAACATGATCTTTGAACTAAAATTATTTTACTCCTATTGGTTGGCTCATAAGGATGATTTGATCTTTTAAAGCTTCACAAACATAAACCATAGGTGATTTCAATTAAATATGCATACATGTCCCATCTACCTTACCCCTTGAATGAGTGATAATATGGACCTGGTTAGAGGGATGGTAGATATCACCCTCCTTGGGGTTACGAGAAAGAGGCTCAATACTATTGTAATAAGAGTTGTAAAGAGGGCTTAAATTCTGATTTTTTTAAAACCCTCTCATTATATTGATCAAGTTGGTTACTCTTTTTTATTGATTTTATCATACATGAAACATAACAATAGTAACTACCATGATGTACTATAAAATTAAGTAACTAAGAGATATATCCATATTAAACATGTTCATATAAAAGGGGAAATCCATATTTTTTAATTTTGAACACATTAAAATTAGAATTTAGAAAATAGTAAATAAAAAAACCCTAAGAATCAAGAACATTTGCATTCACATGAATTAGGTTCATTAAATGTTTATCCCTAAAATCTAGAATAATCAAACTAAGATAAATAATATTTTGAATTCAAATACTGAGATATGTTAAAAATAGTAGGTATAACGAATGATTTATATTTCAATAAATGGATAACAATGGTACTTAGCTAGGTTATTATGTGTATTCAAATATGATATGGAATAGGCTTGAAATAGATTGGATCTATCTCAATTATCATATTTTATAAATTTGACTTTTGTGACCTTAGACACTTACATCGACTTCAAATAGTTACATTGATACTTCTATCTAAACTGAATATAGGTGTCTAGTATGGAATACCTACTGGATTTGGATAGGACCACTTAAGATATTTTGGGTTTCATGTCACCTTCACTCTGATGTACTTAGATATGGATCATGGGATATTTATCCTTATCAAATATAAAAACCCTAATTCTTCATCTTTATTGTGATTATTAGAAAAAAGGATTAGTGGGCTCATGGCCTCAAGCTAATCCCAAAGATTGCTCTATCAGTAGGTGCTACCTACATAGCCACTACTCTAAATAGGACTCAAACTAATGTATTTCTCACCTAACATTTTGGCTTGTGTGTGCAAAAGGGTGTAATATGCATAAATAAAGTTTAACAATGACCTAGCTTGTAACTTATAAAATAGGACTCATAGCATGTTCCTTCAGTACTTCAAACCTATAGATTGACCATACCTATGACTAATATTGAAATAAGAAAGAATAGGGGAGCTTTACACACTTGAATGCTTGATTGAGTGCTTTTTATAAGTTGTCTTGTGAGTTTTTAGGTCTATGCTAAGTGAAGATTGATCATGTATTTATACCAATGCTTTCATGAAATACCTCACGTTAAATCACTTAGGCCAACCATATTCTCAAGGATCTAAATCAACCAATGCACCAATATCCTCTTTATCTCTAGATTTATAAAAATCATCAAATCATAATCAATATGGTCTGGGACTTAAATATTTATTAAAAAAATGGGATATATGGGACAAGGACTAGGGAAACATGCATAAGGCATTGTTAAACCCATCCTATCATCTAATAATAAAACATGACAAGGTCTAGGCTATACAAAAAAAATAAAAAAAAGAGAGAGAAAATAACAACCACACAATCTTATATTTATACACACTTATTCAAAGTAAAGAAAAAACCAACATGTAAAGTTCATAATACATCTACACTACAATTGGTATACCTTGAGTTGATTGACAACACAATTTCCCCAGCAGTTTAGACATTAGATTCAAGTGATGAATCTCTCCTAGAATACCTCGAGGCTTATGAGGAACTCCATTCCTTATATCATAAGAATAGGTTTCCTCACACAACTATCTCCCAAGCATGCTTTGGAGAAAGTGAAGACACTAATGTTCATATCCAAGTGGAAGGTTTAAATACTATCCCTACAACACCATATATGGAAGATAGATCAACTTTAATTAATGAAAAGATAATAGAATTTTTTTATGGAATATATAAGGATCCTAGACATGTGTTGGTAATAGCTTTGTTATAGAAAGATGAAGGAAAGGCACTTTTACTAGCTCTACATGATGACCCATACATACATATACATACGTACATAATATATATATGGACTTACTCATATATGCTATGAATTATGTAATGTAATTTTGAGATTAATTCCTAGCATATATGAGTAAGCCCATGCATGTATTATATATATATATATATATATATTTTCATGGGCTTACTCATATATGCTAGGAATTAATGTCAAAATTACATTACATAATATTACACTTTATCCAAATGCCAAGACTCTACAATAAAAGATTTGTAAAATGCAATCTAAAGTAGAATTATTGGTCAAAGAAGAAATACAAAGATTACTAGATGTAGAATTTATTCGATCTATTGATTATCCTAAGTGGGTTTCTAATATAGTACCAGTTGCAAAACCTAGTGAATAGATTCAATGTTGTGCAGATTATCAAGACTTAAATATAACTTGTCTTAAAGACAACTTTTCATTTCCAAACATTGATATGATTCTTAACTCTATAGATTTTTATGAAATTTTATCATTCATAGATGGATTCTCAATATAGAACCAAATCAAAATCATTCTGGAAGATCAAGAAAACTATTCATTTACTACACCATGTGGAACATTTTCTTATGTGGTAATGCCCTTTAGAATTAAAAATTATGGGGATAATTATCAAAAATCCATGACCCATATATTTCATGAATATATACATAAAATATCAGAGGAAAATATGGATGACATACTTATAAAATAAATATAACGATAAGATCATGCTCTAGATCTATGATTTTTTTTTGAATGGTTACATAAACACAATGTGTGCTTAAACTCAAAAAAATGTGTATTCGGGGTGTCTTCATGGAAATTATTGGCATACATCATATCTCAGTGAGGCATTGATAAATATCTTTAAAATGTTAAAGCTAATTTAGACATGCCTCCACCAAAAGGCTTATCACAACTGCGATCATTACAAGGAAAAAGTTAGGCAATAATATGTTTTGTTACCCAATTAGTGGATAAGACACAACCCTTCACATGATACTAAATAAGGATACAAAATTTGAATGGGATACAAAATTTCAACAAAGTTTCGATGCAATCAAATAATTTTTACTTAATCCACCTATTCTTTTGCATCCAACACCAAATAGACCTTCACTATTATACATCTCAGCAATAGATAATGCCTTTAGATCTTTATTGGCACAATATAATGACAATCACAAAGAGTGTGCAATGTATTACATAAATCATACACTTGTTGAATATGAGATAAAATACAATACTATGGAAAAACTATGCCTAGCTTTTATTTTTACTGCATAAAATTTGTGACACTACATGCTAAACAATGAGACACAAGTAATCCAAAGGGTCAATCCATTCTAGTTGTTTATTTCAAAGACACAATTACAAGGATACATATATAAATAGTTAATGTTACTTGTTGTCCCTGAAAAATGTCACTCATTTTTGGGACAACCTACGGACTATTTTGGCCTTGCACAGACCAAAATTTCTCTCTTCCCTTCTCAAAATTTGTTCTAAGCTTTCAAATTCCTCATTTTTAAGCTTTTTTCATAAAAGGATGTACAGGTTCAATAGGTTAAAAAGCTTTTACAAGCGAGTTCAGTCAAAAGAACAAGTTTCTAACACCTAGTCATTTCCAGGATTGGTTCAGTGCCTCGGTTCAATTAAAAGAGTTCAATCAGAAAATGATAAAGGACAAAGGCTTGAACCATTGAACTTTGAACCACTTTGGTTCAAAGGTTCAATGGGTTCAATGGCCAAGTTGGTTCAACGCACTTGGTGCAAAAGATCAAAAGGGCTTAGCCAAATAACGAAGAAGGAGCCGATTGAACCATTGAACCGTTGAACCAAAGTTGGTTCAATCGATAGGTTCAAAGGGTTGCCCCAAAGCCAAAGGAACAAGTGCCCTTGCAGGGGGTAGTAAGAAAAAGTGGACAAAAGTTAGGAAACCCTCAGGAAAATGGCTAAGTCCAAGAGGCTGAAAGAATTCTCTAAGGAAATTTTCTCAAAAAATTGTTAAGGCAAAATTCCTTCAGACTTTTTGTTCGAAAGAATTCACCCAGAAAAAGTCTGAGGAAATAGAAAAGAACGAATGGCCAAGTAACAAGAAACTTTCCTTCAGACATTTTTTATGAAGGAATTCATTCAGGCTTTTTGCCCGACAAAAAAAGCCCGTCGAAGAAGTAAGAACCCGCCGGGGAAGTTGAAGCCCAAAGGACAAGTACCCTTGCAGGGGGCACTTGGTGACAGAGAAAAGACCATTTTAAAAGCCCGAAGGGACACCTTCCCTTCAAGACGTTCCAAAGGCTTTAAAGGATGAACTGAATGAACCAATTGAACCATTAAACCGTTAAATTGAATGGTTCAACTTGTTCAAGGTTCAAAGGTTCAACCAAAGCTTAGAAAGATAAAGGAAGCAATGACTGAGTAAGACACAGAATGAACCAATGAATTGATTGAACTTTAAATTGAAATATTTCCAAGTTCAATGGTTCATACGTTCAAAAGTTCAAAGGTAGCCTCAGTCAAGAGAGAAGCAGCAAACAAGTGGTTCAACATATGGTTCAACCAAAGAGCGAGAAAGTGATCGAACCAGGAAGCGATGGAATAAAAGAGATAGAATGAACCAATGAACTTTCATAGGTTCACAAGTTCAAGGTTCAACATGGTTCAAGTAGCTGGCGACTATTGACGACCCCTCAGACGTCAAATTTAAAGTGAGGGAAAATCCATGGAAATTCAAATAGAGCATAGAACTTAAAGGAAGAACCAAGCGATTAAATGAAAAGAGAGCCAAAAGATTTAAATTGCTATAGGGAAGAGAAGATCAATGCAAAGGACCAAACAGTCCATACCAAAGAAGAGACATATTATATGAAGGGACACGCCATAGTTATGGTAGTGCACTATTCTTAGCATGCTCTCTCCAGACAGGACTGAAGGCGCATTGAAGACGTTGACTGCAGCATGGGCCATCATATGGGAAAAAGTGCCAATCCTTGCATAGTTGCTATAAGATTATAATATCTCGCATTTGTAAAGGAGACTTTTCATTTTTACAAGAGCGAAACTCTACCCATTTTGAAAGAAGAAGATTGAGACTTTGAGCTCAAATTGTAATTTCATTTCATTTTTATCTGAATGAGAAAGCAAGTTGTTTGCAGACTTTGTGTTGTTTTGGCTTGTGCTACTTTAGGAAATTGTTCTTATGTTTGTTTCCTAGAAGCATTCTTATTTATTTAATTTGACAAGCAGAATTAGTGAAAGTAATAGGGAAGTGTCCTAAAACAAATTGTGGGAAGACTTTGTGCTTTCACAATTGTTTTCAGTCTGTGTTTTTCTTCTCTTTTTGTGTTGAGGATTTTGGGATGACTTTGAGGCCCCATTATCCTTTATGATATACTCTTTGGGAAGTTGAGGTGGAAACTTTGAGTTCTATTTCATCCTGCTATTACTACACCCTTTGGTTATTGGTTACTTTACTATCTGAAAGAAAATCATGTTGTTTCCTAAAAGAACACTTTTGAAAGAAGAGAAGTGCCTTCAGTGTTTACACCAAGACTTTCTCCTTGGTTTGTGTGCATCATCTTTGAAATAAGAGAGATGGATGGTTTATTCTGCCCACATGTGTTATGTTTTGCTTATTTATGTTGTATATAGCTCCTACGTATCTATAGGGAACCTCCCCTTGATGAGAGGAGAGATTTGTCCCCATTGGATGTGGTAAACCTGCAACTTTGGATGACCCATCTCCCTATGCTGTGGTGATAGGAACTATTTTGGTCACCAGTTAGCTGGCCGACAAAATATTCACCCAACATTACTCATATAATTTAATCTAAATTTTGAATCTCAAAAATTGGTAAAATAGAAAATTATTACAAACCAATTAGTCGCAACTCCATAAATAGTTACATTACCAATCAATGATGACTTTCAGAATGACTTTATTTCATAGCACAGAACCATGTACATTGATGGATCCAAATATGCCATATCAACACCAATATAGTCTTCATTACACCTCAGGGTCAACCTATGTCATTTGCATATCATTTGGGCTTTTCATGTACAAATCACATAGCAAAATATGAGGTATTCATACGTGGGATATTTTCAACAAACATATTATCAATAAAATTGTGATGGGTATATAATTATTCTTAGTTGGTGGTTAATCAGGTTTTAAACATATACCAAGCACAGGAATAAAATATAATCCCGTATAAAGAAAAGATACAATGATTATATACATACTTTGACTATTTCTCAAAACAAATCATACCTTGAAAAGATAATTGGCATGTTGATGCCTTGGATATCATAGATTCCTTGACCCCCATCAACATCAATGATGATCACATAATATTTACCATCTGATAGTTTCAACATCCATTTGTATCTATAGTAGAAGTAGAGGCTCTCGAGGTCATAGTATTTATTAGTAGTGTAGTGAATGTAAACTAGTACAATGAAATACATAACCTTTTATATAGAGCCTCTATCCTAAAAAATGCTACATGTAATGATAAACACAAAATATAAAGGGAAACAATGCATTATGTTTTAATTGGAGTATATTTATTCAAAATATATTTGTAGGGATAGTTATTTCGATGCCTTAGCTGTCATGAATCTAAAATTGCTTTACTCGAAGTACATGATAATTGATGTGGGGGACATTTTAGGAAAAAAGCAATGTCTTATAAAATTTTGTTCCAATGGTATTATTGGCCTAAAATGAAACAATAATTTTAAGAGTGCGTTAAACTTTGTCTACAATGTCAAAAACATAGTAATCTAAATCTTGCTCCATCATAAGAATTAAACCTATTGTTTCACCATAGTCATTCTCTTTTTGGGGCTTCAACTTGATTTGAAATATAAATCCAGGATCATTAGAGGGCCACAAAATCATTCGTATAACTACAATATACTTCACAAAATGGGTATAAGCTATACCATTATTCTCAACTACAAGTTAAAATATATGTAAATTCCAAATGACAAATATAATCTCATGATTTGGACTAATATCAGTCATTGTCATAGATAATGGATCCTCATTCAGGAGTAAAATAGTTAAGATAATTTTCACCAAATATAATATCCTTCTTATGTTTTCTATGCCATATTATCCATAAGGCAACAAACAAGCATAAGTAACAAAAAAACACTTGCAAAGATATTAAGTAAATTAGTCACCAAGAATGGTGTAGATTAGCTCAATCAAATTATTTATGCACTTTTGGCCTATCAGACAAAGGTCTAGATATTGAATAAGGATACACCTTACCATCTTGTTAATGGTATGAAAGTAGTATTACCTTTACAGTTGGAAATACCTTCTTTGTGTGTTTCTTTTAAAAATATGATCAAATATAATGAATATAAAGAGAAGTGATTACATGAATTAGAAATATTGGATGATAGGTGCATAGTGGATATTGAAATTATTAAAGTCTACCAAGATCTTAGTAAAAAATCACATGTAAAGAAAGTTTTCAAATGTGAATTTAAAATAGGAGACCTAGTGCTAAAAGAGAAGTAAAATGACACAAATGTTGATAAAGAGAAGAAAGGTAAATTTAAGCCAAATTGGTTGGGCCAATTTATGGTTATGGAGAAGATAGGTACATGATCCTGTCAATTAGATAAGCTAAATGGGAATTCTGTGGGGAAACCTATGAACATTTAACACTTATACCAATATTATACATGATTGTAAATATTCTAAAAAAAATTAAAATATTTGAAATCAAGATGTGAGCATGACATAATTCTTGGATTACACTATTTACATATATTTTTTATCACATGTTTTTTTATGGCATATTATTTACATACACACATGCATTTCACAGTATCTAAGAGTTATTTAGGACATACAAGTTACACATAGGCATATAATTGTTGGTTTTCCCTCCATATAGTGGCCATACCGATACTATGGGTATCTTGTTCCACATGTTTCACAATCACATGATATATTTATATGACTTTTGTACAATGTTGAGCCAGCTATATTGCTTACACATGCCTTGCTAGTTACTCAATTTTTACACAATAATACATGATGTTCCACTATACTACAATGTGACATTGATATATATGGATGGTGTAGACTAGTTCCTTGTTTTATGTTTGATTATTTTATTACTTTTTTGCATGATAGGCTACTTTACATGTTGACTATTATGTGTGTCCCTTGGCCTTGATTGATGTCCCTTGTTTGTGACATTTTTATGTCCTCATGTGTGTGTCCCTTACCCTTATTTATTATGACATTTTATGTCTCTTATATATGACCATTGTCCTTATGTGTTTGTGTTTTTTGAACTTGTTGACATTGAGGGGTGCAATGATATAGATCATGCATTGTTACTCCACAGTCTTATTTAGTTACACTTATACTATGTGCTTCATTGATATATATATATATAGACATGACACTTACATAACCTATGTTCCATATGTTACATACATACCTTGATTAACTACTCTCCACTTAATCAAATGATATTTCATGATGTTATCATTATAGATGGCATGATATAGTTATCTCGTATTTTGAGATGAATGACTTACATGATATAAATTTCATATCAAAAGGGGGGCATTATAGTGGGCTTGTCATATAGACGTAATCCCTTGTGATAAACAAATTAGAGGAGAGTATAGATTTCAAATATTTCAAAGATTTGAGGGGTTTAGTTACATGACTGATATTAGCTCATTAATACAGATTAAAAGGGCATATGGCATGCATATGCATTCACTTTACAAACACTTGAACATATATTCATACACACTTGGGTGCATATACATGGGCACATGTGCATAGTTTATAGGAATAAGATTATAGGTTTTCACATACATATACACTTGAGATATAGGTTCTAAAATTTAACATATATAAGCATGAAATTCTATATTAGTTGTTAAAGATTCAAGGGGAGTGATATTCATTCATACACACATACACAACAACATAGTTACAAAAGAATAAAAAATGGTTGTCATTTCATTTCACACTTATCAAACTTGTGGTCATGACGGGTGCATAGACACAATCCATTCTCTTTCGATCATGCATTATATTCTACATTGATTTAAACTACACAATCAAACTTGTAGTCATGTTGGGGGCATGAACATTGTTCAAATCATTCCAATCATATAATTCTATTTTTACATGGAGTGAACTTGATTAAACTAAAGCAAAACATTACAATTGAATATTCAAGCCATTTTTAGTGGTTAATTCAAATTCTTTGAAGAAATTTGTCTGATGGTTATATCATTTACCTATGCAGTTATTTCTTTGAGCAAACCTAGCCTCATGGCTCTCTATTTTTCCTACATAGTTATTTGAACTAGTACATTACATAATTTTGACCACATTCATGAGGGTTGAGTCATGTTTCCTTTCTTGTATAGTTACATAAGTTTGGGGCGTGATCACCCTGACTATTCATGTGATCTAACAAGGAAGCATAGTCCTTTAATGCTTCAACAAAGAAGCATAATCTCCAACAAGTTATAGGGAAACATGATTCGCTAATGTACATGTCTACTCCTTTTCTCTTAAAGCTTTGACAAATTTTAGATTTCACATATGGACATTGACTACACATTCATTATATGTTTACATGGAGAAAAGTTGTAAATTAGAGCCATATCTCAAAAGGTAAATTGTGTTGTACACACTCAGGTAAATTTTATCTTTTTACTCTAGCTAATCCATTACTATAATAAAATGGGGGTATTTTTAGATACTAAAATCTGGTCTTTGGTACTTGATAATGGCAAACTTGACACACATTTACCACACGTGACCTAATCACTCAAACAAAGTCCTAATCCAACACCCTCTCACACTTGCATGTTATCTTATGATTCAATACTAATATTTTGTTGTTATACACCTACAAGAACCTCACTATCTATTTCAACCCTGATAAATATCCTACATGTACATCTCTAGACTCTCGGTTATGTTTACATGTACACGAGTAGGTTCGATATTGACCCACTCCAAGCAAAAACTATTTTCTAAAGTCAAACCCATCATTGGGGTTGACCTATCATCCTAGTGTGTTGGTGGTGTGAGGAATTATTCAATTGGATCCATATATAAACAAATCCAAGAATTCTTCAAAGGGGACTTGGCACTTATCTGTTATACATTTATGCACTATTGTATACTGAGAAAAATTTTCTTATTCTTCCCAATTTGCATATTTATCACTAGCAACAATCACAATCCAAGTTTGAAGCATACCAAATTAGATCTAAAACAATCTTATCAATTATAAAGACTAATTATTAGCAACATACACAAAGTGAAGGAGCACAATTACGCAATCACACTAGGTGGGAGAACTACACATGACTTTATTTTCATCCTTGGAGTATTATATATGTAAGCAGCAGTCAATCATAAAATAAAAGTGATTGGGATCAACACAACCTATTACATTTTTTCCCATTTTTTTAATTTTCTAATTCTTACAAGCATATATAGGGTTTGAAGGCAAAGTAGGCTAATTTCTAGATTTACATGTGTCATCAAGGTTTGGGATTTGCAAACATAATATAACAAGAATATATAGTTGTAGGTGACCATACAATCACTATGCCATAATTCCATTCATTTTAGTACCTACCAAAATGTCAATATAAATCAACAATATTAACCCAATTCTATAAAACCAACCCAAAATGTCAGCATGCTTATCATTTATTTTCACTTTCACAATATTGTCACTATCAAAAAATTAACCAGAAAAGCTAAGTATCTTAATCTCCTTAGTACTTTTGAAAAACATTATAAATTTAAATTGCATATGATCATTATCAAATGCATAATTAACACACGGTTAAGATGTCATGGTAATAGCTTGTATTCATTTTTATAGTTTATAATTAAACATCATGATAATAGAGCTCAACCACATAACAACCCTCCTTTTCTATGATTGTCTATAGCAATGCAACAAGGTGGGATTTTTTAGTTTTCAAACATCATGCTTGCAGTTAAAGGAATTAATAGGTGCTCCTGAAGGTGTGTTTAACCTTTCTACGTAACCCTAACTAACATAACAATAAATTTATTTAATAGGATTAACTTCTATATATGTGCCATGATGCACTATATTCACTCTAAGTGATTTTATCTTAGCTTCAATACCTATTGACTCAATCAAGCCAATTTAGTTAGTTGTTCCTCTTTCTTTGATCTATGATATGCATAACCTCTTCCCTGTTCCTCACACTTTATGTTATTTGTCAACCATTGCACTTCCACTTGTACTCTAATGACCAATTAAATTATTTTTGAGCACTCCCAAGTATTTTGATACATTTATGCCCCATAATCCTCATCCATTATATTTGTTGGTGTAGGATTTTTTCCACTATGTGGTTTTACCTTCATGGTGTTGTTTAGCTTATTTAGGTTTACTCTAGGTCATTGTGAAAGATAATCCCATGTGTGTGAGAATGTTAGGACATATTTACATTTCACCTATATATGTGGCTAATGAGATGATGTTATTTATAACTTTTCTTTTGTGAGACTTTTTTGTTTCATTTAAAGGTTATGAGACTTCAATCTACAGGTTCTTCATGTAGACTTCGCTATTCAGTTGATCATGTTTTAATCTGACAGAGTATCATAGTTATTATGATAGGTGTTTGTTATTTGAATCTTGGTGAGATCCTTACATTACATTCTTGTTATTTTCATTCATTCCAATTTTCAAGGGTTTGGTTGGGTTTCTAAAATATTCATACAAATTTGATCTCCAAAGTCTCTAGATGAAAAATAGACAACACCATTGGATTCAAGGGGTGCCAAAACCCTGGGATTGGATGTAAACATGACTTATATTTGTTATAGCCATTTTTGACCATTTTTGGAGGGTTTCAGATATTTTTCTTAGTTTTCACACATATTTGTATCTCTAGAGTATTCAATTAGAAAACATTTTATAGGTTTTTATGGGTCTTGAAAAATAATAAATGGGTCCTTACTAGTTTTTTAGAAGGTCATACCAATTTTCTAAGATCTAGGTTCTTCTTGTAGGTTTTTTTTTCATTTAAGTTATTTTAGCAAAAGTATAAACATTTAGATTTTTTTGTGATATTTGGTCACCGTCCTCCATTCATGACCATGTGCACATAAGGTCTTGCATGTTCATGCATATACATCTAAGTGGGACTAATCGATCTTCCTTCATCTATGTGCTCATATGGTTGTCTTTGATCTACATAACTTTATGCATCCACGTCTATGTGTGTCAGCTAGTTGTCCTCACCCTGCATGCCTACACCCACTATGCACACCTCTGTGGCTCTACGCATCCATGACCATATATGTTAATTGACTATCTTCACACCATGCACACACATGACCACCCCCGATACATGCAGCTTCATGTCCATGTGGGTCAACCATCCAACCTCATTTCATGTGTTCGCACACCCATACCTACTATGTACATAATTGTGACACAAGCAACCTTGAAATCATGACGATGGTACAAAGATGTTAAAATTAACCCTGCATATTGTCACACTATTCATTTGGAAAATGGAGGCATTTTTTGGATGATGTCACTCACCCATCAATCACATCAATCAAGAGGGGGGAGCACTCACAAAAGATCCTAGCCCCTTGGTCATATGATAAATAAGCCCTGGTCACTTCTAACCTAAAAGAACTTAATTTTTATTCAAAAGAGGCTCCATTTTTTATTGGGAAATTTGATGCAAAAAGTTTCTCTTGGGGAATTTGATTCAAATTTTTTTGCACCACTATTTATGCCCAAAATTTTCCATTTGACTAAATTTTCAAACACATCTTTTGATCAGTAGCCTAGCTTTGAGTGTCATCAACTTCAAAAGTGCTTATTTTTTTTCATCTATACACATTAGTGTTTATATTGGGTATATTATAGTGCCCTTCAAACCAAATTTTATATTCTCTTGGATGCATTATTAGTTGAGCATGAAATCCCTCCAGTTTTTTCATACTTGTGCATAAATTACTTAAGATACATTCTCAGTTATTCTCGATGTCTAAATGAGCATGTTTGTATTTGTAACTTTTGAGGGGGTCACTATAAATAATTATGAGGGGGTATTTTGTGGTGATATGATTTTTTTCTACATTTCTTATTTACTTTTTGCAACAACTTTTCCTTTTACATTATGGATTCAAGTCTAATAAGTTTGCTTATACTGTTTAATTATCATGAATGGAAATATAGAATGAAAATCATTTTGCAATACAAGGGTTATCATCAAATTGTAATGGGCACTGAAACTAAACCTATAGAGTAGAAATGAAAATCAAATGTTTTAATTATTGTGATAAAGTTTGTAGACTATTGTGTCTTCCCATCTCTCCTAATCTACTCTTTCACATATAATCTACCAAAACACCTACTCAAGTGTTGATCACTCTAGGAACACTATTTGGGAAGTAAGATGTGATGAGATGCCATGAGGTAGAGAATTAGCTCATTATTTTGAGCCCATATCACTATGGCACCCTATAAGGCTTCTTCACCAAGTTTAGACTTCTGAGGTTGCAGTGAAAAGAATCTGGTATTGACAATAAAGACAAATAATTTGTTATGTCGATACTCTTCAAACTGGGTCCATCGTATTTTATATTTGTGTCCACTTTCCATGCCATAAAAAGTGCTCTTTCAGCCACATGGAAGATGTGTTATTTAGATACATTTGTTGTTGACTTGATTCAGGAGAAATATAAGTTGATATAGATGGGAACAATGAAGTCTTCAAAATCTCATGCACTTTTGGCTAAGAAAAATAAAGTTTCAAACAACAGAGAGAAGAAACAAAATAAAAGGGATCAAGAGAAGGATGTAAATCCTCCCACTTATAAATATAATAATGAGACCTCTTTTTCTAGTTTTAAGCCTAAGAAAGATAGGATCAAAAGTGAGTTTTACTAAGGAAAGCATGATTAAAGTAAATATTTGAAGAAGTAGATTGACCAACTGACTAAGATGTTCAAGAAACATAATATTAGTGTCCCTGATTATTCTAATCAGATTTCATCAAGCCAAGAATCCTTTAAGGTAAATGACTAAGGTAAATAAAAGGCAAAAGATAATGGTAAGGGTTGTACCTCTTAATCATATATGGGTCATTGAATTTGGTGCTTCACATCACATGGCCTCTTCATAGATAGAGTTTAATTCCTTGGAACCATGTGACATGTCCTCTATACAATTGGGTGATGACACTTTTAACAAGGTTCTTGAGAGAGGGTATATTGAAGTGATTAGTGAAACATTCAATAATGTTATAAGTGTTCCCTTGCTTTCAACTAATCTCCTATCAGTTTACCAAATTACTTACCTTAGACCAAGCATGCGAGTTGATTTCACTCTAGATTTAGTGTATGTTAGAGAGATGCATAGTGATATTGTATTATCAATGGGAATGGTCGATCATCAACTTGGCTATATAAATTCTCACACTTTCCTCCTAACTCTCCTTCATATTGCTCTTCTTCAAACTCATCTAAACTTGATGAAATTTTTGAACCTGAGCACACCTCTAATATTAATGACTCTTCTTCTATCACAAATGACTATAATAGTGATGGAGACACACCTCTGCCATGTCCTTGTCACCTTCTATATATTGAGTAGTTAGTTCCTGATCCACTTACCTCTAGTCTACTCAATACATTACATAGAATGGGTATATTGATCCTAGACTCATCACACATTGGGTAGTCTATTCTATAGTTACAGGCCATTACGTAGTCCTTCTTGGCCTACACTTCTAATACAACATCATGGCATAGAGTAGTTGTCCCATCTACCTTACACAATGATGAAAATTCCTTATAGAGGAATCACACATTGGTTAAAGATCCATCAGGCACTTGGCAAACACATTCACTATTCTAGGGTGATCCACTCTTCACGACATCTACTTTTGATCCATAGTCACTCTAAGGCACACTCTTGTGGGACACAAGATGGCTACAGGTAGTTATAGATCTTAGTGGGGATTTTTAGCCCTATCTTATTCTTTGTTATCTTTGGGGAGGGGTTTTATTCCTAAGGGTTGTCTCCTTTTCTACACATTATGGGACTCATCAAGCCTCATTTCTTGAACCTAATTCTTCTACCCACCTAAGATATACTTAAGGTGGGTGTTGGTGTAGGATTTTTCCCATTATGTGGTTTTATCTACACAATGTTATTTAGTTTTCTTATGTTTATTTTACGTCATTAGTGAAAGATAATCCCATATGCATGAGGATGTTGGGACATGTCTATCTTTCACCTATATATATAACTTTCCTATTGCTTTTGTGGCTAATGATAAAATTTTGTTTACAATTTTCCTTTTATGAGACTTTTTTATTTCATTTGAAGGTTATGATATTTCACTCTATAGGTTTTTTATGCAAGTGTAGACAATATTTATGGATCATATAGCACCTTAGTCTTGTACACTTGGAAAACTCATACATTGGTTGTTCCTCTCAATTCTAGACCTTTCCCACTTTCATAAGTCTCGCATATGCTCTATCTTGTGCCTCTTGGCTGATATCTCTTAGTCCAACTAATCTTATGTTGATGACCCAGGACTTATATCTTACCTAGAATGCTTAAAATGTGTTTCTCTTCCACCTCTACAAGTTCTGAACCTATACATACTTCCCTATTCCTTGGACATTGATGTTCAAGATAGACACTAACATTGATGTTAGTGTCATGACCTGATGTAAGTGTCCAATTCCATAAAATCATCTATTTTGTAATGAAACATATCCTAACGGTCAGCCTAAGTGATTTAATGTGAGTTACTTATTCAAAGGAATTGATATAAATATAAAATCAACCTCATTCATTCCTCATGTAGAAAATACCAAAAGAGACCAAGACAACTTATCAAAAACCCTCTATCGAGCATTCATTTGCACAAATCTTCCCTATTTCCATATCATTCATAGGTACAACACATCTACATATTTGAAGTAATAAAATATCAGCCCAAGATCTTGATTTCCCAAGTTACAAGCTAGGTCACTATTGTACTTACTTTGCACATATTGCATGATTCACACATAAGCCAACATATATGGGAGAACTACATCAGTCTAAGGTCCTCTTCAAAATATTGATTATGTAGGTATCACTCATTGACATAGGGGTATTTAGGGTCAACTAAATACCATTTTCCCACTAATCCATTTTTTCCCAAAGTCACAAAAAGATGAAGAATTAGGGTTTTATAAATTCATGAGGAATGATAATCTATGACCTAGATCTGAATACACCAAAACAAAGCTAAAGTCAAACCTAGCAGCATACAGGTGGTTGTATCCTTTTCTAATAGGTATTATATATAGGACACTTACATCAAACCCAAATAATAGTGTTGATGTAACAGTCCCAAGCTGACATTTATGTCTAGAGCTCTAGAAGTGTCAGATCTAAAATCTGACGACTGTTCCAAAATCATATCCTAGCCTACTTTTTGCTTGTTCAAGATCTAGCACTATGTTATCATCAAAACCAAATAACTATATCACTTATTTATCAATTCTATACATAACTTAGTTGTACTTTCTATGTTTATTCTACTCTCTACATAATAAATTAAGTGTATGTTTATATTTGAGTTTACATCCAATCAACCTGTTATAGATCTGATTATTACCCTTATGCATTGTCATTTATATAATTTTAACCATATTAAAACCAAGTAAGGATTCCTCAATCCATTTTAGGGTTAAACATTTGGTGAACCTAACTCATATGAATGCAAACTTTTTTATTCCTATCATTCATTGGGGACCGACAAACTAGGAAAAGGGTTTTAGATTATTGTACTTTTTCATTTCTTACTTATATTATTTTACATGTAACTTAAGTGCAGCTCTGGATTAGGAAGTGTGACCATTGAACACATTGAGTTTCCCATTCCATCATCTAAGATGTCTCACACCAATGAGGGATCTCATACTTTGGATCAAGATGATACCCATGTTGACAATGAAAAACATACTGATAAGGTTATCATAGAAGAAGATTTTGATAATGAAAACCATTAAACAAATGAAAATGAGCAAATAGACCATGATCAAATGCAAGCTACTACATTGTTTCTTGAACATATTTTACAAAATCCTAAATATCTTTATGAGATCTTAAAAACTATACTAGAAGAAGAAAGTTCCAAAACTATAGTTGAAACGTATCTCCCCTTGAACACATTACAACATAACACATCTAGTGGGGTACATGTTATGTGTTTAAACCTTTGTTTTTTGAAACTACTATTGATCAATCTATCATGGAATTACTAATTATTTCAACATAACTACTAGTTTCAATGCCTATTACTACTCAAAACATATTTACATCCCCTTTGGTGACTACTCAAATTATTGATATAAATCCCACTAGGTCCATAGTTCAAACACTCCATCAAGTTATAAAAAAAAATTTAGGATAAGGCTACAATTATTGAAAAAAATGCTTTAAAATTTCCTCTTGCTATTGATTCACAAGATGTGCTACATAACCCTATTGCACTTGATATATTCTTGCACCCTTTGCCAACTAGATTTGTTGCACCTAAGTTTCTATTTTATGATGGCAAGGTTGATCCTAAAAAACATCTTCAATCCTTTTATGTGGCATGCCTTGATTATGCCTCCAATGATAAAATTTTTACCAAATTATTTCCAAGGAGCCTCAAGGACTATGCTTTGAGGTGGTTCTATGATTTACCTCTCCAATCTGTAAAAGCATTTAAACCTCTTGCAGACTAGTTTTTAGTGCACTTTTCCATTAATATTTCTAAAAACATTTCCTATGCTCAAATTACTAAAATCAAATAAGGAATCGATGAACCTATCAATGAATATGTCTTGAGATATAATACAAAGCTAGTTAAATTGACCAATCCTATGGTAGATAAGGAGTTACAAGACATTAAAACAAAGTTTGCTTACTCTTTTACATGATTCCATTATTTTTAAGAAGATCAAATCCTTAAATGACTTATGCCATGTTGTATAAGACTGTGAAATGAAGTTTATTTCATTGAAAAATCTCAATTATTTAGCAAACACACTAGTTACATCTACATCTAGTACCAAATTTACAATCAAACCAAGTTATAAGGTAAAATCTCATGAGACTAAAAAGGAAACAACCACCATAGCTAACACAGCTTCATAATAGATCAATTGGATTATTTTATACAATCCACCAAGGAGATAATTCTCTCATTTACCAGAGTCCCTAGATTCATTACTCCTATGGTTGCTAAAGTGTTAAGTTATATCTCTCCCTCATCTTATCAATGTTGATATGAGTCAACCTCTACCTAAAGGATATGATGTGAATGCTTATTGTGATTATCATCAGGGACTAGGGCATTATACAAGTATATTTTTTACCTTGAATCATAATATCTAAGATCTTGTTAATGCCCACAAGGTTATATTTGAAGATCCTCCAAAGAAATCAGGATCATAACTTGGTGATCACCATAAACATAAAATATCTAACAATCCTTTGCAAGACCATTATAAAAAGGAACCATAAGTTCAAATGGTTTATAATGCACATGCCCCTCCACCACATTATAGGCACCCACTATATGGGATTATTGGTACTTACATGTGACATAAACCTCCTATGGTTTAGATACCCTCTATTAATTTTGATGATAATGAGATTGAGGATGATGAATATGATATTCATTCTTTATTCATTCGAGCATACCTTTATAAACACCCTATACACAATGTTATGAGCAAGAATATTTATACCATTATATTATTTACACACTTGGGTTATACTTATAATGATTTACATCCTTCTAATAGATCAATTAGAGCATTCGATAGGACCTCCCAAAAGGTTCTTGGTGAGATTGACCTACATTTATAGGTCAGTCATACACATGTGATTAATACCTTTTCAGTCATACCTTCCATGGGCATATTTGATATGTTATTGGGAAGACCTTGGATCCATACACTTTGAGTATTACTTTCTACAATGTATGGGTGTGTTAAATATATTCATGCCAATCAGGTAATTATAGTTTTTTGGAATTCCATATGAGCATCCTCTTGAACAAGAGAAACTTATAGTCAAATAGTTAATGACCAAGCCTACTAAGGCTCACTCACTACAAAAGGGTAAGCAATAGGCAATCCCCTTTTCTATGTATCCAATACTTGAAGGACTATTACATCAGAGACATACAGTGTGTTGGGTGAATATTTTGTCGGCTAGCTAACTGGTGACCAAAATAGTTCCTATCACCACAGGCATAGGGAGATTGGTCATCCAATGTTGCAAGTTTACCACATCTAAAGGGGAAAAATCTCTCCTCTCATCAAGGAGAGGTTCCTTATTAAATATACGAAGGCTATAATATATATATATAAGCAGAAAGTAAGGCACAGGGGTGGAATGAACCATCCATCTCTCTTTTTTTAGAGATGATGCTAACAAATAGAGGAGAAATTCTGGGTGATTGGTGAAGGCACTTCTCTTCTTTCAGAAGTAACATTTATCCAAGAGCTAGATCCCTTCTTAGATAGTAAAAATCTTGGGGAAACGATAGAAGGCACTTCTCTTCTTTCAAAAGTGCTTGTTCTTACAAACAGTAGGACTCTTTCTAGTAACAAGTGACTGGTAACTAGGTCCAAAGTAACAAGCAATCTAAGATGTAGCTCAAATTCTCCACCTTGACTACCCTAGAGTGAGGTACAAATAATAATGGGGGCAAAAAGTCATCCCAAGGTCCTTTACACAAAAATAGAAAAGAAAAACACAAACTGAAAACAATTATGTCAGCACAAAGTTTGAAAGTAACTGGTTTCGGGACACCTTCCTTATCACTTCTACTAGCTCTGCTTGTTAAATTAAATAAACAAGAACACATTCAGAAGATAGACATAAGAACAATCTCCTAAAATGGTACAAGCTATACAGCACAAAGTCTGTGAATCACTTGCTTTCTCATTCAGATAAAATAATATGAAATACAATCTGAGCTCAAAGTCTCAATATTTGCCTTTCAATTTGGGTAGAGTTTTGCTTTTATATTCAGGAATATATCCTTAAAACAATAAAAGAGATTACAATATATAGCAGCCAAGAAATACTTGACACTTTTTTTCATAGAATGGCCCATACTGTGCATTTAATGCCTTGAACACATTTCCAGGTTTGTTAAAGGACTACGTTGAAAATAGGGTGGTTGTCTTAACTATGGCATGTCATTTCATCCCATATGTCTTCTCTCAAGTATGGATCATCTGGTATGTCCCCTCTGACATCTACATAGCTGTCCATTTTGTCTTTACTTCATGGAAGGAAAAATAAGCCACATCTTTAATTTGCAAGCCAAAATACCTGCTTAGTGGACTATTCCACCTATTGAAATTACTTCTACACAGATATTTCAAGCTTTTCCCTCTTTCTACTTTTGTCTTTTCCAACTTTGTCTCTTCCTGCTATGATTTGAGCTATCGAGCTATCTTTTGGTCAGTCGTTTGGTTCTTCTTTTAAATTCCATGCTTTATTTGAATTTCCACAGATATTTCTTTACTTTAAATTTGACGTCTGTTGGACCGTCAATGGTCTCCAGCTACTTGAACCATGTTGACCCTTGAACCTATGAACTTGTGAACCTATGAAAGTTCATTATTTCATTGGTTCATTCTATCTCTTTTGTTCTATCACTTCTTGGTTCAATTGCTTTCCCGCTCCTTAGTTGAACCATCCGTAGAACCACCTATTTGCTACTTTTTCCCTTGACTGAGGCTACCCTTGAACCTTTGAACCTATGAACCATTGAGCTTTGAACTCTTTCAGTTCAAGGTTTAATCAGTTCATCGGTTCATCCTTTGTTCCATTCAATCATGCTTCCCTTATCTTTCTTTATCTAAGTCATCAAAGGCTCTTGGGACGCCCCAAAGGGAAGGTGTCCCTTTGGGATTTTAAAACGGTCTTTTCTTTATCATCAAGTGCCCCCTCACAAGGGTACCTACCCTTCAGGATTTTTTGGGTGGCCTTCAGGCTTAAAATTCCCCGGTGGGTTATTGCTTCTTCAGTGGTCTTTTTCCGTTGGGCTTTTCCTTCGAACAAAAAGTCCAAAGGAGTTCCTTCAGAAAAAATGTCTAAAAGAAAGCTTCTTCCTTAGCCATTTTTTCCTTCCAATTTCTTCGGGCTCCTTCCTGAGTGAATTCCTTTAGCCTCTTTCACGTAGTCATTTCCATCGAACAAAAAGTCTAAAGGAATTGTTCTTTTTGGGCCTTCGAACAAATCTGAAGGAATTCTATCTTTTCTTTGACCTTTAAACCAATGTTGCCTGCCTTTCGTAAGGGCACTTGCCTCTTTGACTTTGGGGCAGCCCCTTGAACCTACCAATTGAACCAACATTGGTTCAACGGTTCAATGCTTCAATCGGTTCATTCTTCATTATTTGGCTAAGTCTTTTTTATCTTTTGCACTAAGCGCATTGAACCAATTGGTCGTTGAACTCGTTGAACTCGTCTAAGTGTTGAGAGCTTGCTTTTTTCCTGCAGAGTCTGTAGAAATCAACCTATGAAGCCCGTAAAACTTGGCCTGCAGAGTCTGTAGATTTTCTTCTTATGGAGTCCATAGATTTTCTTCCTACAGAGCCTGTAGATTCAAGCCTGTAGAGTTCATAGATTCAAGCCTATAGAGTCCGTATATTTTTGGAAGAGCTTTGAAAAATGAAGAACTTGAATGCTCAGAACAATTTTTGAAAAGGGGAGAGATGATTTTTGTCTGTTGAACCAAAATAGTTCATAGGTTGTCCCAAAAATGAGTGACATTTTTGGGGACAATAGCTGGCTCCAGTTGGGGAACTTCCTTCAGTTGAAAACTTGGAATATCTGAGGGGAGTAGAAACTAGAATCTCCAGTGCCTTGAAGTATGCCATTGGGCTACAGAGTCATGCTACCCAAAAAGAAAGGCTCCAAAAAATGAAAATGAAAATCATAAAATAGAACTAAAGACTATACAGATATACATATGTATAGATGATCTTATCCGATGTCTCAAGATTTGAAGTGCTTCATATGCCACCCTCTGTGAGACAGTGAAAATGGTGTGCCATCCTGATAAACCAGCAGGAAACCATTTTGTCCCCAAAATGGTGACAAGTGAATGGAACTCTCCACCAAGAAACCAATTTTTTGCATCTTCCTCTTGGCTCTTTCTTCTTCTTTCCCCATGGAAGGGTGTGATCTTCAAATTGAAAACCATAACTCCTTGCTCTCTTAGTGAAGAGTTCCTTTTGCTGACTTTGGAGTACAGTAGGATGGTACACCACCATAGCTTGTTGTTTCAGCTGGTCCATTCCAGCACATGCTTTGATTATTAGCATCAAACTCCTGACAAACCATTGGTTCAACATCTCCTTTGGTGTGAAGGAGTTTGATATCTTCATCCTAAGCAGTCTTCAATTCAAGCAACAAAGATTCACATCTAGCTATGTTGTTGGTGTTGTTAAACTACAACTTGCATGAAGGAAAAATATCTCCTTGAGGAGATATCAACACAGTCTTGGCTCCAACATTAGTGGGAGAATTGCTGCCATTGGATTCTAGGATCCAAGCAACATCAGAAATTGATCTTCTATCAAATTTCTCTTCATGGGAGATGGAAGATCCTTCTTGATTTGTACTACACCCTACCAATTTTTTTGATGCCTTATTTGGATGAAATCTTGGATTGCCAGCTACAGGACTTTCATTAGTTGGGACATGAGCGTCCTATATGGTCAAGAAGTAATTACCCCTGCCTAAAGGCTCAAATAAAATTTGAGCAGCAGGGGCTGATGTTTGGGTAACCACAATCTTTGCCTCGGACAGGTCTACACTTAGTTCTCCACCAATGTTTAATTGCTCAGGATTGGCTTGTAGGGATTCAAACTCAGTCATTTGAATTTTGGATTTCTTGACATGATCAATCATGGAAAATGACTGAGATGGACTTGCAAGAGAGGATGGGAGTTCATCCTTTTGGTTTTTGGGAGGGGAGGACTGATCTGTGAATTTGAAGTAGAAGGTGCAGAGATGTTTGATGTACTTACTTCTTTGGCAATCATCGGGTCCTTTGACTAGAAAGGAAGAGGGGTTCTCTCTTTAGCAATTGAAATTGTTGGTTGGGGTTGCTCCTCTATCTTCTCTTTGTTAGCCTACTGGGCTAACTGATTCTCAGACCTAGTGAATACTGCATATGATCCTTCGATTGTTTCAGCTTCACTTCAGGATTCATCCTGAAAATTCAAGAAACCAATGTGGGAGTCACCAGCTGATTCTTCTAGATCCTCCCTGAAGAGATCAGTGCCATTTTCTTGCTTGAACTCAGGTTGGAAATAGGAAATATATTTAGTTTCTAGATATCCAACTACTAAGTTGGTTGGAGGTGCTTCAAGGGCAAGGTTCTTCTGTGGGGGAGGAAGATGATTTGGTTGCCCTTGGCTTCTGGCAGTGTTACCTTGATATGGCTGATTAGGGATGTCCTCCTTGCTATATCTTGATTAGGAGGAGCAGACATACTTTGGGCCATTTTCCTTTTCAAGGCTAGCAATTCATTTGCCAGATTTTGTATTATTGGGTTAGTGGTGTGAGTATTTAGAAGATGAAGAGGATTTACCTTTGTTCAAGTCTCTCCTTATCTTTCCTACCAAGATAAGGTCATCTTCTA
The DNA here is from genome assembly GCA_037957365.1 of Torreya grandis. NCBI lineage: Eukaryota > Viridiplantae > Streptophyta > Pinopsida > Cupressales > Taxaceae > Torreya > Torreya grandis. Next base: position 4,284,642 of record JARHVA010000267.1, read on the forward strand.
CCTCAGTAGTCAAGTCTTGAGTAGTAGCAAGGTCTATGTGGCCAGCTCATCTCAGCAGAAAACTCACTTCAGGTAGCTGTGAGTTGATGAAGAAGCATTTGAGGTTCTAAGGTGTCAGCTGGGCTACCATGGGAATCATGTGCCTCAGCTTGTCAAATCTAGCAATGAAGTCCCTCATAGGTTCATGGGGCTCCTTCTTCATTTGTGTGAGTTGGGCTAGCAAGGCATGTGCATCCTCTGTAGGCTTGAACCTTACTTCGAACTTGGCTTTTAGGGTGTTTTAGTATGTCACTGATCAAGCCTACAGATGGTAGAACCATTCTGAAGCAGTGCCTTGTAGGGTCTCCACAAAAAGCCTGACTACCACATCTTCAAATTCCACCCCTATCACACCATATGCTATACTAAAGGCTGCAATGTGTTCATTAGGGTGAACTCTCCCATCCCCAAAGAATTTGGGGAAGTTATTTCTTGAGCTACATGGAAGTTCATGCAGAGGCAGAGTCAAGTTGAGTGGGCCAAATGGGTTACCCCAGGGGCCTTGAACTGCCATGATTTAATTATCAAAAATAGGGATAACAAATCTGGGTGGAGTGGCTAGTTTGCAAAACAAAAATGGAAAAGGACTGGCCCTACTTCAGCTTGAGGCTTGAGGCTTCAAACTGCACACTCTTTCCCAGCAGCTCTAGTTTTGCAAACCAGATAAAATAATAGAAGTGGAGGAAGATGGTAAGGCTATAATGATAATGGGTAAGACATGGAACAGAGTCACTAGAGTTTGTAATGGATAAGGGTTATAATGATTATGGGTAAGACACAGGTGATGTTTCAATCTGAAACTTGAGGTTCCAAATTGCACAAAATTATTGTGTCCCCAGTGGAGTCACCAAAAGTTGTTGGGTGAATATTTTGTCAACCAGATAACTGGTGACCAAAATAGTTCCTATCACCATAGCATAGGGAGATTGGTCATCCAATGTTGCAGGTTTACCACATCCAAAGAGCACAAATCTCTCCTCTCATCAAGGGGAGGTTCCCTATTAAATATGCGGAGGCTATATACTATATATATAAGCAAAAAGTAAGACACAGGGGTGGAATGAGCCATCCATCTCTCTTTTTTCAGAGATGATGCTAACAAACAGAGGAGAAATCTTGGGTGATTGGTGAAGGCACTTCTCTTCTTTCAGAAGTAACATTTAGCCAAGAGCTAGATCCCTTCCTGGATAGCAGAAATCTTGGTGAAGTGACAGATGGCACTTCTCTTCTTTCAAAAGTGCTTGTTCTTACAAACAGCAGGACTCTTTCTAGTAACAAGTGACTGGTAACTAGGTCCAAAGTAACCAGCAATCTAAGATGTAGCTCAAAGTCTCCACCTTGACTGCCCTAGAGTGAGGTATGAAGAACAATGGGGGCACAAAGTCATCCCAAGGTCCTTTACATAAAAATAGAAAAGAAAAAGACACACTAAAAACAATTATGTCAGCACAAAGTCTGAAAGTAACTAGTTTTGGGACACCTTCCTTATCAATTCCACTAGCTCTGTTTGTTAAATTAAATAAACAATAACACATTCAAGAGACAAACATAAGAATAATCTCCTAAAATGGTACAAGCTATACACCACAAAGTCTGCAAATCACTTGCTTTCTCATTCAGATAAAATAATATGAAATATAATCTGAGCTCAAAGTCTCAGTATTCACCCTTCAATTTGGGTAGAGTTTTGCTTCTATATTTGAGAAGATCTCCTTAAAACAATAAAAGAGATTACAATATATAGCAAGCAAGAAATACTTGGCACTTTTTTTCATAAAACGGCCCATGCTGTGCATTCAATGCATTGAATGCATTTCCAGGTTTGTCAAAGGACTACATTGAAAATAGGGTGGCTATCTTAACTATGGCATGTCATTTCATCCCATATGTCTTCTCCTGAGTCTGGATCATCTGGTCTGTCCCCTCTGACATCTGCACAGCTGTCCATTTTGTCTTTACTTCATGGAAGGAAAAATAGGCCACGTCTTTAATTTGCAAGCCAAAATCCCTGCTTAGTGGACTATTCCACCTACTGAAATTAATTTTGCATAGATATTTTAGGCTTTTCCCTCTTTCTAATTTTGTCTTTTCTAGCTTTGTCTCTTTCTGCTGTGATTTGAGCTATCAGGCTATCTTTTGGTCAGTCGCTTGGTTCTTCCTTTAAATTCTGCACTTTATTTGAATTTCCACATATACTTTTTTACTTTAAATTTAACATTCACGGGACCGTCAATGGTCACCAGTTTCTTGAACCATGTTGAACCTTGAACCTATGAACCTATGAAAGTTCATTGGTTCATTGGTTCATTCTGTCTCTTTTGTTTCATCGCTTCCTTGTTCAATCGCTTTCCCGCTCCTTAGTTGAACCATCCGTTGAACCACCTATTTGATGCTTTTTCCCTTGACTGAGGCCACCCTTGAACCTTTGAACCTATGAACTATTGAAATTTGAAATCTTTTGGTTCAAGGTTCAATCGGTTCATTGGTTCATCCTTTGTTTCGTTCAATCATGCTTCCCTTATCTTTCTTTGTTTAAGTCATCGAAGGCTCTTGGGACGCCCCGAAGGGAAGGTGTCCCTTCATGGTTTTAAAACAATCTTTTCTTTGTCATCAAGCACCCCCCCCCACAAGGGTACCTACCCTTCAATATTTTTTGGGTGGCCTTCGGGCTTAAAATTCTCAGTGGGTTCTTGCTTCTTCGACGGGCTTTTTCCATTGGGCTTTTCCTTCAGACAAAAAGTTTGAAGGAATTCCTTCAAACAAAATGTCTGGAAGAAAGCTTCTTCATTAGCTATTTGTTCCTTTCAATTTCTTCGAGCTCCTTCCCGAGTGAATTCCTTTAGCCTCCTTCACTTAGTCATTTCCATCAGATAAAAAGTCTGAAGGAATTGTTCCTTTTGGGCCTTCGAACAAATCTGAAGGAATTTTGTCTTTTCTTTGACCTTGAAACTAATGTTGCCTACCTTCGGCAAGGGCACTTGCCTCTTTGGCTTTGGGGCAGCCCCTTGAACCTACCGATTGAACCAACTTTGGTTCAACGGTTCAATGGTTCAATCGGTTCATTCTTCGTTATCTGGCTAAGTCTTTTTGATCTTTTGCACCAAGCGCATTAAACCAATTGGTCGTTGAACCCGTTGAACTCGCCTAAGTGTTGAGAGCTTGCTTCTTTCCTGCAGAGTCTGTATAAATCAACCTGTGAAGCCTGTAGAACTTGGCCTGCAAAGTCCGTAGATTTTCTTCTTGCAGAGTCTGTAGATTTTCTTCTTGCAGAGTCCGTAGATTCAAGCCTGCAGAGTCCGTAGATTTCTGGAAGAGCTTTGAAAACTGAAGAACTTGAATGCTCAAAACAATTTTTGAAAAGGGGAGAGAGGATTTTGGTCTGTTGAACCAAAATAGTTCATAGGTTGTCCCAAAAATGAGTGACATTTTTGGGGACAACATGGTGGATTCCATAGAATCCCCATTTACTATGCAACTATGTTCAAATAGCCAGATCACCTACACATGTACCTATTATGGTTATTCCAAAAAACCATACAACACTCAATGATGGGTTTCATGAACCCCTACTCTTGTTATTCTTACTACTACTTCATGACCATAAAGTCTTATTATACATACACAGAGCATTACCAATACTACTATGATAGATATTGAACCTATATGTGTTCTTCAACAATGTCACAAGATTATTACACTAGGTTCACATTGGGGATATATCTATGATAATCCATTGGATGGCACCATAGGATGATCTTTCCTTTTTAAAAATTCCAAAATTCTAAAAAAAACAAAAAAATTCAAAAATATGTTCAGCACATACATGCTTTATTGGCTCCTTGTCATCTATGAGTTAGGTCCATGTTGATGCATGGCATACTTAGTTACTCATATATACACATGTGTCACTCTTATACTTGAGTGTGATACATACATACATAAAATACATGACCTATTCCTATCTTGGATGTTGTGCCTTCCCTCTACTCATGTCATGTAGACATGGGGGGCATCCACTTCTTTGATCTTGATATACATAGGTTATATGGTTCAATGGTCACTCTACATTATCATGCTTGAGCTTACATATGTAATTACACATGCCTTTATCCATGATTATATCTTACATAGAGTATTTCATATGTTATACACTTGATATTTTTTCCTAACACATTTTATCCATGGGATACTAGGACATGTTGATGTTGGTTGTTTATGATTTACTTTACATACTTCTTTGAGTTTCTTGCCTTACTATTGTATTCCTTATTTGAGCATTTTAATGTGTTCCTTTACTTGTGGCCCCCATGCTTATGTATGCTTTCATTGACATTTACATATGTCATTATTTATTTTATAGACATTTGAATATATCATCCTTACTTTTGTGGACATTTGACTAAGTCATGTCCCTTCGATTGTTTGGCATTTAAACATGCCCCTTATTTATGATCTCTTTGGACCATTGCCTTTTGACTTAATTTTGAGTTCTCTTATGTGTGTGTTTAATTTTCCAATTGATATTTTAATGTTACTATTTAGACATTTCCATGATTTTTATCATGCATTTTAGGCCTTCATGTGAACGCATTGGTTCTATGTGCTTCAATGTTATATCTACCTAGACATGTTCCCTCTATACACTACATGGTTACATTCATAGATTATGCAGTTGTCTTGTCATTTTAAGGTGAGGTAACTTCAAATTCATATATTTCCCTCACCTTAAAGTGGGGGCATATTAGTGGGGGCATGTCAGAGATACATGTTCTCCACATATGGCACAATTTTTAGATTCAATGGGGGCATGCTTTGGAAGCATGTTCTCCACACTCATTCAATATATGTTAGTTATATTAGTTTTTAGATTCAAAAGGGGCATCTCATTTGGCCATGGATTCCACACATTAATAATTTTCATATTCAGTGGAGGCATGCTTTGGAAGCATGTTCTCTGCACCTATTCAACATTCAACATCTCTAAATTATTGTGGGGGCATGTTCTGGAAACATTTTATCCACATTGGTACTTATTTAAGTTTTCATACTTATCCATATATATTGGAGGCATGCTTTGGAAGCATGTTCTGCACACTTACACAATTTTATGAATTGACCAAAGTGCATACGTATATGATTCAGATTCATAGTTGTGACATAATTTTAAACATTGATACCATTATTATACATAGTTTTAACATGAGGCATATATAAGGTGCATATGATATGTAATGTGCACCTAATATTACAAAATATAAATAAATTTTAGATTTTATAACATTCTCATGGATTTTCACCACCCACTAGTTAGACTTTTATGAATTATATTAAGCTAATCTACTACAGTAGTTGGTTCACCTTTTGGTATGGTTGAAGTGAGAAAATCACTCAATCTTGCCAAGTTTTCAGGTTAGAGTTGATAGTATCATCTAGCCTCAGTAGTTTGATAGTGTGGGTGACTCAGTTCACTCACACTCACCAGTTTATAAGTATCATTGGGTTGTACGATTGAGCTAATCTCAACTATTAGGTGGCAACTCACTTTTGTTCCAAGGTTGGGGGCATGTGCATTCCAATCTCTATCTATTTATATCTACTTGGATATATGTATTTTTAATATTTATCTATATTTGTCACAATATGATTTATAGAGCCTTACAATGATAAATAATTTTCAAATCAACTTACCAATAGGCAAGGTAGTTACATCAACACACAGGTGTACTCCTAAACCTTGCTCTTTCAATTTCAATTTATTTCAAGCACTTTCGATTCCAGATTATATACACTGATTATATACTATAACATGCTCTTGGTTTTAGATCAGTCATTAGCAAAACACTCAAGTTAGACACACACAAAGATAAGGTGTGTTATACACACCCAAATACATATTCCTTTCCTTTAAACTAATAATTTCATTATTATATTAAACAGGGGTAAATGTATATTACATTTATGGATTATATAACACCTTAGTCTTGTATACTTAGAAAACTCAGACCTTTCTCTAAAATTCATACCTTTCCCACTTCCACAAGTCTTACATCTGCTCTTTGTGCCCCTTCTCCTATATCTCTTAGTCTGACTAGTATCATGTTGATGACCCAAGCCTTTTATCTTACCCATGATATTTAAAATGTATATATCTTCCACCTCTGCAAGTTCTAAGTATATACCTATTTTCTTGCTCCCTATACACTAACATTGAAGATAGACACTAGCACTGGCATTAGTGTCCTAACATGAAACAAGTGTCCAATGCCTTAAAGTCATATATTTTAAAAATGAAACATATCTTAATTATATCCAAAGGGAAATTGTAACTGATCTATAAATCAATACTAGCTCAGAAAAGATAAATCCTACTAACAATTCTAATTGTAGATAAATTAGATATTCAAGGTCATCACCAAGATGGATCTTCCAGACCTATCCAAGGGATCTCTTACCACAATAATATCACTGGGGAGGGTTACAAAGCCTCCAGTCAAGCAAAACTATGTAATAACCCTACATAGGTCCTACATTTTCATGTTCACAATGTACAAATGAAAAAATTAAAGTAAAATTCTAACCTAGTGCTCACCAAAGCTTTTGGCATAAAGAGGGGGTAATAAACATCAAAAGTAAACATGCATAGAAGACATCTACTCATGTCAATGTATACAAAATCCTAATACATGGGAGAAAAGGACAAATTCATATGTATCTTTTCTTACAAAAGAGGAACAAAGTTAGGAATACTTACCTTTGAAGATGATCCCATCGAGCCTCAATCTCTCACTTGGCCAAGGTCTTTCACAAGAGGTTGTTGTGATATGTAAGGACAATAAGGATAAGTCAGCTATAGGCTATACAACCTATCAATGCATCTAAAAAACTTCACCACAAGACAAGATCCATATCTCCAAAGAAAGTATGAAAACATAAGCTATGCGCTTCAACTAGAATGGTGGATAAATAGATTCATAATATATCTCTTCTTCTTTTCTTAGAAATGATGAAATGAATGTGTTTATATAGTTGAATCTAACCCTAGTCCTTTTCAAAAGTTTAGTCAATAGGGTCAGCCCAATCCATTTTATATTGTTACTGACAAAAACAAATTAGGTCTTGGTCTAGGTCGGTCAGGAGCTAACCTAGACCCTAAATGAGTTTTATCAATTAGAGTATAGGGTTGATGGGGTTGATAGTGTATCGTAAAATGTTAAAAAGGATTTTAGGCTAGTGAAATGATAATAAAGGCATAAATGACTAGAGGAAGGTACAAAAGAAGAGGCAAAGCTTATGGTAATGTTTTTAGGAGATGGTTGTGTATATAACAAGTGGTATTAAATGGAAAAAAATCCTACGAAGCATCGATGATTTGCCCACCACTTTCTTGGTGTACCCCTTAAGGTGTGCACTCTGAAAAATTGAGACTTGATAATTTCTTATAAGAGAGAGAGCATCATTAATTAATAAAGTTTGTAAATATTATATGTATATATATACCAAAATTGAATCTCATCATATGTCACATGAGTGTAACATGAGATGGTGCTTTGGGAAAAGAGCCTATCAATACACAAGTTGAAGATTAATAAATTGCAGTAGGGAGCAAATAAGATAATTGAAAGGATAAAATTGAAAAACACATACCTTTATTTACTTTAGTGTTGTAGATAGATAAGGAAATGCAAGAAATGTAAAGGTGTTCAATGTAAGGAACATTAGGCAAAGCTATAAAAGTTAGTAAAAAAGAATGAAAAATCAAAAATTTTGCAATATAGACATGTAATAAGTGAAAAGATTCTTTACGATGTTAGGATTCTAGAATATTTTGCAGTTTAAAAATAGAATTAGTAGAAATAAAGATATGGTCAAAAGATGTAATCTAGCAGTAAATATTTGAAAGGTGAATAATTTTGGGATAGTAAATATAAATAGGGTAAAAATATAATTCATTTGTTGTTTTTACTATTCTAAGAAAACAAAACTCTGAGATACCAAGTTTGAGACCAAATATCCATCATGGTGTGGAGATGATAGCTAAGATGAGGAGGATGCATAGCAGTTGCAATAAATGTAACACAGGTGAGCAACTAGAAATATCAAAAAATTGAGTATTTTTATTTGAAATTAAGCTAAAAATAGAAATTTAACTGTCAGGCTAAATCTAGGTACTAGAATGAATCCTAAAATATATTTAAATAAACTAGGATTAAAATGGGGTACTAGGTAGGAATAAGTCAGACTGATAAATTCCTAAGGCATTTATGGTAAACAGACAAAAATTCATCATTGTGGACGAACAGAGTCAACATGGTCGACTTAGTTCGTAAGGCGAGGGAAAATTAGAAGGTTGACTACATAGCAGTGGGTCAATTTAGTATGCTAAGAAGGGGTTATATTACATATTAGTAGGCTAACTTAGTTGGTAAGGGGTAAAAGTTGATTGCATATGATAGGACCAACTTAGTTTGTTTAATAGAGCCGATGTAGTATCACTAAATAGAGGTCAACTATGTAGAATAGGGATGATATAGTATATGAGAACAAGAAGATGGTTGATCTAGTATTGATGTGGCTGATCTAGTAGAAAATTGAGGAGGTTGATATAGTATAAAAAACAAATTACATGGTTGATATAGTATTAAAGGGGTTGATTCTGTAGGAATTTGAGAAACAAAGTCAAACTATATGATTTAAGTGTGAAATCTGTGAAAGTTTAAGAATGTATTTTGATTATTTATGACATAGAGATATGATACATCCTTTGTTGTTTGACATTTTATAGAGACATTAGAGGTATTTTCATATTATAGATGCATCATGACTACCAAATCTACTAGATCAATTGATTAATATGGATAGAGTGTGATTTATCATACTAGGCTTTAGAGGTATCATGGAGATGAGGTGCATCTCGCTTAGTGTTGATCTCGTTATCATGTTCCTTGAAGCACAAGAACATTTGACTAACACTTTTTGATGGGTGATGGATGGGGATACTATAGAGGTGGGTATCACACTAGAGGATGTCCATACTTTTTGGGATTACCAATAAGAGGGACACTAGAAGATCCAAAGGAGAGGCGAACACTAGCCCGATGGGCAACATGCTCAAATAAGATATTCCCTAGATTGAGGGTCAGTCTATTTAACATATATATCATAGATATTTTATACATCTAGAAGGCCATGATTGGACTTATGATAACACAAGTGTTGTGTCATAAGTCAGATGATAAGGTACCACTATATGTGATAGCCTTATGTCAATCTATTTCAGATCAAGGAGCACTATATGAATTTGGGGTTATCATCTGGGTCCAGCTCATGCATGATTTGTATGGGATGTTGTTCAAAGGGTAAAATACCATAAGGCCTATTAATTTATTGATTGCCTAGATATATAAGTGGTTTCCTAGGTATTGACCAGTTGGGTTACCCCATGTGGTCGATGATAAGTTAGCTTGAGTGATGAGATTGAGGTGGGACCATATAGCTCAAACTATGCCCCGTGTGCTAGCATTTCAGACTATCACATGAGGAGAGATCATATGGAAATCTTACGTGCACATTATTACTATATGGCCTAGTTGGTTGACCATTATAATAGGGTTGGCATAGGTGTGGATCATAGGTCACTACACCTCATGGGTAGAGCCACATTTGGTGGCACACTTACCAGGGTAGTTCAAACTCCTATAACTTGTATCCCCTCTAGTAGTGCCTTCTTATTGGGCATGACATGATAGAGAGCCAAGGGGAGAGGAGGTAGAGGAGGACTAGTAGAAATAATTATGATTAGGTTATAGCATGTTAAACCATGGACTAGTCGAGCATGGTAGTAGGCAGTAGTAGGAGCTGAGATGGATGTGAAGGCACACCATATATGGAGAAATCATTGGTGAGAGTGGGCATAGGCAAGAATTACAACACAAAATGACCCAAGAGTCATTCTTAAACATAGTTGGTTTATAGAGACCTCTCAGGGGAGGGTCATGACATGCACGAGTGCTGACTCCTGACTTTATACAAGTACAGAGGTGATCCATGGAGTAGGTGATCAGGAGACAAGCAAATGGAGAGATTATGCTCAGTGGGTGAGCAGATGGGGAGATGGTGATTGGTGACACTGGTACTGGTGAGAATTTTAGTGATTTGTATTTAAGCTTTGATATAGAATACTAGTTATATGTGGTTATGATAGTTATATAGATTTTGAGATATATATATATGATCTAATATGTATCTAGTTTTAGTATTCTAGATCCTATAATAGAGGAGATCAGATGGGGATCTCTAGTTATGGATGTGCACCATGACATTTTAGATAGGGTGTTAGCACCATACGATCCCACCACTATGGATGTTCATGTGGTACCATCTACCTCAACCCAGGTAGGCTAGTTTAGACTGGTAGGGGAGGCCATGAGGTAGTTGTAGATGTGCAAGAATTAGTTTCAACCACCAACAAGGGTGGAAAAAGGAGAGGTATAGGCCTGGTAGGCCTTATCTTAGGAGAGAGCAGTGCACATGGATACCATGATCTAGCTTGGATAGGTACAGGCCTAGTTGGCCAATCTATAGGAACAGGAAGCATGTTTGAGATCTCAGACTGCCTCATTATAGCATACCATTTAGAGAGGATAGTCTTAGGCATCTATGGGTAGTGTGGCTAGGCCACGAGATAGGTAGGATGGAGCCCAACCTTAGCATTGGAGATATTTTGTATTTTGTGTTTTGTATTGTATAAAACACATGATATATATAGGTATTGTTTTTAACAATTGAATTTGATCTCATGAGTTATATTTGGTTATGGATGTTGATACATGGATATATTTATTTTCTAGTACATTTATTTTGTTTTTGTTGTATATGTTATGGGAAATATATGTGGAGTGTTTTCTTTTCTATCATTATGTGATACACATGCCTGGTTAAAAAAAAGGGAAAAAATGAATTAGAAAACATAAGTAAAAAAAATAAATGCACTACACACTATATCACAATGGGAAATGTGTAATAACAAAAGATTACTGAATATAATAAACCAAAGATGGTAAAAAGGGATAACACATGTTTTTAAACCATGTAAAAAATTTGCCCCAAGTTAAAACTAGTAAAATCACACTATATCACATTGGGAAGTATGAAAATAATGTAATCAAATGGAAAGCATATGAGAACCAAATGGTATAAAAATAAAATAATTAAGTTAGTCAAACATACTAAATCATTTTGGGAAGTATAAAAGAGAAACAAAATCAAAAAAATGAACTTAAATTGATCACACTAATTCAAGCTGGGAAGTATGGAAATTTTAAGAAAATGGTTGTATTTTTACAAGAAATCAAAAAATAGGAAGATAAAAATGAAATATTAATGGAGTAAGCATAAAACATACTATATCAAGATGAGAAGCGTGTCAATGATGTGTAACTCATAGTCAATCACTACTTATCTTAAATGTGACATGTAATTTCATTGTGACTTGGATATTGGAAAATTTCGTGAGGAAGTCTTGATCCTATCCATGGACTTACAATGCAACTCACATAAGGAACACCAATGATGTGGAAATAACTAAGAAATATTTTTAAAAGGGAATGATCTTAATATGGTAATTTATGAGGAAGGCCTAGTCCTATCTATGGTCTTACACTGCAACTCACAAATGAAATCCCTAGGGGGAATGATCAACTAACAAAATAATATTTCTCAAGGGGAAATATTATAATTATTTTAAGTGAAATAGGGAATGTAAAATTCATAATGTAGTCTTCTATTAAAATACTGTAGGAAACATGAGGCACACTAAGGACACAAAAAAGACCCTAAGTGGCTAGTGACCATGAATATACTAAGAATACCTATTTTCAATAAGCATAAAGCTATTTATGCAAATAAATGAGATACTAAGATTGACTCATGTTAGTTATTTGAAAAATAAAAGTTAAATGAACCTACTGTCACATAACCTGTTTCCCAAGACCTCTTATAGAGTCATCAGTCTACTATGAAGATTGGGTACTTGTGTGAGAAAGTAGGTAACAATAAGATATTTTTTTATTCTCCTTTCCTAATCTACTAGCCTACCACACCCCAATGGACCTCAAATCTATCATGAGGCCAACTATGGAGTTTTAGATTTGATTAAAAAGGAGATGTGCTTTGAATCACATCTTTTAGTGTGATTTGACTTTTGAAATTTTGAATATTGCCTTTTATATCATTGCCTTTTGTTAAAATGATTTGGCTTTTAGATTTTTATGGCTTTTAATATTCCTCCTCCATATGGAATTGGAATAACCATCATGAGAGACAAAGTGATACACATGAATGAGATTTAGACTTTGGCTAAAGGAAGCTAAGTATCCAAAGACATGACTGACTAAAACACTTAGTCTTACCTATGAACAAGTACGTTATCTCAATTTCAACCATGTGTATGCTTAGTTTGCAATAGAAAATAAGAGGGGGATAAAGGGAGATCCAATATGGATAGGTAAGATAGAATTATGATAATGAGATGAGTGTGTTTGCTAACTGATCACATGGGAAATAAGTATTACCAAGGGTAATAAGGTGTGTATAACCAAGTCACAATAATAAGTATTTGTGTTATGGAGATAAAGTAGAAAATAATCATGAGAAAAGAACAAGACATCCATGGAAATAAATGAACTTATAAAGAGAAGCATTTAGGCATGAAAAGAATCTATAAGAGATCATAAAGAAATAAAATGACACCATAGATAACACATAATGCAGAATATAAAGAACCATAAGATAGAATATAATGTGAAAGATAGATAAATAAAGCAAAAATTTGACACATAGTCAAATCATAAATAAAGTAGAGAAATATAAAATTGGATCACATGTCTAATTCAAAAATGAAGAAGGAAGTGAAGGAACATCATGTTGTGTTCATAATTTTTGTTAAATCTATCCACAAGCATTATTCATAACATCTTATAGATCTCTATGAAGTTGAACCATAACTACAACGAAGGTCTCATTGATCTTTAGTGAAAGTTGGGAAAAGACCTCTCATTGAATATCCTTGATACAAAATGTAGGCATGATTGAAAGATTATGTTTATGAAGGCCACCATACATAGGATACTCAAGAGAAGGAATAGGAATACAATTTGTGGGACAAGAAGGAGCCACCAATGGAGAAGGGACCATAAGTGAAGGAGGATCTATGAGTGGAGGAACCATAGTTGGAAAAGGGACCACAAGTAGAGGAATCACAGCGGAAGAAGGGGGAACCTTCTTGCATAGATGACCTATGGGAGGAGGAATAACAGGTGCAAGCATAGTCATAAGGTGATCCTGAAGATGTTACTAGAGGATACGACAATGATCACTATGATGGGTACCGCATTGATGCCATACATAATATACCTCTTCATATTTATAAATATACTTAGGTAATAACTTAAGAAGAGGTATAGCCTTAGTTATGGGTTGAAGAAGAGTAGGCTGTAAGGTGTTGATATACTATCGAAACTTTTGATAATGGGTGGAGGAATTATTGTGTCATGGAAGTAACAGATATTTTTGTTAATAGACTTTATGGGTGTATTAATAGAGGGAGTGGAAGTAAAAGCTAGGGAAGGTTGGTATACTTTATGATCTCTAGTCTAGTGATCAACAAATCTATGAATGTCATAGTATGGCTGATCAACCCATTAGGAAGGTAAAGGAACAAGTTGAGGTAAAGGAATTAGGCCATTACCAAGGGGAGGTAGGGTTGGTGGAGAGACTAGGTGAAGCTCGTCTGAAGGAGAGATAGAATCAAAATCAAGAGGCTCAGCTAAAGGTAGATCAAGAATAGGATCTATAGAAGGCTTATTTGAGGGGGGAATAAGATGTGTAGAGGGCTTAAGGATAGTATCAAGCATCTTAGGGGGAAGCAGGATTAGGGATCCTAAAATTTGGTGAAGCTATAGGGACTAGTCATCCATAAGCATGATCCTAAGAGGTTCTTCAAAAATTGGAGGTGTGTCATGTGAACATGCCATCTCTACCTTGTGAATAAGAGGAATAATGCTAAAATATGGAACTATATAAGACATAATGTGATAAGATAAATGGAAATACTAAAACTATCCTTGGGCATGATAATTCCAAAATTCTTCAGAGACTTCATACTAATAGGATACCACCTAAACCCAATTGGATGAAACTCAATTTTAATGGGGCATCCAAGTTGAGTGGTAAAGCAAGTGGAGGAGGAATAATAAGAAATGAAAAAGGAGGGATGTTTGTTGTCTATGCTGGTGGCATGGGTTGCTAGAGCAATAATTATGCTGAAGCTATGGCCTTACTTTGGGGATTAAAGTTAGCTATATCCCTAAGAATTAGAAATTTGAATATTCAAAGAGATTCTAAGTTGATCATAGATACCGTTAATAAAGCATCTAACATTGGTATCCATCTAAAAGACATCATTAAAGACATCTAGTTTCTTTTACAAAAGTTTTCTGAAGTTGAGATTACCCACACCTACAGAGAACGTAACAGGGTCGTTAATGCTTGTGCCAACCTTGGTCAGCAATTCTCAGGATGGAGGGTATGGCGACAAAGGGCTCATATACCCCCAAACATTAGAGAGATCATTTATAAGGAGATCATGGAGCATGAATGATGCACATTGATGATGAAGATAACTTTCAAAGGTGGTTCATGTGGAGAAGGCCATTGTGGATCATGGAAGCGATGGGTAATCCAGGGAATGCTGACAATGCGGACAATGAGAATCTTAAGGATCTTGTTAATTCTATAGTTATGTAGTTTCATCCTTTTTGACTCTAGTCTTTCCAATGTTTTGTTTTGCTTCTGACTTTATTTCTCGACTGTGCCGTTGGTTCGGTGCTGGCATCTTTTGTTTGCCAGCCTTCCTGTCTTTTTTGACTGTATAGGGTTCGGCTCCTAGTTTGCCGCCTTAATTAATCAAAAACAAAGGATCTCAGCATCTCTATCCTGAATAAGACCTCCTATAAAAGGGTCATCTAAAGTATAACCATCATCATAGTCAGGTATATGAAGGTCAATAGCATAAATACATATGACATTTTCATTAGAGGTGGCATGATGTATATAATGTTGAGTCTTAATTAATATGATAGGTATATCATTGCTAGGTAGTTAACGGCAACACGGCTTCAAAGATGGTAGAAGCTGGGAAATGAGATGAGGAAAGAGATTTGAAATTTTTACCTTGAGGTTGATCTCATATGGCTCATCATCATCAAAATCTAAGAGGTTAGGTGGTACATTTTTGATGATTTCGGGGTGATCATGATAACCTCACATAAAATTAACAAGGAAAATAAAATGTTTAGATTTACAAAATGAAACACTCGATAAGAGTTCAAGGGTCATAATTTTGAATACACCATAGTCTTGGAATTATTTAAAATTCTAAGGTTTAGTATCACCCTGAATCCTATATATGGCACCATTGTGAGGAAACTTGACACATTGATAGGCAAAAGAGGTGATATCGCTCATGTGATAAGTCCATGGCCTACCAAGCAAGATATTATAAGAAAGAAGAAAATTGAATATCATCACCTTCACTCAAACAATAACAATTAGGACACTAATAAGGATCCACACACAGCTTAAAAGAGGCATTTGCCTACAATCATAACCTTGACACATATTACGTGTGGACTTAAGATTACACGTGAGGTATCAAATGGTTTTAATGAAGTCTAGAGAGGCAACACAAGCACCTAAACCCTTATTAATTAGAGCACACTTGACTTGGATGTCACCAATTTGAACACTTATAAAGAGGGAAGGATCATCCGCATAAACTAGAATCTCATCTGGGATTATATAATCAATAGGAAATTTGAGAGAGAAGTGTCAATTATTTCATCAACATGTATGGACATCTCTTCGCATTGTTACAAGATGTTATCTTCTGACCTAGATAAAGTAGCTTCACATCCTTCTAAGGGAGGATGGGGGATGTTTATTTGGAATATGAGTTTCATAAAGTAGTTGAGATGACGCAGGGAAGTTTGCATGAGTTTGAAAAAGGGAATTTGAGATGGGAAATTGGTAAGTTTTGCAATAGGGTCCTATTCATCCTAACCCATGAGTGGACTATTGGATAGAGGTGTGTAATGTTGGAGGAACTCCTAGGAAGGAGGATTATAAGTGAATGTAGACTTGTGTTGATAGGATGTGGTTGGTTTAGTTTGGGGACATAATAGTTGACTGTATTGAGAGGATGGGGTAGTTGATTTAGAGTTGTCTTGGGATTGATTTGAATAAGTGGTATTAGAAGATTGAAGGATGTTTTTGATGGGTAAAGATTTTGGGGGAAGTGTATAAATAGTATGAGAGGTGTTGGAATTTATTCTTCAAAAAGGATGAGGTCATCTTGCCCCATTTATGTTAGGTGAGTTGGGGAAGAATGATTTGTAATTATAATCAAACAAGTGTCGTAGTAGTAGAAAACACACTTACAATTGGATCAAAACCTTAATTCAATGATTTAATTAAAATTGACATTTTAAATGATTACATAATAAAAATTAGTTTTCAAATATCCAAAATAGACATAATTTTAAGAGTGCAATAAAATAAAGAGACAAAACTCGATATAAAATATTGCATGTGATTTTATGACAAAGTTTGGCTATAAAGCCTACGTCTCTGGATCCACTCCAATGGGGGATCACTCCTTATTAATTGAAGAAAAATCACTTTACAATATTAATAAGTCTTCAAAAATCATCTTACGGCCTTCAAATCTATCTCATAAAATCTCTCTAAACTATATTAATTTGTTCGAGTCAGAAAATCTATCTCTGTTTCTCTCCACACTCTTTACATGTCTTGGAAATCAATTTCCATGACCAAAACATCGCTCCATCATGTAGCGGTTAATCCCTTATCATTTTATCACAAATAATAAGGTTCAAATCCCACTTCCAATGCTTTTGGGCTTGAGTCATATCTTAATCCCACATTTGGGAAATGAAAAGGTAAGTTTGTTTTTAAAATGCCATGAAGTTTGAGGTTTATAATGCCAAGTATTTGGCATTACCTTTAATTTCATGGGAATTTGGTTGAGTGTGGAGAGTATGTGGGATGTTTTTGGTTAGAACATGGCATGAACATAGAGTCTTGTGGCATATATGTGGAAGAATGAGGGGTCACGTGGAAAGTTGGATAAAATGTTATAAGTGGCATGAAATGAGGTATTAATTAATTATATGGTTATAAAAATTAGACCATTATAAATTGGTGGCAAGCCATGTGGTGGATTGAGGACCCACCATGTGGTCAAATTTCCCATTCGCCACTTGTTGACATTCATCGACTATTGACCTCTCGTTACTTGTCGACAAAACCCAATTTTTTTTATTTGCTCGAAGCGATCGTCCAAGTTCCATAACTCATGCATAAAGGCTCCATTTTGCAAACCATAAAATGCATCAAAAATCTTTCAATGATCCCTTTACCATGACATTGATAAACCTATAATTTAAAGACTTTATTTTTGGAGCAAAATATAGATCCTCCTGGATAAATCCTCCCCACTAGGAGATTTTGGACCTCCAAAATTCAATTAATTGGTAAAGAGGTGAGGGTATTTCTCCCTCACTTTTCTAGCATCCATCCATTTGGCCTTGTTTAGGTGCATCCCTTTGAGACCAACATGAAGATATTCAACATTTCCCCTTCATGATGTACAAACATTCATGTCAAGTATTATATATTTCTGTAGTTCTATTAGATACTCAAGAGAAAAATCATCAACATAAGGAATGGATACACTCTCTGATCTACAATCATTGGAGGCTCATACAATTTTATATTTTCCACATTCACAACTGAATAAATCTGCATATAAGATGGCAAATCCAATCGAAAAGCATTTTTACCAATCTTTTCCATAATTTGAAAAGGACCATAGCAGATTGGTTACAACTTTTTACCTTCACCTATCAGTCTTTCCTTACTGATGTGAAGCCATACTAAATCACCTACATCAAACTAGTGATCAACATGATGTTTGTCATGTATTACTTTATACTTTGCCTAACTTTTCTAAAACTAATCTCAGATAGTCTGATGTACCTATTGTATATTTTCAATGACTTATTGGCTTTAATAGCATCCTTATGTTCATTAGTAGTTGAATCCTATCCATAACAAACATCTAAAGGAGATTTAGACAAATATCCATAAAAAACTTCAAAAGGAGATTTCATAGTAGAATAATGAAGTGCACAGTTATAAGCATGTTGTATATAGCATAAATTCTCATCCCACAACTTGGGATCTTTATTGTAATAACCCCTAAGTAAATGTACCACTGTGCAATTTAGAACCTCAGTATGCCCATCGGTCTGTGGGTGAAATGGTGTGCTCTTATTCAACTTAGTGTCCATCAATTCCCATAGTGTTGACTGAAATTTCCTAAGAAATTGAGAATCTCGATCAAAAACAATAGAAGTGGGCAAACCAAAATGAACCCATACATGTTGAAAGAATAATTGTGTCGTACCTTCCCCTGTAATATGTTTAGTATAATGAATCAAAACACACATCTTTCTAAATCTATCCACTACCACATACAAGTGATCATGTTTTCTCTGTGACATAGGTAAACCCCCTACAAAGTCCATGGAAATACTTTCCCAAGGATGGGTAAGAATAGGTAAGGGAGAGTAAAGTCCTAGTTTCCTATTACTAGGTTTGTTTGTGGCACAATGGACATACCCCTTGATATGTTTAGTAGAATTTTCCTATAGACGGGGCCAATAACAATACATTCTTAAATGTGCAACCATTTTACCAACTCCAAAATGACCAGAAATAAGAGAAGTATGTGCTTCCCTAATCATGTGCACCCTTTCATTTAGAGGAATGAAAATTTTACCCAAATGATACAAAAGTCCATTATGCACATGATAGTCTGATTCTTCTACCTATTTTCCACTCATCAAGTCTTTATACACATCCTTAAAGTCAACATCATCAACATATTATTCTTTATAACTTTCATGAGTCATAGAACTATGTTGTAAAAGAATATATGTAACTACCATAGGAGGCCTAGAAAGCATATCAACAACATTATTCTAAATACCTTTCTTATACCTAATCACAAGATGAAACTGCTATAGGAAACCCATCTAACAAAAATGCCTAGACTGTTGTACCTTGGCCTGTGACTGGAGATACTAGAGGGGATGATGATCTGTATGGATCGCTACCTCCTTGCCCATCAAGTAATGTTTCCATTTCTTAATACTCTGAACCAATACATACAATTACTTATCATTTTTCAGATGGTTTCTTATTGCACATGTGAAAGTCTCAAAATGATAGGATACTAGTTTCTTTCCCTGCATCAGAATAGCAACAATAGCATAATCACTTGCATCCATCTCGATCTCAAATGGCTATTGCAAATCAGGAAGTGCTAAGACAGGAGTAGTACTAATCTTTGTCTTCAAAGTGTTGAAGGATTTTTACTGCTTGCCTCCCCACTAAAAGACCTATTTTGTACTAGTTAAAGAATGTAAGGGTGATGCAATAAGTGAGAAATTAGCAATGAATTTTCTCCAATATTGTATTGCACCAAGAAAACTTCTAAACTCAGTTACATTATTGGGTTTATGCCATTTAACTATAACCTCCACCTTTGCAGGATCAAATTTCAATTCACCATGTCCTATAATATAACCCAAGTAAATCAAAGAGGTCTTGCCGAATTCACATTTAGACAATTTCAAATAAAGTTTCTCCCTTCTTAATGCATCCATGACTTTCTTAATATGAATCATATGATATTTTGAAGACTGACTAAAGATCAAAATATCATCTAAGTAGACTGTAACAAATTCATCAAGGAATGGCCTGAAAACATCATTCATCAATTTCATGAATGTAGCCGGTGCATTGCACAATCCAAAAGGCATGACAAGCCACTCAAACAATCCATATTTTGTCTTAAAAATAGTTTTCCAAATATCACCATCACTAATCCTAACCTGATGACAACCACTTTTCAAGTCTAACTTAGTGAAATATATAGCATTTCTTAACTGATCTATCAAATCATCAATACAAGGAAGAGGGTAACGATTCTTAATAGTAATTTTGTTCAAAGCATAGAAATCAACAAACATTCACCACGTGTCATATTTTTTAGGCAAAAAATGATAGGTGAACCAACAGGAGATGTACTAGGATGAATTACTCTCTTTTCCAAAAGTTCAATTACCTGCTTCTTGATTTCCTCATTTTTCACCACTGATAACCTATACATGCCAATGTTAGGGAGAGGAGAATCCTGTAACAAATGAATTTCATGTTGAACTCCCCTTTTAAGGGGTAACCCTTTGGGATCTTGAAACACATCATCATAACTAGAAATGACTTCAACCAATTCTTTCTTATGTTTAGGATCACAATTTTCCATAGCCTAGGAATATTCTTATTCCTTAGACTTAATCAACGTGAGACAAAAATTCTTGCTTGAATTGACTAGTCTTTTCGTTTGCCCTATTGTAACTAAGGAAAGACTCATCTTCAAATGATGTGCTCTAACTATATATTTAATGTCATCCTTAACAAGCAAGTACTTATTCTCTTCCCTATAAAAGATTGCTTTTCTATCAAAAAGATAAGGGCTTCCTAAAGCAATCTGACATATGTCCAGAGGGACTACATCCAAATCAACTTCATCCATGAATTTGGATGCGATGACAAATTTCAATCTGCAAGTTTTAGTTACTTGTAGGTTTGCATCATCACACACCCAATTAAGTGGATAGGGTTTCAGATGGGGAGTTGTTTTTAAGCCTAACTTTTTAACAATCTCTTTAGAAATCAAATTTCCCTGTTATCCACTATCAAATAGAGTGTCAATCTTAGTATGTTTTGCAACAACTCTAATGTGGAACAACTCATTTCATTTCTTATCATCATGCACATATTTCTATTTTGAAGAGGAAGCAACATTAGATGACTTAGTGCTAGAATTAAAAAGAGAAGAATAATTATGCATACTTATAGTTGTGATCTTAGTTTCATCCTTAGATTTTGAACCCAGATCTTAAACTACAGTATTAGCTTTCTTATCTTTCTTCTTAAACCTGTTAAAAGGATTTAACTTATGATGTAATTTCCAACACTTAGACTCATCATGATTTTTCTTGCAATGATTTCAAAATGGCTTACCCCATTCTTTATGAATAGTAACAGTGGATTTTTGTTTACCCTTTCCAAAAATTTGCCCTTTAGAATGCTTAACTTTAGATTGCTTACTTTTCACTTTAGGAAAAGATCATTTTATATATTTTCCTCTAGCCTCTAAATGAATGGCTTTAACACATGTTTCATCTAAACTAGTGGGATTGAGAACCAGAACCATGTGTTTCAAGTAACTATGCAACCCAGCTATTTATTTAAGAAATGTTTCATGTGTATAAAGAGGAATATTCAAAAGTAAAGCCTTTTTCCTAAATTCCTGTGTATAATCTTGAACACTTTGGCCTTTAGTTTGTCTAAAATATTGCCAATCCATCATGGCTTGTTGCATTTTGCCTAAAGGATAAAATTGCTTTCTAAGTGTATCAACATATTCACTCCAAGTGGAAATCGAGTTACCTATGTTAATCTCATTTTCCTTCAACTTACTCTCCCACCAGATGAGAGTTGTGCCTCCCATTGGAAGAGTAGCCAAGTGAATTTTAGCCTCATCATCTGTAATCTTCTAGGCCCTATAATATACTTCAATTTGATTTATCTAGTTATCCAACTTTTCTTCATTAATCTCACCATTAAACATCAACAATTCAAACTTAATATATAGCTTTAGTGAACAAAGAGATTCAACAGCTTTTTTATCTTTATCGTCACCTAAAGAGGAGGAAGGTTTCTCAGAATTTTTACCACCTCCATCATGTTCCATCTTAATTCATCATTCCTGATAAAGTTCGTCAACCATGTCCTTCATTTCCAAGAAGGATTATCAAAAAGCTCATTTAGACTCAAAGTCATCTCCCATTTTTGCAGTACGTCTTGATCCAATCTCTGGATCGTATTCTACTAATTCTCCTTCACCCTGCCTAGATCTTGACCTTGTCAATATACACTAGCAATCCACACAGTTAAATATGAATTCCACTCTGATACCAAAAATCTAATCTATAATCATAATCAAACAAGTGTCATAACAGTAGAAAACACACTTGTAATTGGATCAAAAACTTAATTCAATGATTTACTTAAAATTGACAATTTAAATGATTACAGAATTAAAATCAATTTTTAAATATCCAAAATAAACATAATTTTAAGATTACAATAAAATAAAGAGATAAAATTTGATAGAAAATACTACACGTGATTTGATAACAGAGTTCAGCGATAAAGCCTACGTCTCCAAATCTGCTCCAAGGGGAAATTGCTCCTTATTAATTGTAGCAAAATTATTTTACAATATTAATAAGTCCTCAAAAATCATCTTACAACCTTCAAATCTATCTTAGAGAATTTCTTGAAACTATATTAATTCATTCGAGTCACAAAATCTATCTCTCTGTCTTTACATGCCCTAGAAACCAATTTCCATGACCAAAACTTGGCTTCGAGTATAATCTCATTCCCTTCATATAATGCACAGGGTTTGTGGTACAGCGGTTAATCCCACTTCCAATGCTTTTGGGCTTGAGTCATATCTTAATCCAACATTTGGGAAATGAAAAGGTAAGTTTGTTTTTAAAATGCCACGAAGTTAGATGTTTATAATGCCAAGTATTTGGCATTACCTTTAATTTCGTGGGAAAGTGGTTGTGTGTGGAAAGTATGTGGGGGGGATCATCCATTTTGAACTACACTTAAGAAATTTTAAAAAAAACATAAAGAGGTTCTATATACATCAGGGAGGCAAGACTTTCATATATTCATACAGCCGTACGGCAATATAATTCCATCTTTCTTTTATTTGCAAAGCCTCTTTCAATAATAAATCAAAACAAGATCTCATATTTTTCTTATGCCATTCCTCCGAATTGTCCCTACCTATATGTCATTTGTACATATTTGCAGCAATCTTAATGGCTTTTTTTATTCATTTATTTATTTTTTCAACATATGCCATGCTTCTCACCAAACAGCCACACTATTAATCTTTCAACACCAACCAACAAAAGAACAAAAATTCAAATTTTATGAGAGATTTCAGCCACATTCCACACTTAAAAATCCCTTATGAAAATATTTTTACCCTCATAAATCTGTACAGCAGTTTTTTGCTTTAATACCAAAATATCAGACAACAACAAATAGCGGATATCATGCCAAGATACTAACAAATCATACTTCTCTTTCACCATTTATCACATCTTTCTTCCCTCTTTTTTCTGTCTTCACACATGTACGGAAAATAAATCCTTCTTTTTTCTGTCTTCACAAATCATAATATACACATACGGGGGAAATGGCAGCGATGGGGTTTGGTGCTCGTTTGGACGATGGCGCTGAGAGATGACTAGATGTAGCGAAGGCATGCAAATGGAGACGTAAGTTAGTTGCTTCAAGCAGAAGCAAGCTCCTCTTCACGTTTGACACAGGAAATATAAAGGCTAGGGGAAAATGAACGATGATCAAGACCAATGCCAAGTACCTTCTGGGTCTTGACGGCATTGATGGGTGCTTTGGCTCAATTAAGAAAGGACCTATTAAGGACACGCAGAGCAAATTTCGAAAACAAAATAGTGGTCATACCCCCCCTCTGCACCGTTCCCTATGGAGATCTGCGACAGGCTAAGCGTGGCTTGGGCACCACTCACCTACAGAGCACAGGGCGGGTTCCGAGGAAGTATACGACAAGAGCAGAGATTAGTAGTTTGTGCAGTAGGTGGTTTTTACCAGCACGCCCGAAACAAGGTTGCAGATCCCAAGGGCTTGCTAGACAAGGTGCGTAGTCCGATGGTGGACAAAACAAGGCTCAAACCCTGCGAGGGTGTTCTGCAACTCATCAACTCCAACCAAAAATTTAAATAAAAAAGGGTGTGGCTGAGAAAGAAAAACTGATTTTTATGAACAAGGAATTTTTTAAGATAATAGATATTTCCAATTAAGATGATTGGACCATAAACAACTCCCCTCTCGCTCACAAAAACTGATGGAAATTTGAATGCTCTAAAGGGATTCCATATACACAAAATAGGTGGTACTTCAAATTTTTGTACATTCAAGAAAACACATGCGTCTAATCCATGAAAATCTGCAATAATGTAGCCTTAAACACAATATCCCAATCATCATCAACCATAATCCATTGGAGATTTCCTTTTGACCAAAGATTCACCCTGACGTAAAAGTAATTTATATTCCATGTCCTTGACACTCCCAAATTGGTGAGCAGGTTTCTCACCTAGCTTTACATCACCCAATTTATATTCAATGAACTCGGGATGGTAAGTTGACTGTGAGGATAACAATTCTATAGGACTTGGCATCAACAACTTCCTTTTTTGATCTTCTCGCTACAAGGATGTCAGTTCTGAAGAATTTGGCATTACAAACTTCAATTTAAGGCCATCTCAATGTAGACCCTCGCCTACCTCAATCTCCATTATCTTGAAAAAACTACAATTAGGCTAGAACACCTCCTAGTCTTCCATCTACCAATGTAAGAGAACATTAAGGGTATTTGTCTCGTCCTCTAAGCATACTTGTCACTCCAAGATTCCTTCGTTGTGTTGGGTGAATATTTTGTCGACCAGCTAACTGGTGAGCAAAATAGTTCCTATCACCACAGCGTAGAGAGATTGATCGTCCAGGTGTGCAATTTTACTACATCAACAGGAGACAAATCTCTCCTCTCATCAAGGGAAGGTTCCCTATTAAATATACGGAGGCTATATACAATATAAATAAGCAGCAAATAAGACACGGGGGTAGGATAAACCATCCATCTCTCTTCTTTCAGAGATGATGCTAACAAACAGAGGAGAAATCTTGGGTGATTGGTGAAAATACTTCTCTTCTTTCAGAAGTAACGTTCAGCCAAGAGCCAGATCCCTTCATGGATAGTAGAAATACTGGTGAAATGACAGAAGGCACTTCTTTTCTTTTAGAAGTGCTTGTTCTTGCAAACAACAAGAATCTTTTTGATAGGATCAGTTACAGGGTAACAAAGTGACCAGCAATCTAAGATGTAGCACAAAGTCTCCACCTTGACTGCCCAAGAGTGAGATACGAAGAACAATGGGGGCACAAAGTCATCCCAAGGTCCTTTACATAGAAACATAAAAGAAAAACACGCACTGAAGACAACTATGACAGCACAAAGTCTGAAAGTAGTTGGCTTCAAGACACCTTCCTTATCACCTTCACTAGTCCTGCTTGTTAAATCAAATAAATAAGAATGCTTTCAGAAGATAAACATAAGAACAATCTCCTAAAGTAGCACAAGCTATAACAGCACAAACTCTGCAATTAACTTGCTTTCTCATTCAATCAAAGAAATATAAATTACAATCTGAGCTCAAAGTCTCAGTAATGCCTTTCAATTCGGGCAGAGTTTTGCTTCTAGTAAGGGGAGGATCTCCTTAAAACAATAAAAGAGATTACAATATATAGCCATGAAGCAAGGCTTGGCACTCTCTCCCATGGGATGGCCCATGCTACAGTCAATGCCTTCAATGCACCTTTAATTTTGCCTAGAGGGACCATGCCTAGAATAGTGTGTCACCTTAACTATGGCGTGTCTATTCATCTAATATGTCTTTTCTTGGGTCTGGATCATCTGGTATGTTCCCTCTGACGTCTACACAGCTGTCCATTTTGTCTTTACTCCAAAGGAGACTAACAAGTCACGCCTTCGATGTTTGCAAGCTCAAAAATCTACTTTACAGACTGTTCCATCTACTGGAATAACTTTTGCACATATATTTTAGGCTTTTCCCTCTTTTCACTTTTGTCTTTTCTAGCTTTGTCTCTTCCTGTTGTGATTTGAGCTATCAGGCTATCTTTTCAGCCAGTCGTTTGGTTCTTCCTTCAAGTTATGTGCTTTATTTGAATTTCAACAGATATTCCCATACCTTAAATTTGATGTCTGCAAGACGTCATTGGTTGACTGTTTCAACAGTTTGGGCAGCCTGCTTGGCTCCTTGGTTCAATCGCTTTCTTTCTTCAATCACTTTATTGGTTCAATCACTTTCATGCTCCTTGGTTGAACCATCACTTTCATTTGAACTTTCCTTTGGAATCATCCATGTTGCTTCTCTCTTTGCTTGAGGCCGCCTTTGAACTGCTTAAACCTGTGAACCATTGAACTTTGAACTCTTTCAGTTCAAGGTTCAATCAGTTCATTGGTTTTTTCCTCTGCCCGTCACTTCCTTATTCTTTCTAAGCTCTTTGATCTTCATCGCACTGGTTGAACCTTTGAACCTGTGAACTCGTTGAACCTTTTGGTTCAAGGTTCAACAGTTCAATCGGTTCATTCTTTTTATTTGGCTAAGTCCTTTTGATCTTTTTAAACTAAATGCATTGAACCATTTGGTCATTGAACCTGTTGAACCATTGAACCAAAGTGGTTCAATGGTTCAAGCCTTCTAAGTGTTTTGAAGTTGTTGAACCTAGAAGCAGTTGAACTTGTCGAACCTTTGTCGAAGTGCCAAATCTTGTTGACAGCGTTGAACCTTGAACCCATTGAACCCTTGAACCAAAAGAGTTAAAGGTTCAACGGTTCAATGGTTCAATCCTTGCTTAGAAGCTTGCCGATGAACTCTTTTGGTTGAACCAAGCCATTGAAACAATCCTAAAAATGACCAAGTGTTGGAAACTTGTTCTTTCTTATAGAGTCCATATAAATCAACCTGTGAATTCCATATAACTGAGTTCATAGTTTTCTCTCGAGCCTTGAAAGAGTCCATAAAAATGAGCCTGCAGAATCCGTAGTTTTAAGCCTACAAAGTCCGTAGTTTTAAGCCTATAGAGTCCGTAGATTTCTTCCTACATAGTCCGTAGATTCAAGCCTACAGAGTCCGTAAATTTCTGAGAAAGCTTTGAAAAATGAAGAACCTGAATGCTCAGAACAATTTTTGAAAGGGGAAGAGAGAATTTTGGTCTGTAGGACCAAAATAGTTCAAATGTTGTCCCAAAAATGAGTGATATTTTTGGGGGACAACAATATTTACCACATTCTCTTCAAGAGTTTAGTCTATAAGACTTTCAATGTTATTGGTGGAAGGGATAGGCTTGTCATTATTGTCTTGATGGTTTGGAAGAGGATCTTTGTAAATGGCCAGATGAGCATTAGCATGGTTCAAAGCTTGATTTTTTTTATGTTTCATGAGATTTGAAGGAAATACCATAGGTTTACTGACATTTACAAATGAGGTAATCATGATCAAATTTGAGACCAAGGAGGAATCCATAGATAAGTTATGCAATTGCTTGCAAGTTTCATGAGAGTGACCCTAACTAGTATGAAACCAACATAATTTTTTTGGATCATGCCATGATTTCATGGGGTGAGTGGGATCAAGCTCTCATGGAAGAGGCCTTGGTAGATGCTTTTGGAGTTCTACTAAGGATAATGGCTTATGAACATTGATGTTGTTTATTTGATAAAATTGAGGATTAGGGGTATGGTTTAAAGGGGAAGTTTGCTTCGAAGTAGGGTTAGGAGCAATAGCTTGAATATTCCGAATGGTATCATAGGAATTGCTGACACCATTGTTGGTAGTATGATTATTTTTATTTTTGATGAGCATACGAGCACCCATTGGTGGTTGGGATGGCTCAAACTAACGCATGAGAAAATCTTGGTGCTTGGCTTGGTTGAGGGCCTCTTCCAAAGTTCATGGAGAGAGAGTCATGACCTGATATTAAAACATAGGATAAAGAGTATTGGTGAATAGATGAAAGAGGTTATCATTCACCATTTTATGATCACACTTATTATACAAGGTCTTCCACTACTTGATGAAAATTTGTGCAGTTTTAGTCTCAAGTTGTTTGCAATTGATAAAATGAGCCAAGGTATTCTCAGGGAGGTCACTAGTTTGAAACTCATGTACTAGAGCGTTAACTAGATCTTCCAAACTAGTAATAAAATGAGACTTGAGTCAATTATACCAATCTAAAGTATCTCTAGAAAGGATTTTTTCTAAGAGCTTAGTAGCGGCAAAGGTGTTTAACTTGACCCAATATTTGTATAGATTGCCAAACATTTTTAAATGTAAGGTAGGATTAGTTGACCCATTGTAACTAATGGTAGGGGTGATACCTCCTATATCGATGTTGGCAATGTTAGGCATAAAAGGTTCATTTTGAATATGTTTAATTGTTTTATTAATAAGAGGTGGATGGGGAATGAGGTTATCATGGAATCCCTAAGAGGTCTAGGGGGTATTTTTATTGTGCACTCCTCATAGAACCTGTTGATGTTGATTTTGGAGGTGTATAAGGTGATTCTGCATTTGCATCATTTGGTTGGCATTATTAGCTTGGAAAACATTCATTTGGTTAAGAGTTTGCAACAAATTTTGGTGGGTTTGAGTGGCGTTTTGATTAGTGTGCATAGCATGTGAAGCATTAACATTAGTATTAGTGGCTTGGGTACCACTATGAGTAGTGCGATATGTGACACTGGTGGCTTGAGAGGCATTGGTAAAAAAGGAAGTCCTAGTGGCATGATTAACATTTGTAGTGAAAGATGCACTAGTAAAAGGATTGAGAAGGGTGGGTCTTGAAAAAGGCCCACTAGATGTGGAACCTACCATGTTAGTAGAAATACATGGCATGGAGTTAGAATAAATCAAGGAAGAAAAGGTCATAGTATGAGAAAGAGTCAAAAGATAAGGAAGAGGTTAAGAAACAAAGAAGCTATCACACCCAAATCCATGTGAGAATATGGGGGAAGGTGAATGGGGTTCTTCTTCATGACCACTTATCATAAGGTTCTAAATAGTGGAAGGATCTTTTCCTCGATGTTGAGGAAATTCAATAATGAAGAAAAGAATTTTTTAAGTTTACTCTAATTCAAGCTGATCTTTTGAGGAGAAAAGAGGGTTATAAAACTAAATAAGCATGAGGAGGAGTCCCATAATTTGTGGTGTGAGTGGCCACAGGCACATTACTTTTATCTAAAGTGGAAGCCATAAACTGTTTATGGGGAAACCTATTGGGATTGGTAAATTTAATCATATCTCTTGAATTCAAGTTTGTGTTATCCTCAAATAGGAAGTTCATGATGAAATATTAAAGCTAAAGGAATGATGATGATGCAAAGACAAAGTCAAAAAATAAGATATAGAGTCAAATCAGTCAACTATATATTATAACCCAGGGAAGAGAACAGACAAATGAGGACACATAGTCATTCAGGTCAACTATGTATGGCAAACAAAAAGGCTAAATAAGATGATAAAGATACACAATCATGTAGGTAGACTGTGTATTATTGAAAAGAGAACTAAATAGGGGATAAGAAGACACAGTCATGAAGGTCGATTGTGTATTGTTGGTAGGAAGGTGAAACATCGTTTGTAGAAGATTATATCGACTAAGACGACACTATCTTGAAACAGGGAAAATCTTGTAAGATAATTTCAAACAAGAATGAAATCAAACACACAAATAATTAGATCAATGTGATTGATTCAATTAGGGAACACAACACAAACCTTGCACCAATGTTGGCCAATACAAGTTTTGCAATATAACACACAATGATCAAAGAAAAAGCAGTCAACTAAAAATTAAATACTAACTAATTGGTCACCCTAAGTGTTATTAGATTATTATAAAGTTTAATTTTAATGTGATAAGAATGTTGGCTAAAATAAGGAACTACAAATTAATCTAAATTTGGTTTCTTGATGTTTAGGCTGAAAGAGATATATATTGAAAATGGCATTGGCTTGGTATTGGGGCCTACCCCTTCACTTCACAATCGCATAGTGATAATGGTGTTGGGTGCTTTGCCAATATATACCATTAACCATGTATTTATACTTGGCCAAAAAAACAAGTCAGCTTCCCCCTTGGTGATAAAATCCATGTAGGTAGGCCTTGGGAAGACAAATGTTTAATGTTTTTTAAATATTAAGTGGTTTGGTAGTGTGTGCAAAAGAATAAAATAGTGCAACTAAAGTGGTAATTTAAAAACCACCTAATTAGACCATGTGATTTACTTTAAGAATGCAAACAACTAAAAAGGAAATGTAAATTAATTACTAAAAAATAGATGTTAATTCCTTGAATGATAATAATACGGATTCAGTTTAGGTGGCATTATATTCAAACAATACAGAACAGAGTTGGCTGGGTTGTTACTATTATGCAAAAGTAAGGTCTTTAATAACATATTTGAATAGGTCAACTATGTCTCTCAGACAAAAGGGAAACTACAAAACTAAGTTGATCAGGTCAACCTAGTTAGTTGTAAGGTTGTAGTTTTGAAGATTACTAACTTTTGAAAAATAGAAATAAACGAAGAGCTAAAATAATAGAGAAATAAAAAAAGAACCTTCGTCAACTTGGAGATGATTTAGATTATAGATTTCCATGTTGTAGTGATTAATTGTTGCTTTCAAATTCAGTTGATTGGTTTGACCAAGTTTTATAAAACCCTATATGCTAAAGAAGGAATAATGAAAAGAGTTTACTTGTTCGATAGTGTACATTGTCATGTATGTTGGCAGAAGAAAATAGGAGATAGAGTCGACCTGTTTGATAGTCTATACTAATCTAGGACTGAACAAGAATATTGTGTCAAACTACTCGATCTAGAAACCTGTAACTGATGAAGACCTGCCTAGACAAAATAGAACTATTTTGAAGTAATTATGTGTTAAAACTAAGCACAAAAAGTTATAACTATACCAACTAGTTTGATACATTACTACAAATATATAAAAATATAAATGAATATAAAGAATAATGGTGTAAAATAAACCCTGCAAGGGTTATATTCACATCAGTTTCACCAGAATGTATGCAAAGAGAAATGCAATTGATCTATAAATCAATCATATCTCAAAAAAGATAAATCCTACTTGCACTTTTGATTGTTGTTGTATTAGATATTTGGGGTCATGACCAAGATGGACCTGTTATACCTAATCAAGGGATCTCTTCTCATAATAATATTGTTGGGCCCCAAAAATGTCACTCATTTTTGGAACATCATATGAGCTATCTTGGTCCTACATGAGCAAAATTCCTCTCTTCCCCTTTCAAAAATTGTTTTGAGCATTCAGGTTCTTCATTTTTCAAAGCTTTCTCAGAAATCTACAGACTCTATAGGCTTGAATCTACGGACTCTGCAAGAAGAAATCTACGGACTCTGCAGGCTTAAAACTATGGACTCCGCAGGCTCATTTCTACGGACTCTTTCAAGGCTTGAGAGAAAACTTAGAGAAAACTACGGACTTGGTTTTTATGAACTCTACAGGCAGGTTCATTTCTATAGGTTCAAAGGCTTCTACAGGCGAGTTCAACGGGTTCAACAACCAATTGGTTCAACGCGCTTGGTGCAAAAGATCAAAAAAAGACTTATCCAAATAATGAAGAATGAACTGATTAAACTATTGAACCGTTGAACCAAAGTTGGTTCAATCGGTCGGTTCAATCGACATGTTCAAGGGGCTAGCCCAAAGCCAAAGGAACATGTGCCCTTATGGAGGGCTATAAACCAAACCAAGTGGCCTTGCAGAGGGCAGCAAGAAAAAGTGGACAAAGTGAACTCCTTCATAAAAGTGAACAAGGAAAAAGACAAAGTGAAATCCTTCGGACAAATTGTCTGAAGGAATTCGCCCGAAAGACAAAGCAAAAGCCCAATGGGAAAGATGCAAAGGCAAGGAAGATTTCCTTTAGACAAATTATCTGAAGGAAATCCTTTGGATATTCTGTCTGAAGGATATAAAGGATAAAGCTCACTAAGAGGAAAACACTGAGAGCCAAAAGCCTGTCGAAGAAGCAAGAACCCACCAGGGAATTAAAATCCTGAAGGTCGCATGAAAAATCCCGAAGGGTAGATACCCTTGTGGGGGACACTTGATGTCAAAAAAAGGACCTTTTCCAAGGACCCGAAGGGACACCTTCCCTTCAGGATGTTCCAAAGGCTGAACAAAGACGCAGAAAGGAATCTTCAAATACTTACACACAAAGAGCTTCAAAGAATGAACCGATTAAACCATTGAACCGTTGAACCAAATGGTTCAACGTGTTCGTAGGTTAAAGGGTTCAACCAAGCGTGATGAATATCAAAGATCTTAGGAAGAGCAAATGATGGGCAGAACCAAAGAACCAATGAACCGATTGAACCTTGAACCAAAAGAGTTCAAATTTCAATGGTTCACAGGTTCAAGTAGTTCAAAGGCAGCCTCAAGCAAAGAAAGAAGCAACATGGATGATTCCAAAGGCAAGTTCAATGAAAGCGATGGTTCAACTAGAGAGCAAACAAGTGCTTAATTAGGGAAGCGATGGGCCAAAAGAGACAGAGTGAATTGACTAAGCTTTGAACCAATGAACTTTCAAATGGCTCACAGGTTCAAAGTTCAACACAGTTCAAGCAGCTATCAATCATTGACAGCCCCTTAGACGTCAAATTTAAAATGAGGGAAAATCCCTGGAAATTCAAATAGAGCACAAAAATTAAAGGAAGAACCAAGTTATTAAATGAAAAGAGAGCCCGATAGCTCAAATCGAAGCTGGAAAAGACAAAAGCAGAAAGATGGAAAAGCCAAAAATGTCTTCGAAAGAGTTATTTCTAGTAGGTGGAACAGTGGATCAAGTAGACTTCTGAGCACACCAAACCAAGGACATGGCCTATTCTCTTCCATGAAGTAAAGATAAATATGCAAAGGACCAGACGATCCATATTAAGGAGGAGACATATCAGATGAAGGGACACGCCATAGTTATGGCAATGCACTGTTCTTAGCATGGTCTCTCTAGAAAAAACTAGAGACGCATTGAAGACGTTGACTGCATCAAGGGCCGTCCCATTGAAAAAGGCACCAATCCATGGGTAGTTACTATAAGTTTGTATTTTCTCTCATTTGTAAGGGGGACTTTCATTTTACAAGAGTGAAACTCTGCCCATTTTGAAAAAAGAAGACTGAGACTTTGAGCTCAGGTTGTAATTTCATTTTCATTTTTATCTGAATGAGAAAGCAGGTTTTTCACAGACTTTGTGTTGTTCTGACTTGTGTCATTATAGAAGATCATTCTTATGTCTATCTTCTGAAGGTGTCCTTATTCATTTAATTTGGTAAGTAGAATTAGTGAAGGTAATAGGGAAGTGCCCTGAAACCAACTGTTGGAAGACATTGTGCTTTCACAATTGCTTTCAATCTGTGTTTTTATTTTATTTTTTGTGTTGAGGATTCTGGGGTGACTTCATGCCCCCATTATCCTTTGTGATATACTCTTTGGGAAGTTGAGGTGGAAACTTTGCATTCTGCTTCATCTTGTTGTTACTATGCCCTTTGGTCACTGGTTATTTTACTATTTTAAAGAAATTCCTATTGTTTCCTGTAAGAAAACTTCTGAAAGAAGAGAAGTGCCTCTGGTGTTTACACCAAGATTTTCTCCTTTGTCTATGTGCATCATCTCTGAAAGAAGAGAGATGGATGGTTTATCCTACCCCATGTGTTATTTTCTGCTTATTTATATTGTATATAGTTCCTATGTATTTATAGGGAACCTCCCCTTAATGAGAGGAGAGATTTGTCTCTAGTTGATGTAGTAAAGCTGCACACCTGGTTGACTAATCTTCCTGCTGTGGTTGATTAGACCTATTTTGTTGATCCGTACGTTGATTGACAAAATATTCACCCAACAATTTTTGGTGACTCTGTTGGGGATGAACGTGTAGTCTGAAGCCTCAAGTTTTAGATTGAATTAGTTCCTTCCCTTGTCCATTATATTACAGACTCTAGCAACTCCATTTTGTGTCTTACCCATTATCATTATAGCCTTACCATCTTCCTCCACTTTTTTTATTTTATATGGCCTACAAAACTAGAGTTGCTAGAAAAGAGAGCGCAGTTTAAAGTCTCAAGCTGAAGCAGGGCTACTTCTTTTCCATTTTTTGTTCAGTAATCTGGCCACTCCACCCATATTTGTTATCCCTATTTGTCATAATTAAAACATGGTAGTTTGAGGCCCCTAGGGTAACTCTTTTGGCCCACTCAACTTGACTCCACCTCTGCATGAACTTCCATGCAGTTCAAGAAAAAATTTCTTCAAATTCTTTGGTGATGGGAAAGTTCATCTTGATGAACACATTGCAGCTTTCAAAATAGCTTGCAATGTAATAGGGGTGGAATTTGAAGACATAGTGGTCAGGCTATTCATAGAGACACTACAAGGCGCTGCTGCAGACTAGTTCTACTATCTGTAAGTTAGATCAGTGACTGACTGAGATACACTCAAAGCCAAGTTTGAAGCTAGGTTCAAGCCTGTAGAGGATGCACATGCTTTGCTGGCCTAGCTCACTCAGATGAAGAAGGAACCTCATGAGCCTATGAGGGATTTTATTTCCAGGTTCAACAAGCTAAGACACATGATTCCCATGGTCACCCAGCTAACACCTCAAAATCTCAAATGCTTCTTCATCAACTCACAGCTGCCTAAAGTGAGTTTTCTGTTGAGACGGGCTAGACACATAGACCTTGAGGCTACTCAAGACTTGGCTACTGAGCTAGAAGATGACCTTATCTTGGCAGGAAAGATAAGGAGAGATCTTAACAGAGCTAAACCCTCTTCATCTTCTGAATACTCACCCACAGTCACCACTGATCCAATGGTACAAAAGCTGGCAAATGAATTGCTAGCCTTAAAAAGGAAAATGGCACAAGGTATGTCTTCTGCTCCTCTATATAAAGATATACCAAGGAGGACATTCCCTAATCAGCCATATCAAGGCAATGCTGCCAGAAGTCAAGGGCAACCAAATCGTCTTCCTCCCCCACAAAGAACCCTTGTCTTTGAAGCACCTCCAACCAACTCAGTAGTTGAATATCTAGAAATAGAACATGTTTCATATTTCCAACCTAAGTTTGAGCAAGAAAATGGTGTTAATCTCTTCAGGGAGGATCTAGAAGAATCAGCTGGTGACTCCCACATTGGTTTCTTGAATTACCAGGATGAACCCAAAAGTGAAGGTGAAGCAGTCGAAGAATCATATGCAGTATTCACCCGATTCAAGAATCAGTCAGCCCAATAAGCTGATAAAAAAAGAATAGAGGAATGAACTCAACCTTTAATTCCAATTACTAAGCAGGGAACCACTCTGCCTTTCCAGTCAAAGGACCCAGTGATTGCCAAGAAGGTTAGTATATCAAACATCTCTGCACCTTCTACTTCAAATTCGTAGATCAGTCCTCCCCCTCCAAAAAAACAAAAGTATGAACCTCCATCCTCTCTTCCAAATCCATCTCAGTCATTTGACATGATTGATCATGTCAAGAAATCTGAAATTCAAAAGACTGAGTTTGAATTCCTGCAAGCCAATCCTGAGCAATTAAACATTAGTGGAGAACTAGGTGTGGACCTGTCTGAGACAAAGATTGTGGTTACCCAAATGTTAGCTCCTGATGCTCAAATTCCATTTGAGCCTTTAGGCAGGGGTAATTACTTCTTGACCATAGAGGATGCTCATGTCCCAGCTGATGAAAGTCCTGTAGCTGGCAATCCAAGATTTCATCTAAATAAGGCATCAAAAAAATTAGTAGGGCGCAATATAAATCAAGAAGGATCTTCCATCTCCCATGAAGATAAATCTGATACAAGATCAGCTTATGATGATGCTTGGATCTTGGAATTTGATGGCAGCAATTCTTACATAGCTAGATGCACATCTCTGTTGCTCGAATTGAAAACTACTCAGAATGAAGAAATCAAACTCCTTCACACCAAAGAAGATGCTAAGCTGATGGTTTGTCAAGGGTCTGATGCTGACAATTAAATCATGTGTTGGACTGGACCAGCAGAACAACAAGCTATGGTGGTGGACCATACTGTTGTATTCCAAAGTTAGCAAAAAGAACTCTTCACAAGGAGAGCAAGGAGTTATGGTTTTTAGTTTGAAGACCACGTCCTGCCATGGAGCAAGAAGAAGAAAAGGCCAAGAGGAAGATGCAAAAATTTGGTTTCTTGGTGGAGAGTTCCATTCGCCCGTCACCATTTTTGGGGACAAAATGGTTTCCTACTAGTTTATCAGGATGGCACACCATTTTCACTGTCTCGCAGTGGGCGACATCTGAAGTGCTTTAAATCTTGAGGCATTAGATAAGATCATCTATACATATGTATATTTGTATAGTCTTTAGTTCTATTTTGTGCTTTTCATTTTCATTTTTGGAGCTTTTTTTTTGGGTAGCATGACTCCATAGCCCAATGGCATACTTCAAGGCACTGGAGATTCTGGTTTCTACTCCCCTCAGCTATTCCAAGTTTTCACCTGAAGGAAGTTCCCCAACTGGAGCTAGCTTTTGGTCCCCAAAAATGTCACTAAATTTTAGAACAACATGTTGACGTCAGAAATTAGACCTGGTGGTAGGAAAATAGGTTCCTGCCTTCTCCTTGCAACATCAAAACTCTCCTCTCGCTTGTGGGACTGGCGAAGCTAGAGGAGAGAGTCTCAAGATAAGGGCTAGCTCCCTTTGATGCGTCGTGTTGTTTCTAGCAAGTGCAAAACACATATGTGTAGATATAATAAGGGGGAATGAAAAGGGAGAGAGAGATGCAAGAAAAACAAACCTACTCTAAAGAGGTGATGCACCAAAACAAGTTGACCTTCACACATCCACTCTCAGAATCAGACAAATACACACATACTCTACACACTTGGCAAAAGGACCAGGCTGCAAAAGACTGGCAGGGAGGCTTTCATGAAAACACAGGAGATAGAAAATCATAGAGGTGTTGTGGAATACACACTGTAAGTGACTCCTTCTGTTCTGGTCTTCTCAAATGTCAACTCTTATCCTTTTAGCTGTAGAAATGGTGCCTTGTAGATGACAGGTCTGCTGGTGTTGAACCTGTGAGAGCATCAAGAGACAATGACTGGACACATACAAACACTCAAGGCATACTCGGAAACATCTATCCAAATGGAGGTAACAGACTGCATTTTATTTGATTCAGGTGAAATTTTGCCAGGGCTGCACCTTTGCAAAAGTGGAAGACCTGATTTCTCTCAAAAAATGAGAAGTTACAATATATAAAAGAAAGGAGAAAAAAACTTGGCGCTTCTTTGACAAGTTGGCTTGTCGCGTCCCATTGGAAAGAGGAAAACACTATTGTCGATGTCATCATC
Organism: Torreya grandis; assembly: GCA_037957365.1. NCBI lineage: Eukaryota > Viridiplantae > Streptophyta > Pinopsida > Cupressales > Taxaceae > Torreya > Torreya grandis. The sequence goes on from JARHVA010000267.1 coordinate 4,322,020, forward strand.
TAGAAGAAGCCTGCTGGAACCATGCTATATGATCGCCAAATTTGACTTTGGGGTTCAAGCATTAATGTGGAATTGTAGGCTACGTCCTCTTTTTTACAAATAGACTGAGATTTGTCCCCTTTTAAATGCACGAGCCATGTTACTTGTTATTTGCGCCATTTGGGGATTATCAGGCAATAAATCACCTACACTTTACAACTTGGATCACCTTGTCACTTCTGCACCATGTCATTCTCCTTATCTATCACTTTGTCGATTTGCCCTTTGTCTTCTTTATCTCTTCTAGCTTTTCAGCCCCCATGGGCAAACTTTCAACAGGTTGCTGCATTCTGGGTTCCTTGGCAAATTTTCTCAATTTGAAACAAAGGCCATTTTATTCTACTAAATTTGGTGCTCATCCGGCCGTCGAGCTTTGAAAACCAACGGATATTCCATCCTCTTGAAATTGACAGCCTCTCGAGCGTCATTACTTGAGAATCAATGGCTAAATCGCTCTGCTAAATTTGATGTCCACTAGGACGTCGTCGGGTCCAGCTAAAATGCCATCAGGTCCATTGCCACGTCAGTTGGGTCCACGTGGCATACTCTCAAACACTTTCATGTCTTGTAATTTTCCCAGCATCTGTCCCTTTGAAAAGTCCTTTCAGCCTGGCTGAAAGTCCCCCGCAAGGGCACCTACCCTTCGGGGTCCTTCAATGGGCCCTTTATCTTTGTATTGTCCTCCTGGGCTCCCACGGGCAAATTGTCCGCGGATAATTTCCCTGGGTTAAAACCCCGAGTGGCTTTGCTATGCATTGTCACAGAGAAAATGTCTGCAAAAATTCTATTCAATAAATCCTTTGACTATTTGACTATGCCCAAGTCTTTGAAAATTTAAAGTGTCTTCCCACCCTCCAAAGGGGCACTTTGACTTTTGACTGTGCCTTCGCAGCCCTTTAAACCGAACCCATGGAACCAAAATTTGGTTCAACGGTTCAAGGTTCAAAGGAGTGTGTCGATGAACCAAAAGGCCGATGAACTCATGCATTGAACTTTCCATTGAACCTAGACCGTTGAACCAAAAATGGTTCAACGGTTCAACTAAGCGCGCCGATGAGCCAAGGAAGGCCGATGAACCAATATTGAACCGAACATGTGAACTTAAGCCATTGAACCAAGTACGTTGAACCTAGACTGTTGAACCAAAAAATTGGTTCAACGGTTCAACGATACGAAGGTTCAACACATATTGTATTGAGATGTTCGAACCGAACAATGAACTCTTTGAACTTGAACCAAGCCCGTTGAACCAAAAAATTTGGTTCAACGGTTTGGTTTAACCATTATTTAACCAAGATACTAAACTCAAAAATGAACCTTTGAACCAAGAAACTAAACCACTAAACCAGGAAATGCTAAACCTAAACAATCTGAAGATGACTGGCATTAAGATAGGAGGGGAGAAGTTGACCGAGATTTTGCCTGTGGGTAAAAGTGTTCAATAGATTGGTGACTCACAGGGGAAGCATGTCTGCTATGCTTAGCATCTAGTTGCCTTGCAGTCCATTGGGTGCAGAGTCAGATACAACGATGAAAAGTTAACAATAGCCCCAAAGGATTCGAGAATCAAACATGAAGCTTTACCCCACACGCAAAGGGAAACACACAAGGCTAAAAAACACTACCTGTGCAACTGCACTTAGGGAAAATAGGAAAAACAACTGAAAACAAACTATTATATACAGCTAACTAGGAATGTTTGCCTCCCTCCTGGATCGAAGGGAAAACTTCTTAGGTCCCCTTCTTGGCAAGAAGACTTATGGTGGCAAGCAAGTAGCTGAAAGAAAATGAGATTTGGTGACTTGATCCTCTTGCCGGTCACCTGGTTTGGCTGGAATCTGAGTAGATCAGATTCAAACATGCCTCCGATGTATATGTATTTTGCTTGTCCCTGGAGGCATGTTAAATGTTGATCCTTTCTATTGGTGCTCCTCACCAAGAAATCAATGGCTGTTGGCTCATCACCATAAGCCTTTGATCTGCACATTCCTTCTGCAATATATCATGGTCTGACTTGTTTCCTTCTACTTCATTACAAATCCTGTCAGACTCGTCCTCTGATTCCTTTTGGCCTTCTTGAAGAAGGGTGTATGTTGTGATGTCTAAAATGGAATCACAAACTGGTTGCTCATCCCACAGAACATCATCTCTCTGTTTAAATCTTACTTCTTCAAGGCATTCCTCCAGGAAGACAGACCTCTCCTTTTCCTCCTAAAAAATCAGGACCTCTAGATGTTCAAAAGTATCCTCCTGATTTTCCTCTAACTCAGGGTCTTCAATGTAGTCGACCTCATCATCAAAACAGCAAGGAAGTTCATCAAACAGAGGGGAAGAAAGCTTACCATGCATTTGTTCCTCTTCAAATTGCTTGAACATTTACATATATGCAAGACCTGCATCTTCTCCATTGCTGATGAGGTCTTCACAAGGAGCATCGATGATGATTTATTCTTCATTGTTGATCATGATAGCCTCTTGAAGAGCTGCAAATTGGATCTTCTACTCCTCACTTGCCTCTTGCAGAATAGGTTCTTCCTTGAGAAGGGGCGAAGTGGCAAAAACATGTGGAAGAGGAGGCAGTCCTTGAGCTACAATCGAAGGGCACTTTGACTTTTGACTATGCCTTCGGCCAAGGGAAGCCCTTTGAACCGAACCCGTTGATTTGGTTCAATGGTTCAAGGTTCAAAGGAGCACACCAATGAACCAAAAGGCTGATGAACTCATGCATTGAACTTTCCGTTGAACCCAGACCATTGAACCAAAAATGGTTCAACGGTTCAACTAAGCGCGCTGATGAGCCAAGGAAGGTCGGTGAATCAATATTGAACCGAACATGTGAACTTAAGCCATTGAACCAAGTACATTGAACCTAGATCATTGAACCAAAAATTTGGTTCAATAGTTCAACAGTATGAAGGTTCAACACATATTGTATTGAGATGTTCGAACCGAACAATGAACTCTTTGAACTTGAACCAAGCCCGTAGAACCAAAAAATTTGGTTCAACAGTTTGGTTCAACCATTATTTAACCAAGATACTGAACTCAAAAATGAACCTTTGAACCAAAAAACTAAACCATTGAACCAAGCCATGAACCAAGAAATGTTGAACCTAAACAATCTGAAGATGACTGGCATTAAGACAGCAGGGGAGAAGTTAATCGAGATTTTGTCTATGGGCAAAATTGGTCAACAGATTGGCGACTCACAGGGGAAGCATGCTTGCTATGCTTAGAATCCAATTGCCTTGCAGTCCATTGGGCGTGGAGTCAGATGTAGAGATGAAAAGTTAAAAATAGCCCCAAAGGATTCGAGAATCAAACATGAAGCTTTACCCCACATGCAAAGGGAAACACACAAGGCTAAAAAACACTACTTGTGCAACTGCACTTAGGGAAAACATGAAAAGCAATTGAAAACAAACTATTATATACAGCTATCCTAGGAATGTTTGCCTCCCTCCCAGATCGAAGGGAAAACTTCTTAAGTCCCCTTCCTGGCGAGAAGACATATGGTGGCTGGCAAGTAGTTGAAAAAAAATGAGATTTGGTGACTTGCTCCTCTTGCCGGTCACCTGGTTTGGCTGGAATTGGAGTGGATCCGATTCAAACATGCCTCTGATGTATATGTATTATGCTTGTCCTTGAAGGCCTGTTAAATGCTAATCCTTTCTATTGGTGCTCCTCACCAAGAAATCAATGGATGTTGGCTCATCGTCATAAGCCCTTTGATCTGCACATTCCTTCTGCAATATATCATGGTCTGACTTGTTTCCTTCTGCTTCGTTGCAAATCCTATCAAACTCATCCTCTGATTCCTTTTGGTCTTGTTGAAGAAGGGTGTCTGTTGTGATGTCTAAAATGGAATCACAAACTGGTTGCTCATCCCATAGAACATCACCTCTCTGTTTAAATCTTACTTCTTCAAGGCATTCCTCCAAGAAGACAGACCTCTCCTTTTCCTCCTCAAAAATCAGGGCCTCTAGATGTTTAAAAGAATCCTCCTGATTTTCCTCTAACTCAGGCTCTTCAATGTAGTCGACCTCATCATCAAAACAGCAACAAAGTTCATCAAACAGAGGGGAAGAGAGCTTACCATGCATTTTTTTGTCTTCAAATTGCTGGAACATCTGCATATATGCAAGACCTACATCTTCTCCATTGCTGATGAGGTCTTCACAAGGAGCATTGATGATGATTTCTTCTTCGTTGTTGCTCATGATAGCCTCTTGAAGAGCTATAGATTGGATCTTCTGCTCCTCACTTTCCTCCTGGAGAACAAGTTCTTCCTTGAGAAGGGGCAAAGTGGCAAAAACATGTGGAAGAGGAGGCAGTCCTTGAGCTAGAATTGATTGATTCTCCTCTCTCCACTTGATCAGCACTTCATCAATATCAGGTGTGGCCTGATAACTCTCTTGGACATGTGTAGGTGGGGTGTGTTCAGACATAGAATGTGTTGTTTGGTCTGAACCATCTATCACACATTGGCTGAGGAATTTTTCTTTGGATTCTAACTCTGCAATTCTCCTAGCCAGATCTTCTTGGAAAAGCTTTTCCTGGAGGTTACCAGTATCATCATAAGCAGGCACAGTTTCAGCTTCTTCAAGATTTTAAGAAAAACCTTGCTTTTCTTCTTCTTTTCTACCCCATGATTTTACTATTCTTCCCCAGTTCAGGATCTCTCAGTTAAAATTTTTCTCCTGTGAACAAGCAGCAACTTTTTTATCTCCAGGGTCCTGAGGTTCCTCCACAAGGTTTGAAAATTTCATCTCTTTGTCAAGAAGCAGCTTTATCCTAGCCTCTAAATCTTTAATTTGCTTGGCTAGGTTGTCCTGAAAGAGTCTTTCTTGGAGGTGACCAGCATCATCTTGTTGAGTAGGATCAGCTTTGAAAGAGACGTGCTAGTTCATGGCATTTCCCCCAGTGGAAAATTTGCAATCTAAGGAATTTAGAAAGTTCATTTTCATGGGAGGTTGTTTTGATATCATCTGATGTTGGAAAGCTAGGCGCACTGGGTTGGGAGCAGGTATATTTGATAAGCTGGAGTGAGTAAGTGCAATGTGATAGAAAGGATTTGGTGCAAAAGAGGGGGCTTTTTTTAGAATATGAGGGGGCGCACAAGACTGGCTACCTTGAAAAGATGGATTTCTCCATTTTGTTACCTCCTCTTCCATGGACTGTACGGCCTGTGTTTGCCCAAACAAACATTCCTCTTCATACATCAGCTCCTGTTGATATCTGTACTACTCTTTTAGCCTGTTAATTTCCATTGTTTGCCTCTCAAATTCCAATGCCACCTCCCTTATAGTTGCAGGGCAACTAGGAGAGCTACTTGAGGTGATTCTCTAAATATTTTGAGTCTGATCAAAATTATATAAAGGAAAACACAACCCATGATTTTGTGTAAAAGGATTATACATACAAGAAATGATTTATAATGGCACCAAGCTGCTTAACCAGTTGATTAACTCAGTCGCCAGATGCTGAAAATACTCAATTTGCTATAACAAGACCAGCATCAATCCTGAAACTTTACTTTGTTGTCAAGCTGGGTCCAACCAGGCGTGCCAGAACTGTTGACGTTGAAAATCATTTTTTGTATGTATAATCCTTTTACACAAAATCATGGGTTGTGTTTTCCTTTATATAATTTTGATCAGACTCAAAATATTTAGAGAATCACCTCAAGTAGCTCTCTTAGTTGCCCTACAACTATAAGGGAGGTGGCATTAGAATTTGAGAGACAGATAATGGAAATTAACAGGCTAGAAGAGCAGTACAGATATCAGCAGGAGCTGATGTATGAAGAGAAATGTTTGTTTGGGCAAACACAAGCCATACAATCCATGGAAGAGGAGGTAAAAAAATGGAGAAATCCATCTTTTCAAGGTAGCCAGCCTTGTGCGCCCCCTCATATTCTGAAAAAAGCCCCCTCTTTTGCACCAAATCCTTTCTATCACATTGCACTTACTCTCTCCATCTTATCAAATATACCTGCTCCCAACCCAGTGTGCCTGGATTTCCAACATCAGATGATATCAGAACAACCTCCCATGGAAATGAACTTCCTAAATTCCTTAGATTGTGAATTTTCCACTGGGAGAAATGCCACGAACTAGCACGTCTCTTTCAAAGCTCATCCTACTCAACAAGATGATGCTGGTCACCTCCAAGAAAGACTCTTTTAGGACAACCTAGCCAAGCAAATTGAAGATTTAGAGGCTAGGATAAAGCTGCTTCTTGACAAAGAGATGAAATTTTCAGACCTTGTGGAGGAACCTCAGGACCTTGGAGATAAAAAAGTTGCTACCTGTTCACAAGAGCAAAATTTTAATTCAGAGATCCTGAACTAGGGAAGAATAGTAGAATCATGGGACAGAAAAGAAGAAGAAAAGCAAGGTTTTCTCAAAACCTTGAAGAAGCTGAAACTGTGCCTGCTTATGATGATACTAGCAGCCTCCAGGAAAAGCTTTTCCAAGAAGATCTGGCTAGGAGAATTGCAGAGTTGGAATCCAAAGAAAAATTTCTTAGCTAATGTGTGATGGATGGTTTAGACCAAACATCACATTCTATGTCTGAACACACCCCACCTACACATGTCCAAGAGAGTTATCAGGTCGTACCTAATATTGATGAAGTGTTGATCAAGTGGAGAGAGGAGAATCATTTGATTCTAGCTCAAGGACTACCTCCTCTTCCACATTTTTTTGCCACTTCACCCCTTCTCAAGGAAGAACCTATTCTGCAGGAGGCAAGTGAGGAGCAGAAGATCCAATCTGTAGCTCTTCAAGAGGCTATCATGAGCAATAATGAAAAATAAATCATCATTGATGCTCCTTGTGAAGACCTCATCAGCAATGGAGAAGATGCAGGTCTTGAATATATGCAAATGTTCCAGCAATTCGAAGAGGAAAAAATGCATGGTAAGCTCTCTTCCCCTCTGTTTGATGAACTTCCTTGTTATTTTGATGATGAGGTCAACTACATTGAAGAACCTGAGTTAGAGGAAAATCAGGAGGATACTTTTGAACATCTAAAGGTCTTAATTTTTTAGGAGGAAAAGGAGAGGTCTGTCTTCTTGGAGGAATGCCTTGAAGAAGTAAGATTTAAACAGAGAGGTGATGTTCTATGGGATGAGCAACCAGTTTGTGATTCCATTTTAGACATCACAACAGACACCCTTCTTCAAGAAGGCCAAAAGGATTTAGAGGATGAGTCTGACAGGATTTGCAACGAAGCAGAAGGAAACAAGTCAGACCATGATATATTGCAGAAGGAATGTGCAGATCAAAGGGCTTATGGTGATGAGCCAACAACCATTGATTTCTTCGTGAGGAGCACCAATAGAAAGGATCAGCATTTAATAGGCCTCCAGGGACAAGCAAAATACATATACATCAGAGGCATGTTTGAATTTGATCCACTCAGATTCCAGCCAAACTAGGTGACCAGCAAGAGGAGCAAGTCACCAAATCTCATTTTCTTTCAGCTACTTGCCTGCCACCATAAGTCTTCTCACCAAGAAGAGGACTGAAGAAGTTTTCCCTTTGATCCAGGAAGGAGGTGAACATTCCTGGTTAGCTATATATAATATTTTGATTTTAGTTGTTTTTCCTATTTTTTCTAAGTGTAGTTGCACAAGTAGTGTTTTTTAGCCTTGTGTGTTTCCCTTTGCGTGTGGGGTAAAGCTTCATGTTTGATTCTCGAATCCTTTGGGGCTATTGTTAACTTTTCATCGTTGTATCTGACTCTGCACCCAATGGACTGCAAGGCAACTAGATTCTAAGCTTAGCAGGCATGCTTCCCTTGTGAGTCACCAATCTATTGAACACTTTTGCCCACAGGCAAAATCTTGGTCAACTTCTCCCCTCCTATCTTAATGCCAGTCATCTTCAGATTGTTTAGATTTAGCATTTCTTGGTTCATGGCCTGGTTCAATGGTTCAGTTTCTTGGTTCAAAGGTTCATTTTTGAGTTTAGTATCTTGGTTAAATAATGGTTGAACCAAACCGTTGAACCAAAATTTTTGGTTCAATGGGCTTGGTTCAAGTTTAAAGAGTTCATTGTTCGGTTTGAACATCTCAATACAATATGTGTTGAACCTTCATACCGTTGAACCAAATTTTTGGTTCAATGGTCTAGGTTCAATGTACTTAGTTCAACGGCTTAAGTTCACATGTTTGGTTCAATATTGGTTCACCGGCCTTCCTTGGGTCACCGACGCACTTAGTTGAACCGTTGAACCATTTTTTGTTCAATGGTCTGGGTTCAATGGAAAATTCAATGCATGAGTTCATCAGCCTTTTAGTTCATCGGCGCACTCCTTTGAACCTTGAACCGTTGAACCAAATTTTGGTTCAACGGGTGCGGTTCAAAGGCTGCACTTGGCCGAAGGCACAGTCAAAAGTCAAAGTGCCCTTTTGGAGGGCGCGTAGACACTTCAACTTTTCAAAGACTCGAGCACAGTCAAATAGTCAAAGGGTTTATCGAACAAAATTTTTGCATACATTTTGTCTGCAAAAATGCATAGCAAAGCCACCTGGGGTTTTAACTCAGGGAAATTGTCTGCAGACAATATGCCTGCGGGAGCCCGGGAGGACAATACAAAGATAAAGGGCCCACCGAAGGACCCCGAAGGGTAGGTGCCCTTTCGAGGGACTTCTGGCCAGGCTGAAAGGACTTTTCAAAGGGATAGGTGCTGAGAAAATTACAAGACATGGAAGTGTCTGAGAGGATGCCACATGGACCCGACTGACGTGGAAATGGACCTGATGGCATTTTAGCTAGACCCGACGATGTCCTAGTGGACGTCAAATTTAGTAGAGTGGTTTAGCATTTGATTCTCAACCAATGACGCTCAAGAGGCCATCAATTTCAAGAGGATGGAATATCTGTTGGTTTTCAAAGCTCGACGGCTAGATGAGCGTAAAATTTAGTAATAAAATGGCCTTTATTTCAAATTGAGAAAATATTGCCAAGGAACCCAGAATGCAGCAACCTGCTAAAAGTTTGCCCTTGGGGGCTGACAAGCCAGAAGAGACAAAGAAGACAAAGGGCAAATTGACAAAGTGACAGATAAGGAGAATGACATGGTGCAGAAGTGACAAGGTGGTCTAAGTGGCAAAGTGTAGGCAATTTATTACCTGATAATCCCCAAATGGTGCAAACAGCAAGTAACATGGCCCGTGAATTTAAAAGGGGACAAATCTTAGTCTATTTGCAAAAAAGAGGATGCAGCCTGCAATCCCACATTAATTCTTGAACCCCAAAGTCAAATTTGGTGATCATACAGCATGGTTCCAGCAGGCTTCATCTAGATGATGACATCGACAACAGTGTTTTCCTCTTTCCAATGGGACATGACAGGCCAACTTGTCAAAGAAGCGCCAAATTTCTTTTTCCTTTCTTCCATATATTGTAACTTCTCATTTTTTGAGAGAAATCAGTTCTTCCACTTTTGCAAAGGTGTAGCCCTGGCAAAATTTCCCCTGAATCAAATAAAATGCAGTCTGTCACCTCCATTTGGATAGATGTTTCAAAGTATGCCTTGATTGTTTGTCTATGTCCAATCATTGTCTCTTGATGCTCTCACAGGTTCAACACCAGCAGACCTGTCATCTACAAGGTGCCATTTCTTTAGCTAAAAGGAGAAGAGCTGACATTTGAGAAGACCAAAATAGGAGTCACTTATAGTGTGTATTCGACAGCACCTCTGTGATTTTCTATCTCCTGTGTTTTCATGAAAGCCTCCCTACTAGTCTTTTATAGCCTGGTCCTTTTGCCAAGTGTGTAGAGTATGTGTGTATTTGTCTAATTTTGAGAGTGGATGTGTGAAGGTCGACCTATTTTGGTGCATCACCTCTTTAGAGTAGGTTTGTTTTTCTGCATCTCTCTCTCCCTTTTCATTCCCCCCTTATTATATCTACATATATGTGTTTTGCACTTGCTAGAAACAACACGATGCATCAAAGGGAGCTAGCCCTTATCTAGAGACTCTCTCCTCCAGCTTTGCCGGTCCTATAGGCAAGAGGAGAGTTTCCATGTTGCGAGGAGAAGGCAGGAACCTGTTTTCCTACCACCAAGTGCAATTTTTGACGTCAACACAACATATGAGCTATCTTGGTCCTACAGGACCAAAATTCTTGTCTTCCCCTTTCAAAAAATGTTCTGAGTATTCAAGTTCATTTTTCAAAGCTTTCTCAGAAATCTACGAACTCTACAGGCTTGAATCTATGGACTCTGTAGGCTTGAATCTATGGATTCTATAGGAATAAATCTATGGACTCTGCAAGCTTAAAACTACGGACTCTATAGGCTCATTTCTACAGACTCTTTCAAGGCTCGAGAGAAAACTACGGACTTGGTTTCTATAGACTCTGCAGGCAGGTTCATTTCTACAGGTTCAAAGGCTTCTACAGTCGAGTTCAATAGGTTCAACGACAAATTGGTTCAATGCGCTTGGTGCAAAAGATCAAAAAAAGACTTAGCCAAATAATGAAGGATGAACTGATTGAACTATTGAACCGTTGAACCAAAGTTGGTTCAATCAGTCAGTTCAATCGATAGGTTCAAGGCGCTACCCCAAAGCCAAAGGAACAAGTGCCCTTACAGAGGGCTGTGAACCGAGCCAAGTGCCCTTGCAGAGGGCAGTGAGCAAAAGCAAACAAAGTGAACTCCTTCAGAAAAGTAAATAAGGCAAAAGACAAAGTGAAATCCTTCGAACAAATTGTCTGAAGGAATTCGCCTGAAAGATAAAGCAAAAGCCCAGCGGGAAAGATGCAAAGGCAAGGAAGATTTCCTTCAGACAAATTATCTGAGGGAATTCCTTCAGACATTCTGTCCGAATGACATAAAGGATAAAGCTCACCGAGAGGAAAAGCCCGAGAGCCAAAAGCCCACAGAAGAAGCAAGAACCCACCAAGGAAGTAAAAGCCTGAAGGTCGCATGAAAAATCCCAAAGGGTAGATACCCTTGTGGGGCACACTTGACTTTAGAAAAAGGACCTTTTCTAAGGACCTAAAGGGACACCTTCCCTTTCAAATGTTCCAAAGGCTTAACAAAGATGCAGAAAGGAATCTTCAAATACTTACACATAAAGAGCTTCAAAAAATGAACTGATTGAACCATTGAACCGTTGAACCAAATGGTTCAATGTGTTCACAGGTTCAAGGGTTCAACCAAGCATGATGAAGATCAAAAAGCTTAGGAAGAGCAAATGATGGGTAGAACCAAAGAACCAATGAACCGATTGAACCTTAAACCAAAAGAGTTCAAAGTTTAATGGTTCATAGGTTCAAGTAGTTTAAAGGCAGCCTCAAGCAAAGAAAGAAGCAACATGGATGATTCCAAAGGCAAGTGCAATGAAAGCGACGGTTTAACCAGAGAGAAAAGAAGTGCTTAAGTAGGGAAGCAATGGACCAAAAGAGACAGAGTGAACCGACTAAGCTTTGAACCAATGAAATTTTAAATGACTCACAGGTTCAAAGTTCAACACGGTTCAAGCAGCTATCAATCATTGACGGCCCCTCAGACATCAAATTTAAAGTGAGGGAAAATCCATGGAAATTCAAATAGAGCATGGAACTTAAAGGAAGAACCAAGAGATTAAATGAAAAGAGAGCCTGATAGCTCAAATTGAAGCTGAAAAAGACAAAAGCAGAAAGACAAAAAAGCCAGAAATGTCTTCGAAAGAGTTATTTCCAGTAGGTGGAACAGTGGATCAAGTAGACTTCTGAGTGTAACAAACCAAGGATGCAGCATATTTTCTTCTATGAAGTAAAGACAAATATGCAAAGGACTAGATGGTCCATATTAAAGAGAAGACATATCAGATGAAGGGACATGCCACAGTTATGGTAGCGCACTGTTCTCAGCATGGTCTCTCTAGAAAAAACTGGAGACGTATTGAAGACGTTAACTGTAGCATGGGCCATCCCATGGAAAAAGGCACCAATCCATGGGTAATTGCTATAAGTTTGTATTTTCTCTCATTTGTAAGGTGAAATTTCAGTTTACAAGAGTGAAACTCTGCCCATTTTGAAAGAAGAAGACTGAGACTTTGAGCTCAGGCTGTAATTTCATTTTCATTTTTATTTGAATGAGAAAGCAGGTTTTTCACAGACTTTGTGCTATTCTGACTTGTGTCATTTTAGAAGATCATTCTTACATCTATCTTCTGAAGTTGTCCTTATTCATTTAATTTGGTAAGCATAATTAGTGAAGGTAATAGGGAAGTGCCCTGAAACCAGCTGTGGGAAGACTTTGTGCTTTCACAATTGCTTTCAGTCTGTGTTTTTCTTTTCTTTTTTGTGTTTAAGATTTTGGGGAGACTTTGTGTCCCCATTATCCTTTGTGATATACTCTTTGGGTAGTTGAGGTGAAAACTTTGTGTTCTACTTCATCCTACTATTACTAAGCCCTTTGGTCACTGGTTATTTTACTATTTGAAAGAAACTCCTGATGTTTCTTGTAAGAACACTTCTAAAAGAATAGAAGTGCCTTCAGTGTTTACACTAGGATTTTCTCCTTTGTCTGTGTAAATCATCTCTAAAAGAAGAGAGATGGATGGTTTATCCTACCCCCATGTGTTATTTTCTACTTATTTATATTGTATATAGCTCCTACGTATATATAGGGAACCTCCCCTTAATGAGAGGAGAGATTTGTCTCCAGTTGATGTAGTACAGCTGCACACCTGGCCAACCAATCTTCCTACTGTGGTTGATTAGACCTATTTTGTTGATCAGTACGTTGATTGACAAAATATTCACCCAACAAATATCATTATGGAGGGTTCCAAAGCCTTATTCAAGCAAAATGATGCAATAAACCTAACTAGGTCTTATGTTTTCATATTCACAATGTACAAATAACAAAAGCAAAGTAAAAGTCTAATCTAGTGCTCACCAAATCTTGTGGTACAAAGTGAGGGTAATAAACATGAAAATTAAACATGCATAGAAGACATATACTCACATCAATGTATACATAATCCTAATGCATGGGAGAGAAGTATAAATTCATATCTTTCTACTCTTACAAAGGAGGAACAAAGTTAGGAATACTTGCTTTTGAAGATGAACCCACCGAGCCTCAATCTCTCCCTTGGCCAAGGCATTTCACAAGAGGTTGTTGTGGTATGTAAGGATAATAAGGATAAGTCAGCTTTAGGCTACACAACCTATCAATGCATCTAAAAGACTTCTCCACAAGATAAGATCCATATCTCCAAAGAAAGTAAAAAACCCTAAACTATGTTCCTCAAGTAGAATGGTGGATAAGTAAATACGCAATATATATCTCTTCTTCTTCTCTTCTCTTATAAATAACAAAATTAATGTGTTTATATAGTTGAATCTAACCTTAGTCCTTTTCAAAATTTTAGCTGATAGGGTCAGTTGAATCAACTCTATATTGTTATTGATAAAAATAAATTAGGTCTTATTATAGGTCAGCCAAGGGCTCACCTAGACCTTAAATGAGTTTTGTCAATTAGAGTATAGGTTTGATGGGGCCAACAGTGTATCATAAACTGTTAAAAAGGATTTTAAGCTAGTGAAGGGATATTAAAGGCAAAAAATGACTAGAGGAGGATGAAAAAGAAGAGGTAAAGCTTTAAGAAATATTTTTAAGAGATGCTTGTGTAGATAGAAAGTGGTAGTAAAGGGTCAACAATCCTATGAAGTATCAATGGTCTACCCACCCCTTTCTTAATGTACCCCTTAAGGCATGCACTCAAAGAGATTGAGACTTGATGGGTTCTTGCAAGAGAGAAATCATCAATAATTGATAAATCTTAAAAATATTATGTGTATACACTAATGGTCATACTTGTTGGGTGAATATTTTGTCGTCAACTAACTGATGATAAAATGGGTAGATCAACCACAGCACAGGGAGATTTACGCCATGAAAAGTGTGGGTTTACTAGATCTGGACGAGGTAAATCTCTCCTCTCATCAAGGGGAGGTTCCCTATGAATATTTACATGCTATATGTATATATAATTAAGCAAAAAATAATACTTGGGGTGGTATAACAGCATCCACCTCTCTTTTTTTAGAGGTGATGTACATGGAACAAGAGAGAGAAATCTTGGTCATTGGCCAACAACATTCCTCTTCTTTCAGGAATGGTATCCAGCGTAGAGCAGAAAATCACCTAAAGTAAGTAACAAAGTTCACAAGGAAACCCACGTAAGCACAAAGTCTTCCATTGTCTCCTTCACCAATCTTGGAACAAGCGTAACCATAGAGTGAAATGAAAGCACAAAGTCTTCGCCTGAAACTACAAAAGATAAAAGGATCACCAAGATAAAAGTAGCTCAAAGTCTCTCTTCTATCTTTTAGAAACGCCCTCAGATAATATCAACACATCCACTTTGCTTATTAAATCAAATAAATAAGAGATTATCAGGGAAGAGGACATAAGAACTGTTTCCTAAATAACATAGATAACTTCAACACAAAGTCTAAAATAAACCTACTTCTCATTCATTTAAAAAATATGATTTACAAATTGAGCACAAAGTCTCAAGAAGTGTCTCAATTTCAGCAGAGTTTTTGCTCTCAATTATCAGAGATATCTATTTACAAAAGAGGTCTCCACTATATATAGGAAGAAACTTTCAAAATTAGAAAATATTATAATATAAAAATATCTTAGTCAAAGATGACTCATCTTTGACTTTGAGATATTTTTCTAGATTTTTTACATGTAATTACACATTACAAAATTGCATGCATTTTACATGACAAAAGTGCATGAGAAGAAGAAGAGAGAAGGAATGCATGGGCAGCAAAAATTGCCGCCCTTGCATATCGGAGAAGATCTCGTGCATAGGCGGCAAAAATTGCCGCCTGTGCACGTCAAAGAGTAGGCAGACGTGTAAGGGCGATAAAAATTGCCACTCTTACACCTAGAGGAGAGGAAATGGTGATGCAAGGGCGGCAAAAATTGCTGCTCTTGCATGAAGGATGCAAGGGCGGCAATTTTTGCCACTCTTGCATAAAAGATGTAAACAGTTGTCACGTTCTGCCGAGTTGTGACGTATTCTACTGTACTTTGTCTTTTTGAATCAGGCACTTTTCATAGGCTTTTCTCTTCAGTCAGGCTTGGTTCTTCCATTGACTAAGGCCGCCTTTTGTCCCTTCCAGCTTTGTCTCTTTCTGCTACAATTTGAGCTATCGGGCTGCGTTCCCAGCTCTACTTACTCTTTACGTTCCTTCTCTCAGCAGTCCTTCCCTTTGGCATTTTGGCTTTTGAATGCATTTGGGTCTACACTCAAGCCTTCAAAGAACAATCAGTTATTTCATTACTGTGAATTTAACGTCTGTGGGCCCATCACTTTCCTTGGCAATTCCTTTGGCTTTGCTGTTTGGTATTTTTCCAGATTGAACTTGTCCTTCCAGGCTTCTTTGGGTAACCCTTCGGATATTCCCCTGGGCTTTTCTTACACTTCCTCCAGTGGACATTTTCCCTGGGGAAAATTCTTGGGGACAAAAAGGCATGCGTAAAGAATCTAGGGTGCCTATCATAACGTCATCCATGTAATAGGTGCAAAGGGACCGGGACGGCAAGGAAGAGAAGTGAGGACATCAACATCAGATCTGCCTTGCCCTGCGTGTACAAAATGTTTTATGATTTTGGAACTTAGGAATGACAAAGTGCAGGAAACTTAGGAATGGAAAAACACAGATAGAAGGTAGAGATCATGAATAACTTAGGAACGACAGAGCAAGCATAAATTTTGACATTCAAGGTGCCCCAGAAAGCACGCAGGGGCAGCAAGAAGTATCACAAAGAAGAAACATGGAAACAAAGATACACTGAAACACCAACTCAGCAAGAAATCAATAGAGAAAAACCCCCACTAAGTCGTGGGCTCCATAGCGGATCATTTTTCCAACACCATTGGAGATATAGAACCGTTCTTCAGGTACATGGTCTGGCATGTAATGTCAGTGAAAACTATCGCTCAGACATTTCTTATTTGATGAAATAACAGTTAAAACTTTCGTTGGGACATCAAAAATTAGACTTGCATTGTAATCCCCCATTCCATGCTCTGTCGACACTTTCTACCGCTCCTGCACACTACAGATGGAAAGGTGGTGATTTTTGCCGCTCTTACACACTTTCAGCTTTCTTGAAAACGACCCTTTTGAAGGGTGCTTTGATTGATTAAGTGCCCTTGACTTGTCCTTCAGGAAGCTTCCTTTTGCATTGAACTAAACATTTGAACTTGCCTTTGAACCATGTCTTTGAACCAAAACTTTGAGCCTAAAGACGCTAAAATAAAGGGAATGAACCACCCGAGTGAAATAAAGCATTGAACTACTTGGTTGAATTGAGCCATTGAAATGTGAACCCGTTGAACCTGTTGATGGTGTTTGCCGATGGAGATTTATGTTTGAACCAAGGCACTAAAATAGTCCCAAAAAATGACTAAGTGTTGAAAAACCGATTCTTTTGACTGAAACCATTTGCAGAAGCCTTTGTGACCCTGAATGCTCAAAATAATTTTTTGAAAGGGGAAGAGAGGATTTTGATCTGTAGGTTGTCCCAAAAATGAGTGGCATTTTTCGGGGACAACAATACTAAGTGATTTAATTCTAGTTAATTATCCAAAGGGATTGATATGAATATAAGATCAACCCTCATTCATTCCTCACCTAACAAAGACAACAAGGCAACTTATCAAAAGCACTCTATTGAGTATTCAATTTAACAAAGATTCCCTATTTCCATACCATTCATAGGTACATCACATCTACATGTATAAATTACTAAAGGAATATCACAAGAGCCCAATTTTCCAAGCTACAAGTTAGGTCATTATTATACTTGATTTGCCCTTATTACATGATTCACACACAATCCAACACATAGAGGATAACTACATCAGTTTGAGGCCTCTTCAGAATATTGGATATGTAGGCAACAGTCACTGATAGAGGGATCTTTGGGGTCAACTTGACACTATATGCTGACTAACCCATTTTTTCTCAAGATCATAATGAAGATGAATAACTAGGGTTTAACAAATTCATGAGGAGCAACAATCCATGACCCAAATTTAAATGCACCAAAGTGAAGTCGAATTCAAACCCATAAATATCTAGGTGGTTGCATCCTTTTCCAACAGGTATTATGTACAGGACACTAATGTTGAATTGAAACAGTAGTGTCAATGAAATCGAACCAAGTTGACATTAGTATCTAGAGGAAACATCTGATCTAGAATGTGATGATTGTTTCATAATCATATCCCAACCTAATTTTTACCAATTCTAGATCCATTAATGTGTTAAAATTAGAACTTGTTAAGTATATCACTTTTTTATCATTTACATGCATAACTTAGTTGTACTTTATATATTTAGCCTACTTTTAGCATAAGAAAGTCATTGTATGTATATATCTAAGATAAGCATCCAATTAGCATGTTCTAGATATGATTATCACCCTTGTGTATTATCATTTCTATATTCTTAACCCTATTAATAAGAAGTAAGGATTACTTGATCCATTTTAGGCTTAAATAACATGCTTCATTATTCAGTCGACCATGGTGTAATCTGACAGTGTTTAGCTTCCTCTTCATGTTCTAATGTGTGTGCCAAAATTTAGCCAAATTTAGGGGCCAAAATTTTTCCATATTTAGTGTATGCCACTTTTTAAATTAGAAGAATTAATATCAATCTTTTACATTCGAATGTATGATTGATTGCCATATCTATTGATCCAAATTACATTTCAAAGTTCAATCTTAATTAGATTAATCTCACCCATTAGTCTAAATTAGGGTAAAACAAGTTTGTGGTGTTGTGATCCATATCACACACCTCCCTATTTGTGTGTAGTACCATGATCCATATCATACACCTTTCCTGCATAATTCATTATTTAGTGTTTATATCAATGATGGTTACTAGTGCATGCCTAATTGCTATATCTATCTTGTCATGGCATTTGTATGCCTTATAATACATGTTTAATGTATGTTTTTATGGCATTATCATTACCATGATGAAATATTATGCACATGCTAACACATGTTTCTAAGTAATTATATATTTGTACATAACATGATATAGTTAACTCTTTTATTTTGAGATGAATAATTCATATGTTACATCCCTCACCTTAAAATGGGGCATATTAATCTGCTTGTAATAGAGATGTAAGCCTCCATGTAAAAAAAAAAGATTTTGGAATAGATTACAAAGTTTATATTGGTTTAAATTATCAAACTAATTCAGATTTTGGGACATATGCTTGTAGATTAAGACAATTTTTAGGTGCATATGTACATATTTTACAAGGACATAAGTTATAGGTTTTTCAATTCTTTTAGATTTGGAATAAAATGAGATACATATATATGACATTTTATATCATGCTGGCACCAGTTGGATCATATGGGGGGCATAAACATTATTCATGCATCCATTACTACAATTTTCTATGTTGACACTAATTGGATCAAATTATGGGGCATGAATATTCTTCATGCACACAGATATTATTACAATTTTATATTTTTAAAAGCATGGAATTGATGGTAGAAAAGTATACGTATTTAATTTATATGTTTGTCTACATTGGTTGATTCATAAGCATAGTGTAGACACCCATATTTTGTACAAACATGATTTCATAGAATGTTTTTCATAGTTTTTTCATGTATATGTCTCCTGACAGAGAGTTAAATATCTAGTGGTGTGGTATCATATGGACCTCTTCAGTTCCAATTTTTTTCACTTGATTTATATGCCCCTTTGGATCTACATGTTGGGAAAATACATTTTATCCAATGTAAGCCAAGGATCCTTGCATGTGCCTCTATTATCTCCATGTTTTTAGCCTTTGGATACCTACTTTTGGGTTTGATACCTACATTGATGTAGGTTTTAAGCTACGACGTAAGTGTCCAAACTTTTTTTTTGAACATTTTTGTACTTTTCACATTGTGACCATTTGTATAGTCTCATATATTCATTATAATGTTGATTTTTCATGCACCACTATGTCTTACTTCAAAATCAAGAGATCCATTTACATATAAAGTTATGGTTTACTTCACATGATCAATCATTACCAATCAAGTTTCATAATTATCAAAACACTTTATAATCCAAGCTATCAAATTGCATCATATTATTGAAACTAAAAGTCTGAAGCATTCAAAAGGTCAATTTGCACTTGCATTGCTTGCACCAAGGGTTGCAATATGAGAAAGAGCATATAGTTTCATGATCACCATTTCACACACATATGTAGGAGGGAGAACTACATGTGAGTCTGAGGCCCTCTTCGGAGTATATGGATATGTAGGCAACACTTAGCAATAACTAGGGTTCCTAGGGTTAGTTTGACTCACGTGTTAACCCTTTTTACCAAAGTCATAGAGGGTCTAGGGAAAGAGATCCAAGGTTTTACTTATAGGTTAAAATCAACACATATTCTAACCCATTTTAAAGAACTAGGTGATAGCGCAACTACAATGAAGATTTGGATTCATCACTATATATATTCTAGAATGGAAACTTGTAGTGAATCCAAACATTTACATTGATACTAGCATTAAATTTCCAATGCAAGCGTCTATGAAGTAAAAACATTCAAAGTAAAAAGTGAGTAGATCCCAAAGCATGCTCACTATCATAATATGATTCCAGGTTATTATCACATAATAAAATATAACATGAAATACAATACTCCCTCTTTATCCCTTGTTTGCCTAGTGTTTTATTATATTTATTGCACGTGTGAAAATAGGTAAATTTCTATAAATCAACATGTATTACTAAATTATGAACATTATCTGCATTCAAATCATTTTATTTGCTTAATTTTTTTGTATATTATACCCAAATAGCATAAAACATTATGGTGAACCCATCCCCTGTATTTGAACCAAGCCCTAAATTCCTCTAGAGTTTTCCTTCCAAAAAAGACTTTTACAGATTCTTGTATTTATTTTTCAGATCTGATTTTTCTTGTATGTTCATAGCTTAAGAATGCTTATCCATATCTTTATTTTAGGCATTAGCTTATTTGATTTATGATTGTGGCCAAAATTAGAGTCTTAATGGGTTCTCTCTTTCAAGGCCATAAAAAGCCCCATCGTTTAGATAGTTTGTTTAATGTTCCTAATGACCAATGTATTGTATGTGATGATCTTTTGGCATATCAAAAACATACTCAAACCCCTTCCTTTTATTATAGCTATGATAATGAAATAACTAATGATTAAAATTCAAGTATAATTGAACATATTGATAATCAAATTATTCTTGCATATGGTTATGAATGTAACTTTATTCCCCTTGAATGCAAGTATGAGGATCCTACATCTTTTATGTCTTCATTTCCAATAATGAATGGACACAAATGTGCAAAATGATCAATTTTATTAGTGCCTCACATAAATATGATACAATGGATATGTAAGAAATTAAAATTAATGAGGTTGAAAGTCAAAATGTTTCATTCATACATTCTTTAGATGTACCAAAATTTGAATGTTCCTCTCATGTTTCCAATGAAGCAAATGTTGAAAAAAATGAGTCTGGGCATTCTTTTCAAAAGGATGTCAATATTGATATAATTAAATGTTATTATTCCATTTCAAATTATGCCAATGTTGAAAATCTTTTTCCTTATCTAGATCACTCAAATTAAAATAATGAAAGTACTTATCTTTCTTTAGCTTGTAATGATCAAATTACATGCACTACTTCCTTTCCTATCTTGTTTGAATGGAAAAATGAAAATGCATGCGAAAGTCCTAAGAAATCAACGGTAAAATATGTATTGTTTGGAGATACAATTCAATTTCTAAATATAATTGATTCATCTCTTTCCAAACTCAAGAAATATAACTCGAACAATATCCAAAATACATTACATACTAAGAAGGAAAAGGTTGCATTAAATCTCTCTTTCTCACATGATAATGGCATACCAAAAGTAGAAAGTAGCATTATATTTTCTCTCCCTCCTTTGGAAAATACAACTGAAATTCAAAATTGCATCTTTCCCTTGTTTACTATCACAAATGAAGTAAAAATCTCTTTTCCTCCCTCCTCTGCATTTTTTGTTGAAAAGAGATGTCTTTACAAGCGAAATTATTTCTCCTAGTACTCTTGTATGTCACAAAATTCCACTTAATATAACACATTCCAATGATAATGATATAGACATTCATGTTATTCGAAATGACATACTTGCCACTTTAGACATGGGTTTTTCTTTACCTAATATATCAAAACCATGTGTTGATCTTATTTTAGAGGATGGTAAAGAATTTATCATCTTTATGTTTCATATAAATGATCGGTTACAACCTCTAAATAAATATTCAACCTATTTACCAATCTCTCCTCGTGATATGCTCTCTATCACGACCAATATGGGAGATCTTCAATAACAAATTAACACCCTTAAGTTACAAGTTTCTTCTCATAAGGCTACCTTTGAAGATAATATAATATAGGATCAATCTATAACTAAAGATATATTTGAATATCCTTACCCTTCAAACTTTATCATGCCTATGTTCTCTTTCTTCAATGGTCAGGAGGATCCTACTACTCATTTGAAATAGTATATAAATTAATTTGCACATTGGGTTAAAGATGGAAGCTTGAAACTATTCCATTGAAGTTTAACTCAAGAGGCTCTTGATTGGTTTTATAGCCTCCCAAATGGTTCTTCAACAACATTCAAAAACTTAAAATGTATTCTTATCCAATTTTCAGAGATATACCTTACCTAAGTTACCATTGGAACATTTACAAGTATTAACACAAAATGATGATGAATCCACTCAAGATTATGCTATTATATTTAAGGATATTTTATACTCATTAAATTATACCCCATCAAATTTGGAAGTGAAATTTAAATCTAGTATGGGTCTTATTTATCCACTTAGAAAAAGTGCATTACTTGAACCTTTTACTTCATTCAAAACTTTATATTGGGATGTGCATAATATGCATGTGCCTTAACAAATACCAAAATTAAATTACCTATTTCTCCACTTTATTGAAACATGGTACAAAAAAAATCTTTCAAAATAAGGAGCCAAACCAAGGAGGAGCATATTCCAAAGTGTATACTCCTCATCATTATCTACATCCATAACTCCAACATATCTTGATGTAGATACACCTAGATCCTATCTGTGCCCACATGATTGAGATAACTCATGCACTCTCTCCTAAAATGAACCTAGATGGAATAGTGTCTCATCATACTCACAGTGTAGGGTGTCATGCCAATTAATAATAACTTACATGTTCTCGGTAGCACTACACTATGGGATGTCTCTCCTCTCAAGTTCTACATGTAGCTCCTCATGCTCACTGGCTAACTATGATATACGATCACTACTCTAGCCACAAGATCAAATAGGTGTGTATGGGCACCCAAAATGTCCATATCCCTCTCTATAAACACCTTTTTAACAATATCCATGGGAATACTATGTTTTAGGGCTTGCTCTATATGATCTACCATAATAGACCACTCCTTATTACCTATAATCAATCTAAACAAAATATGAATTAACAAATTTTATTATATAAATTGTTATATCATTCAAATAAAAATAAAAATATGATAGATTTGGCTCCCATGGTCACCTCATATAGGGGTTGTAGTCCCATGAGGGCCCCACCACCTTCATCTCCTCTTGCACCTCCCTATGTCATAGGTAGACACCAAGAAGCACAACTATAATTATAAATAATATTGGCCAACAGGCTCCTATCCACCATTGTATATAGGCATATGCGCATCCTAAAAATTTTCCTATAGCTAGGGGAGCAACAAGATCTCTCTCATTACTTAGTCAAGGGGTTAGGTCTGTAAGTGTCGACATTGGTATATCATTGGGTCTATGTCTACTCCTAACTATTTGATGCCATGGGTATGGAGCTGATGGAACCCTCTACTCTATGCCAAATTATTTAAGTACATGATCATATTGAAATAACTCATAAATTTAAGGAAAGTAGTCAACCAACCACATGCTAACCCAACTTAATTGTAGCTCATGCCCATCCTCAGGCACCTAACAACTATCTTGTATGGGCACCATATAACTTGATCTAAAATCAATTGATCCAATAGAATATGATATTTCATCATGGTGTGTAATCTACCATGAGGGAGTACCCACCACTCTATAAAACCCTGAGGATGGGTCCATCCTACTATGGGTCCACCAACTAGTCGTATCACTTCAATATGCTCATAAGCCTAAATATGTAACAAGGTACCAGCTCCAATACTACCACTATGAATCTCCAAACAAAATATATACATATGGGCTTGTACAGTGCAACCCCATAAATACCTGATACCCTCCTTAATATATCAAACAATCTAATAGATGTGATATGAAATTGCCATGGTACCACCCTTCACCAATACAACTGAAGCTAATAGGACATAAATATTTTTTTATAGTCACATAATGTCACCTCTAATAATAATAAATATCTATATTCATTTCACTCTGCATTTATGGCTCATTTCCCATTTCATAAATATAGATACAATTACCATCCTTAACATGTACCCTCTCACCCTGATCAATAACTGGAAAATGCAATAAACATCTTCCAAAGTAATTGTCATCTTCCCTATCAAGAACTAAAAAGTATAAGTATATGGATTTCACCTCTCAACTAGAGTCATGATAAGGTGAATATCATATGGAATTTGGTCTAGTTAGGCCACATGACCTAATCCAACCTAATCAATCATGCCCCAACCAGTCACATTTAGACTTAGCTCTATCATGGTGGAAAAATGTCTCCCATGCCAAAACTTGTGTTTGTTGATCACTGCATTGTAAAAAGATTAAGTGACTATGATGTATATAGATTGAGTGTGTAATATTTTATTGTATATCGGTGATGTGCTTTAATAATTGTATAAGAGGGAGTGTAATATTGATTTAATAATATTCATAAATGTGAATGATGCCTGGGTATGATAAAATAATTTAGGTAAATTTTGATTTTTCACAATTGGACACTACCGTCAAAATAGAACACATATGTAGAATGGTTCTATCCAAATTTGGGCACTATTGTTAAAGTTGTTGGGTTTATGATCCAAAGTTACTTAGTTTATTTATTATCTTAGATTAATTACTTTGTGTTATTCAGGTAAGTTGAAACCCGTAAGCTAATTGTAACTTCTCATGAAGTATCATATGCTTTCATCATCTTTGAAAAATTATCTCAAAATAATACATTAAGATATTTTGTGTGAAATATAATCTTCATGATGTAATTTTCTAATTTTTTCCATTGGTCCTGGTGCCAACAGTGGTATCAGAGCCAGACATCTGAAGATGAGGACTTGAAAGAGCTAAGGTTGAAGGAGAGACCTCAAATTTGTAAGTCTTATTTTGTTTTGGAATATTCTTTTGTTTTGTGACCTCTTCCAAGTTTGTATGATAATTACACTTCTCAACAAAGCCTAGTAAAAGACACTCCTAAATTAAAAATACGCACACATGTCAAATTCCTACATTTACTTTCACTCCTGTTACATGCCTCCTGCAAACAAAGCCTAGTAATAGACACCTTTCATAGAAATATTCTTCAATTCATTGCTAAAAGGCAACGGCTCAAGAACCAAGCAATCTAATTTTCCAATTTCTCATAATACTTGACACCTTAAGATTGCCATCATTTTTTCTAAAGCACGGATTTTTAGTTTGTTTTGAGCATAGATTTATGATTAAGGGAATTGAAAAATAAAAGAGAAATATTAATTTTTTTATTTAGTGGTGAATCATGGCAAAGTCACCTAAAATACACTTGGTAGATAAATCAGCCATTTATAAGCAACGAGAATCCTTTTTTGACATTGTTGTTGCTCATATTTTATACAGTTTCTAGGGGCCAATAGTTTATACAACATAGTAAGGTTTTTCTATGTTTATTTTACTAACAATTTTGTGGGCTCCACCAAGGCACATTTGATTTGTTTTGAAAGTAAAATGGATAGCACATTTTTCACATTCAGGTGAAACTTGTTTGGTGGATGTTTTTTTTTTAAAGTTTCCTCGCAAACCAGGGTTATTTATAATATTATTCCCTTATGTTTCAAACTTGCATATAGATGTATTGGTAGATATAATTTTGGTAGTCATTTTTACAAGAAAAATTCAAAGGTTCAACCCTCTAAAGTGTTTTTTTACAAAGGGGTCATTTGAATTATTGTAAAAACCAGGAAAAACTACACTTATAATGACCGTTTTTACCATCTCTGAAACACACTGTCATACTTTTTTTTGTCAAAGTTACCTTTTTAGAAACTAGACTCAAATAGATTATCAAAAAGTATAAACAAGGAGGGGTCCATCATGTCTTGATATGATATTTCAATCCCCATAAACTAGCCAATTTTTTTGAATTAGCATTGAGGGGGAGTCTGCCTAGCTTGATAGAGGAGCAAAATTTCAAACTATCATATCTTCTACATACGATGGCTAGATTCTACATATGACCACTCATTTTTCATGGAAATGGATTTATAAGAGCATCGATGTAGTCAATTTTTTATTCTAGCATGTATAAATATTTTTTTATTTTGAATAAATTATGCATTATAATGAAATTGAGTGCATTTTGGGTAGAATCTGACACCTCAATTTTTTCTCAAATGGTAAAAATGTGTTGTATACATCAAATAAATATCATAACAATGTGTCCCACCACCTGTGTTATCAATGATGGTGTTACATTTTGGTGTTTACAAGTCCCTGACAATCTAACAGACTAAACAGAGCCAACTGGAGGTTGGAGGATCCATAGAGGTTGGAGATATTTTCCCTTATCCAATTCATTATGTGTTCAGAGCATGGGTTCACTGTTGCTATAAAAAACTTTGGCTTGTGTTTTTGTCCTCAGTTCTTTTTTTGGTTTTTTATATCTGATATTCATGACATGGAGTGGATAAAGTAGTTTGAATTTATTTTCATGTTGCACAGCTTCTCACCTTTTACCTGACAGGGGATAATATATTACATAGTGGCCTTCGATTAGTTGTCAGTGGTTATATGAGTTAGCATTAGATTTGCTTCCATTTTGAGTGTTGAGCAAAGGCATGTATGTGATGTTGGTGATTGTTGGGCATTTGAGAGATGTGCCATATAGAGTATTGGAGGATCACTTAGATGAGTTCCTATTGGACAGACTTTGATCAGGTTCTACTACTATATGGTATGATGATCATAAGGGATGAGCAGGCCTTAATCGTGATCAATAACCTTTTATGCCATAATTCATAGGGTGGGCTTCTATATGGAGTTGCTTCAGTTTTGATCAGTACCATGATGTATAGTGTGCTAGCTTATCGATATAGTAGAGATTCATTGATGACTTCATAGTCATAGCTCTTGATATTCATCATCTATAGCCCTTTGGATCAAGGGGGAGTTTGTTGGGTTTATGATCCAAAGTTACTTAATTTATTTATTATCTTAGCATCTGAGAGATGTGCCATACAGAGTATTAGAAGATCACTTGGATGGGTTCTTATGTGAGACCTTATGTGGGTCAATGTAGTTAAATAGGATTTGATTGGGTTCTACTATAGTATGATATGATTATCATAGGAGATGAGTAGGCCTTGATCATGTTCATCAACCTTTTATGCCATAAATTTTAGGGTGGGCTTATGTATGGAGCTACTTTGATTTTAATCATTACCATGATATACAGTGTGTTAGCTTGCAGGTGTAGCAAAGATTCATTGATGAATTCATAGTTCATAGCTCCAGATCTTCATCATCTATACCCCATTGAATCAAAAGGAAGTTTGTTGGCTTTATGATCCAAAGTTACTTTGTTTATTTATTATCTTAGATTAATTACTTTTTGCTATTTGGATTAGTTAAAACTCATAAGTTAGTTTTAACTTCTCATGAAATTATTATATGCTTTCACTATCTTTGAGAAACTATCTCAAAATAATACATTAAGATATTTTGTGTAAAATACAATCTTTGTGATGTAAATTTCTAATTTCTTCCATTGGTCCTGGTGCCAACAAAAGTGTCATTGTTATTATCCAAAAGTTTGATGAAAGCGTTTGTCATCCCACAAAAAATATTCTTTTTGCTAAAATTTGAAAAATTTAGAATTACTACATAAATCATAGGCAACTATACTTACCACTGCATCAAAATCCTAGCTGACTAAGTCTTCTAAAGTATGTCAAATCGTAGTGGTCGCAAAGCTCTCTCATGCAACATTATAAAATTTTCTATAGATTTCAAAATGCAAATGAAATGAAATTTATATTCACAACTCCTAATATACACTTTTACAAAAACTTCAAAGGCGCATATCTTGAGTGTTGTTTGTCCAAATTCAAAATCGCAAATTGCATTATGATATAAACAACGAGCTCTTCTATATTATACCAATTTCATCAATTTTTGTGACAAATCAAAAATTACCTAATTTATTTTATCATACATAGAGGTCATTCACATTTACAAATATTATTAAATCAATATTACACTCCCTCTTATACAATTACTAAAGCACATGACCAATCCATAATAAAATCTTACATACTTAATCTATATACATCATAGTCACTCAATATTTTTGCAATGCAATGACTACCATATTTTATCCCCTCACCTCAAAAGGGGAGACACATCAGTGGAGGCATGCCATAGAGGCATGGCTTCCATATTTTAACAATTTTAGATTTCAATTGGGGCATGCCAAAAAGGCATGACCTTCACACTTATTAAGTACTAAACATCTCCATATTATAGTGGGGACATGTTATGGAAAAATGTTTTTCACACTTATACCAGTTCTTAGATACTCCAAATTCAATGCAAGTATGTTACAGAAACACGTCCACCACACGTACACCAATTCTTAGATCTTCTAGATTCAGTACGAGCATGTTATGGTGTTACATCTTGATTTCACCTTATGATTTATAGCCTTTGAATACATGGATTAATATGGTTATTGGTTGATTATTATTGATTTGATTTGAGTTTTATGACATGTATTGTTATCGAATAGTGATATTGTTGATTAGTATACATGATGTGACAGTTATATTCTATTATTTGTACATTGAGGATATTTATTTGTCAGTTTTACATCATTGGTTGATATTTATGATGACTTAGACTAACTAACTACTTATTGTGAGGTGAATGAAGGATTGATCCAACCCTCAGAGCTTGATGAGGGAGAGCATCATTGGAGAGAATAAACTAGATGGGACGATTGGGGGATGACAGAGGAAATTGCTAGTGACCCTACATACACACATAATAGATTTAAAAATGTTGCATATATAACATGTTTTAAATGATTTGTGATTGTATTTTGTATGTAGATTTAGCTTATATCATGCATAAGATTATATAAAATTTCTTTACTTATAATTATCTAAATTTTTGTGAGTAAATCAAGAAAATAGATATTTGATTACTATATATGAATAAATTAGTAAAATATCTTTATAAACGTCTTTGAACATTTAACTCATTAATTATTGATATTTGGGATATCAATATAGTAAGACATATATATATATATATATATATATATATATATATATATATATATATATATATATATATATATATATATATATATATACAAACACACCAATTTCTGAATATATAGTTATCTTTTGATTAGAAACAATTATGGACTTATATATATCTAATAGATAAATAAATAATTATCTTTTAAATTGCTTTCAAGAGTTTGAATTATCTTAAAGTACTAATTATCTTATATAAACTTAGTCTTAGTTTAACATGCATGAAATTATATTAAAAATTAAAAGATGAATAATCTTTATTAAATTGATTAATTAGACTTGTGTTCTAGAAAAGTGGCATAATGCTTTTTATTAAACAAATTAAATGTTTTATAAAGGATAGACTACGACTTTGCATAGGGAGATAACAACAATTAGCAGTAGATTAAAATGCCACACATATGAGTGGAAAGATTAAGAGAATTGCATGTAAAAAAGGATGCAACAAAGGAGGAGGTGAATAGATTTATAAATTAAGTCTAATGAAATGGAAAAAGGACACACAGAGACACAGAGAGAAGGAAAAAGGAGAGAAAGGACACTAGATTTATCTGATCAGCTTGAAAACATTTCAAAGGTTGGTTATGTAATTATATTTTTGTGTGTAAATGGATTCCAAATGGAAGTTTGATTAAGTTCTAGAACTCTTAGTTAGAATTCTAGATAGACCATTAGAAACCCAAAAAATTATCAAAAATAGTCATATAATTATGTAGAACAAATTCTTCCTTTAATGAAATCAATCCACATAGGAATGTGACGATTTGATAATTGGTAGCGTCTTAATCATTTATACCAAAAAATTATAATATGGTTGTGTATTATATTTAGACATTAATTTAAATAATCATATGTAGTTTATGTCTTATTTATAAGACTGCATTTTAAATTATTGCTAGGTAGTGCATATATATATATATATATATATATATATATATATATATATATATATATATATATATAAACAAGCAACAATTTTATAATCAGTAGACTGTGCTATATATATAGTCAATAATATAAATTACACGTGTTTCATTTTATGACCTGTATATCATCCATGTAAGACTGAGTTTCATATATATAGGTCAGCGGTGTATAATTTATGCCTCTCTCACCCCAACTTTTCCATTTTTCAGCACTATATAATTTATGAACTACATTCTAAAGAGAAACGCCAGGTCACTAAATTCTATGTTGAATCATATGTTGAAATGGCTGAGTTTTAATTAGATAGCCGAGTATATATTTAAAATGTTGTGTATGTATTTTTTAAAACACTATGTATGTATTTGAAAATCATTATGTATGTATTTAAAAATCATTGTGTATATATTTGAAAGTTGAGTCTTTTAGATAAATTGTTGAATCATTTAAATAAAAGAGAATATGTTTATCTTTAATGTAAGATCGAAGTTCTAGGTGGAACCTAATTGTGCCTTAGATTTTTGTATAGCAATTTTCTTGGCTAAACAACAGCTGTCAATAATGTGGTGCTACCAAGTCGAGTTGCACTACCAACCTGAGTTGTGTTTTAATAAATGAGTGTGATTATATTGGGGTCCTTTTGAGAACAATGATTCTACAAAATTATTTCACCTCTTTATATTGCCCCATGGTCCAAAATTATGTTGGAATGTACTGTATACTCAATTTGAAAATAAAATTACCCTTAGTTACATATTATATTTAATAAAATATTATGGATAAAAAATCAGATCATGAGTTACGATCTGATTAAGCATTGCATTTAGTAATGCTAGTTAAACAAAAAAATACTTAAGATATCTAGAAAATCATTTAAATAATTTAATAATAAGAAAACCCTCAAATAAAAAGTGGGCCCATAAGAAAAGAACCATAATTTACTTAAGGAGGTGTTTATGTTAGAAATGTGTAGACATTGATAAATTTAATGGTAATCATGTATTTGAAATATATGCTTAGGTAGTGCATGTTATGCATAGAAGAAATTAGAAAGCGTATGAACTCTTTGACATCTATTATAATATTATTTGATGTATCAAATAGTTTCATTAATGAAAAAGGTTACCATGTTATTTCCAGTGGTATATGTTTTAAATACGAGCAGTGATTTAGGGATATTAATTATAGTAATTGATTAATTATTTCAAAGATAATATAGAATCCTTATATGACTTGAATAATACCCGAATGGTAGATTAACTTTTCTGTCATAGATATTGGTTAAAAGATAATTAAAGGTTCAAGCATGCTTTTGATGGCTAAGTGTGTGTTAGTAATTTTTACTAAATATTATATATGTCTGATCTAGCTAGTAGAATTAAATGCATGAACCTAGATTGTGTAGAGTCGAGACACAAAAAAAACTTGTGAATGTCTTATATGATGGTTTTAAAATTAGAAGTTGTTTTCTTCTATGTTGAGAAATAATTATGTTTAAAGATAATGAAACCTTAATTTATAGAGAGGTCTATCTGAATGTAATACTCAGGTTATATCTTAAAGGTTCATGGAAGTTTTATTTGAGAAATTTTGTAAAACCTTAACTTGTGTCAAAAATAATTATTAGTATATATATGTTGTTAGTATTAAAAACCTTTGTGAAATACATATTGTGAAAATATTATTATGTAAAGGTACTTAGACTTTTATAACATAAATTAAAGCATTAATTTGTGTGTCTAAAAATTATGATTGCTTTATTAGTAGAAAAATCTAGGGTATATCCATAAGGTATAATCATGTATTTGCTTGTTTAATAATTATAGTGTAAGATTGAATATTAGTGTTTGAGTAGGGTGATCATGCATAATGAGCTATGATAGCAACGGATACCATAGAATAATTTAGCTTAAATGTATATGTCTAGATGGTACATATTGTAGTTGTACGTCTACTCTCATCTACATTGACAGATTAAATGTATGTGTTGGTTATTACTTGAATAGTATGTTTTGTAATAGTTAGTAGGACATCAAGTATGTGTGCATACGACCTTAAGAGTATAAATAAATGTTGCATTAGAATTTTATGTGTTTGTATGACTTACTTTTTTATATATACTTATTTGAATAGAAACTTATGATTTCATATATTTATGACTACTTTGTATGATTGATTGTGAGAAAATAAGTAGTTATGTCTTAGAACACTAGACTATGATAAATTGGGATATCATGGGGTGTAATCATATGGATTTTATTGTAGAAATTGGAAAACTATAGTTTAATGTGAATAGTTACTCAGGTGCTATAATTTATAGGCTCTAATAATTTGGGATAGATAATAATGTAAGATCCATTCATACATTGATGGAATAAATGTACACTTTGCTTACTCCTATGTTTATCATGTGATGTGATATGATTGCTAGGAGGATGTACTTAGTATGAATATTGTGGTTAAGTAATGTATAGTAAAACATTATCTTTTGGTATATATGATTTACATATCAGTGCAATATCTTGTAATAGAAGATGTTTTCTATGATACATTGTATGTTTAGTTTTTAGAAACCATATAGCACTTGGATACTCACTTGTTCTATGTATTTATACACCGTTATATCTACCTATATATGAAGGGAGGGTCATTTCTTGATAAGAGATTGTGTGGGGGATCATTGGTTCATGGTTGTTATGAGAAAGCACCCAAATGATGTTGTCCCTCCCCATAACAATACTACTTACATGGAGATTGCACTTGAAATTATCAGAGATACATGATTTAGTTCAACTTGAGTTCCAAAGAGCTTGGTATCTATTTGTTATATTAAGAATAAATGCCTAATAAAAGTGTAATTTTATTTTATTTGTATATATTTGAGTAGCAATTATTGTATCAATGGATAAGTCATGGTTGAGTCCTACTATATTTACTTTCCTTGAAATTGTAATATATTATATTACATTCAGTATTGAAAGTTTAGAACTGTTGTCATTCTAATTTGTTGATTATATGATTGACTAAAGTTATTAAGTATAATTGTGGTCGAATGAATGAATGTTAAATAATAAGTTTTAAAAAAAAATTATTACATTATTCGAAGTATAACATGAGGGATTGTTACATGTGGTATCAGAGCTATGGCTCAAACTCTAGGACCTAAAGAGTGCATTAGCATTTTCAAACCTTTCTATTTAGAAGAGAAGAGAAATGTTAATATATGTGTAGCTCCAAGAATCTAAATAGAACCACCAATGTTTGGTAGGGTGCTAAATCAAACCACTGAGAGGCCAGAAAGCTTAGGGGTTCTATGGGCTATAGGAGATCTATAGTGGTCATCTAATTTACTAGCTTGCACCAAGCTATAGATAGACTTAAAAAATAACTTAGAGCTAACATGAATAGGCACACAAAGTGTGCCAATTACTCTAATGGGTCCAACCACATTAAGGCAAGTAGGTAATACTAAACTATGGATTGCATAAACAAAGCGAGAACAATAATACTGAATGGAGAGAGATAACAACCAAAACATAAATCTAGAAGCTAAGGCACTTTGAGGATAATTGAAAGATGTTTTAAGTAATACAAATGTTTCCAAGAAAAGGTTCAAGATCATGCCTATTCTATATTTGATCTATCCTTCTAATTTAATACTACTATTTTCTAATAATGTAATGTTCTAGTTTAGCAAGAGAGAGAGTGTGTTTAAGCAAGTTTTCTAGGTTGTTTTGAGCATGTACATCTCTATTATGCAATGAGTAAGGGTTCCAAAGAGAGAAATGGTATGTAATAAAAGAATTTTTCAAGTAATGAAAGTATTCTTTAAACATATACAAATGCAATAAACTTTAGAAAATACTCTAAGCAATATACAAAACATATTTCACTAAAACAATTCAAACCCTAGCATATACACTACATAAACAATGGAGTTTTACTTTGCATAGAAAAGTGTCATCAGATCAAACTCAAATATGAAGCACAGATGTTCTACCAACTAGGAATCCAAGCTGGGAAGCAATGTAGGAGGAAGACCAAGCTATGTGCAAGCTGAAGTCCAAACCAAGAGCCAAGAGCAAAGGAGGAGGTGAAGTGAGAAATTGCAAATGGTGTAAGAGCTCCACCCAAGTACACAAATCAGGTGCAATGCCAAATTTAGGAGCTTGGGATCAAGCAATAAGGAAGCAGGAATAACTGAGAGCAGTAATGGTGTTTCCAAGCAAGAGTGTAGCAACATATGGGATTCCCTATCCCCAATCAAGATCAAGAGTACCAAGAATGAATCAAGAGAGATTCAAGAAGGCATGAGAGTCGAGAGAGAGAATAATAATCAAGATAAGATGTAATGACAAAAGAGAGAGGCTCAAATAAATGATAAAGAGGCATATATCCCCACCCAAATCCACCAAATGACCTAAAACTAACTATTTTTTACTGTTTGGCTTCATATTGGGGATTTTTGACATGTTCTACACAGGCCACTATCTAAGATATAGATTTGGTGAAGGAAACATGTGGCCTAGCCCATAGTTTTTCTTCACATAATCTGTGGTTAATCAACAAGCTCTCGAGAGCCCCTAGAGGGTCTCTAAATGGCCTATCTTGTGTGCCAAAAACTCAATATAGACTATGGATGTATGGGGGCTAGGAATATGATGCGGGATAGGTCTAAATAGGTGGTGGATGTCTAAAATTAAGATGATCAAAGTTGGTAGTCTGCACGTGAACTGATGTGTAATCATAGGGAGGATTAGGGTCACAAAAAGTATGATTATAGTATGTATGGTGTAGAGAGGATTACAAAGCAAGTTAGTCAAACATTAGTCCATAAATCATGAAAAATGCATAAATAAATAAATAACTAAGCCTATATATTCCTATGGGAATTACAAAAGATAGCAAGAAACAAATGAAAGAAAGGAACATCATATTACATTCCCAAATAGATTCACCATACCTATGTGGTTTAAAATCATGTTTTGCTTTGATCAAGCATCCTTGTCTTTGTCAACAAAGGTGGAAAACTCTTCCAATGTCTCAATAACACTCCATAAAACCTAGGCTCATGAATCCAAATCACTAAACTAGCCTATCAATGATGCTTGTAATAAATTTAAATTGTCTATTGCAAAGGATTGTGGAGACAATTCTGCATAATAACTTTGCATAAATCAAGCTTAAAATTTATGTTCATAGCCTCTCTATTTATAAATTTTTGAGATTGGTTAGGATCAACCATGACCATCCATCTCAAGATTGAGATTTGTGCCCATGGATAATATTAATATTTGGAATTAAGATCATAAATATTCTCAAGATAAATAAGCATTAAAGAGGCATGGGAGGCATTAACTAGGCATGGGTGACCCATAATCTTGATATTTTATGCACTTATGGTTTGATGGATGCCACCCCATAGATGATGTCACTAGGTAATGCAGATATTCAAAAGCAATTTCTAATCATGAGATCTTCAAAAAGATCTATGTAATTTTTACTTAAGCTCTTAAATTGGATTAATTAGCTTAAGTAAGTTTAATCAAGTTTAGTACAATTCTCTAGAAATTGGTGCACAATCAATCAAAATGGTTAGAAATTCATATTATTGGGTCATAATTTGACTGGAGAGGAAATAGAAGGTGATGTTAGATGCATTGGAGTTGTATTCTCATTTAGGATGTTACCAACACTAAATAACAAAGGTTCATGACATGTATCAATGATTAGAAGAAAAGAGTGATCCAGAGCACTAAATGATGAATTTGTCATTTTGACTCAAAATGATCTAATCAAAGTTAGCTGGCCCATAAAATGCATTTCCCTATTTAGGGATACTTTGACCAAAACTGGCACTTGTAAGTGACAATTTCGAACCATTTAGGGCATTTTATGAATTTTTGCCTAAAATGTGCATTTGAGTACAATTCAAGTAAGATTGATAATTTTAACATAAATGGTGTTAGAAATTAGATGTCTACATATGGTACATTGAGTATGTACCCTAAGAGCATTCGTACCCTCGTAAAGTCGTTAAAGGGTTAGTTTATAGAGTGTCTCATTGGTGATAATTATTTAGGGTGTTTGGGTAGGTATGTGCATAGCATAGTACATGAATGTGCATAGCATAGTTCATGAGATGTGAATAAGAGTTTCCCACCATATTTTTGATCTTTAGATTAAACACATTGAGTAAGATTACATCTTTCTTGGTAATCGAATCACCTTCACCATTTATGTTTATGTATTATGTGTTTTTTAAAAAAGGCATGGAGTAATTCTCACTTAAGTATATATGTTTTAGTTTTATGTCTTACACATATCCTAGGAGTGATAAATCCTATAAGACCATTTTAGATTAGCACCACCTAGTGCAATGGAAATTTTCTTGTAGTTGAGTGTAGATGTTGCGGTTGAGAAATTCCTTTGTGTTAGGAGTTTTCTATGTGGATTAACATCCTTATATTTATGTATTAACTTGAGATAAAGTGTCATCTCTCTTAGCTAGCTTAAAGGTGAGTTGTTATTTTCACACTCTCCTGTTACATCATTTTTTTAAGCTACCAAGAAGATTCATATTTACAGGATGTTGATTTAGTGTTTCCTTAAGTAGAAACTTCTTTCTGAATTTTTGTTTTGATCTTATTCCCTTCAGTTCATGGGATAATGTTTTCTAATTATTTTTTATAAAAGTTGTAGGCTTGAAAGGATTGATACACATTTGTGGTTAATATTTCATTTCAGTTGTGGAAGTAGGTTATAATACTACTCTTGCAAATTTTGGTAATTAGGTAGTGATTGGCAATGTGGATTATGGTGTTTCCTTTTACCATGTGAGGGTATGTAGGAGATTTGTTTTTGAGATGTTATCTCTCTACTTTCCACTTGTGCCTTTTTAGAGTCCCTATTTTATCTAACTTGTTAACTTGACCTCAAGGAATTGCAAACCTTGAATTTATATAAATTCTAGTGATTAGAATTATTATGTAATTATATACCATTGTTTAGATTGATATTATTCTCTTTTTAAAACATGTTGTTTTGAAGAGTTATATATATACCTTTCTTCAAAAGCAAGTAAGGTATACGATGTGTAGAACAATTGGGTAGTCTAAAAGGGTTGAGATAAACTTTTTAATTTATTGTGTGTCGATTGTACAAACAAGGAGAGATTATCTCACTTATAAGGTTTTAAGGATGGTATGATCCTTGGCCTTTGTATAATATGATAATGTTATCATTATTTCCTCTTAACTAAAAATATAACACTATGGGTTAAGCTAAAATATGATACTAGTTATGTTTAGCTAGTGGCAACTTAATACAAATTCAGAATGATTGTACATTTTTTCTTGTACGTATGTTGGTACATCTGGAATAATTTAGCATATAGTATTGCTTTCTATGATCTGTTAGTATAGATTTGTGTTTCATTAAATCTTGGGCATAATGTAGAGATCATTAGGTTATGGAGACATGAGAGAAAAATGGTGAATTACGAACATGAGTTATAAGCAATAGGACGGTATCCTACTTAGCATCACATTGACTCAGTTGTTACTCAATTGGATCCAATAGACAGACTTATCAAATTCAAGATTTGACAAATAGACTTGTCAAATTCAATCGCATGGCCATACGCATATATACTGTGGATGGATATTCCACGATTTTGTATACATTAAAAATATAATATTTATAGTTTTTATTCATCATCGTACTTGTCAGGAGCTCCATAGAGTAGTGATAATATTGTCATGTTATACTTATCTGAAGCCATGCAGAGTAGCGATAGTATTAACTTGTACACATCATTCTTTCTAGGTTCCCTAAATACTTTTCTCTGAAAAGATAAATACACTCTTTGAGTTATAGAGATGTGCATAAGGGTTGGAAGGTTTTGTGTAACTCTTCTTGGTTAATTATTTTGACTTTTGTGATCATCTCATGTGTTTTTAGGGAAGTCAATGAAACTTTTACCAAGATATTATAGGCTTGTCTTGTCAATTATGGACACCGGGGTGGTTATGATAGAACCAAGCAACGTAAGTGACATTCACAAAATTTGTTTGCATAATAAAAAATGTCATAGAGTAGGGTCTTGTGGGACCAATACTCTAAGAATAGTGTTAATTAGAAGAACTATAATGAGTTCTTCGGGTAAATTTCACATTTATTTATATGATTTGATACTTGATACTATATTTTTACTCTATGAAAACTTTGTTTGTTAGTCAAAACTATTATTGAATAAGTGTCATCAGAACGATGACCAATTTTAGGAGGGGAGGATGTCACATCCTGATTTCATTCTATGATTTATAACCTTTGAATATGTGGATGAATATGGTTATTAGTTGATTATTATTGTTTTGGTTTGAGATTTATGAAATATATTATTATGGGACAATGATATTATTGATTAGTATACATGATGTGACAGTTATATTATATTATTCTATATATTGAGGATATATATTTTTTAGTTTTTTATTACTGATTGATATTTATGATGACTCAAACTAACTACCTACTTATTGTGAGGTCAATGCAATATTGATACCCTCAGAGCTTGACGAGGGAGAACATCATCAAATAGGATGGACTAGATGAGACAATTGAGAGATGACAGAGAAAATTGCTACTGATCTTACACACATGCATAGTAGATTTTAAAATGTTATATGTGTAACGTGTTTTAAATGTTAGTACACATAATGAAAATCTTGTTTGTGATTTTATTTTGTATGTAGATTTAATTCATAACATGCATGAGATTATATAAGATTTATTTACTTATAATTACCTAAATTTTCATGAGTAAATCAAGAAAATAGATATTTGGTTACTATATATGAATAAATTAGTAAAATGTCTCTATAAAATGTCTTTGAACATTTAGCTCATTAATTATTGATATTTGAGATATCAATATAGTAATACATGTGTGTGTGTGTGCATATATATATATATATATAATATGTATACAAACTAGTTTTTTAATATCTAATTATCTTTTAATTAGAAACAATTATGGGCTTATATATATCCAATAGATAAATAAATAATTATCTTTCAAATTAATAATTATATATATATATATATATATATATATATATGCAAACTAGTTTTTTAATATCTAATTATCTTTTAATTAGAAACAATTATGGGCTTATGTATATCCAATAGATAAATAAATAATTATCTTTCAAATTAATTTCAAGAGCTTGAATTATCTTAAAGTACTAACTTTAAGTTTAGACAATATAAACTTAGTCTAAATTTAACGTGCATGAAATTATATTAAAAATTAGAAGATGAATATCTTTATTGAATTGATTAACTAGAAGCATGTTCTAGAAAGTCGCATAATATTTTTTATTAAACAAATTAAATGATTTATAAAGGATAGACTATGGCTTTGCATACGGAGATAACATCAGTTAGTAGTAGATTAAAATGCCACGCATGTGAGTGGAAAGAATAAGAGAATTTCATGAAGAAAAGGGTGCAACAAAGGAGGAGGTGAATGGATTTATAAATTAAGTCTGATGAAATGAAAAAAGGACACACAAAGACATGAAGAGAAGGGAAAAGGAGAGAAAGGACACCAGATTTATCTAATCAGCTTCCAAGCATTTCAGAGCTTGGTTGTGTAATTATATTTTTGTGTGTAAAAGGATTCCAAATAGAAGTATGATTAAGTTCTATAACTCTTAGTTAGAATTCTAGATAGATCATTAGAAACCCATAAATTTATCAAAAATAGTCATAATTATGTAAAAGAAATTATGCCTTTAATGAAATCAATCCACATAAGAATGTGGCAACTTGATAATTGATAGCATCTTAATGATTGATACCAAAAAATCTTAATATGATTGTGTATTATATTTGGACAGAGATTTAAATAATCATTTGTAGTCTATGTTTTATTTATAAGACTACATTTTAAATTATTGCTAGGTAGTGCTTATATACATATAAACAAGTAGTAATTTTATAATCAGTAGACTACACTATATATATAGTCAATAATATAAACTGAGACCTCCATTTCATATTATGCCTTGTGTATCATTCATGTAGGACCGAGTTGCATATATATATATATAGGTTAGTGTTATATAAATTATGCCTCTCCCACCCCAACTTTTCCATTTTTTAGCGCTATATGATTTATGGACTGCATTCTAAAGAGAAATGCCAAGTCACTAAATTGGAAGTTGAGTCATATGTTAAAGTCACTGAGTTTTAAATAGATAGCTGAGTATATATTCAAAATGATGTGAATGTATTTTTGAAAATGTTGTGTATGTATTTGGAAACAGTTGTGTATTTGTTTGAAAATTACTATGTATATATTTGAAATCTGAGTCTTTTAGATAAATCATTGAAGCATTTAAATAAAAGAGAATATGTTTATCTTTAATGTAAGATCAAAGGTTGGGCAAAACTTTATTCTGCCTTGGATTTTTGTACAGTTTTTTTTGGTCAATCAGCAGTGTGGCACTGCCAAGCCCAGTTGCACTACCAACCTGAGTTACATTTTAAGAAATGAGCGTAATTATATAGGGATCCTTTCAAGAACAATGATTCTATAAAATTATTTTGCCTCTTTATATTGCCTCATGATCCAAAATTATGTTCTAATGCTCTATATACTTAGTTTGGAAATAAAATTACCCTTAGTTACATATTATATTTAATAAAATATTTTGGATAAAAATCAGATTATGAGTTACGATCCAATTAAACATTGTGTTTAGCAATGCTAGTTAAACAAAAATTTACTTAAGATATCTAGCAAAACATTTCAATAATTCAATAATAAGAAAGTCCTCAAATAAAATGTAGACCCATAACATATGCTTAGGTAGTGCATGTTATACATAGGAAAATGTAGAAAATGTATGAACTCTTTGACATCTATTATAATCTTATTTGATGTATCAAATAGATTCACATCTAAAAAAGGTTACCATGTTATTGCTAATGGTATATGTTTTAAATGTGAGCTATGATTTAGGGATATTAATCACAACAATTGGCTAATTAATGTAAAGATAATATAGAATCCTTGAATGGCTTGCATAATACCCAAATGGTAGATTAACTTCCATGTCATGGATATAGGTTAAAAGATAATTAAAGGTTTAATAAAAGTTCAAACATGCTTATGATGGCTAAGTGTGTGTTAGTAGCTATTACAAAAGATTGTATGTGTCTGATCTAGCTGATATAATTAAATGCATGAACTTAGATTGTGTAGAGTTGAGACACATAAGAAGAAATTGTGAATGCCTTATATGATAGTTCTAGAATTAGAGGTTGTTTTCTTATATGTTGAGAAATAATTGTGATTAAAAAGAATGGAACATTGATTTTTAAAGAGGTCTATTTGACTGTAATACTTAGATTATATCTTAAAGGTTCATGGAAGTTTTATTTGATAAATCTTGTAAAACCTTGACCTGTGTCAAAAATAACTGTTAGTATATATATGTTGTTAGTTTTAACAACCTTTGTGCAGTACATATTGTGAAATTATTATTATGTAAAAGTATTTAATCTTTTATAACATAAATTAGAACATCGAGTTGTGTGCCTAGAAATTATGATTATTTATTAGCAGAAAATCTAGGGTATATCCAGATGGTATAATTTTGTACTTGGTTGTTTAATAATTATAGTGTAAGATTGAATGTTCATGTTTGAGTAGGGTGCTCATGCAAAATGAACTATGATAGTATGAGATATCATAGAATACTTCAACTTAAATGTATATGTCTGGATGGTACATACTATAGTTGTATATCTAATCTTATCTATATTGACTGATTAAATGTACATGATGGTTATTACTTGAACAATATGTTTTGTAACAATTAGTAGGACATTATTTATATGAACATATAATCTTGAAAGTGTAAATAAATGTTAGGTTAGACTTTTATGTGTTTATATGATTTACTTTGTTATATATACTTGTTTGAATAAAAGCTTATGATTATATGTATTTATGACTACTTTATATGATTGATTGTGGAAAAACTAGTAGTTATGTCTTAGAACACTAGACTATGATAAATTGGGATATCATGGAGTGTAGTCATGGATCTTATTATAGTAGTTGAAAAACTATAGTTTAATGTGAATAGTTACCCAGGTGGTATAAACTGTCGGTACTATTTCTGGTTTGGGATAGATAATAATGTAAGATCCATTCATGCGTTGATGGAATAAATGTACACTTTGCTTATTCATATATTTAACATGTGATGTGATATGATTGATATGAGGATGTACTTAGTATGAATATTGTGGTTAAGTAATGTATAATGAAACATTATCTTTTGGTATGTATGATTTACATATCAGTGCGATATCTTGCAATAAAATGGGTTTTCTATGATACACTACATCTTTAGTTTTTAGAAATCATACAAGTTTTGGGTGCTTATTCTCTATATTCTTGCACTATTCTATCTACCTATCCATGAAGGGAGGGCCATTTCCTGATAGGAGATTGTGTGGGGGATCATTGGTCCATAGTTGGTTTGAAAATGTGATCGGATGATGCTCTCCCTCCCCACAATAGTGCTACTTACATGGAGACTGCACTTGAGATTATCATAGATATGCGAGTTGGTTCGACTCAAGCTTGGGAAGGCTTGGTATCTATTTGTTATATTAAG
Organism: Torreya grandis; assembly: GCA_037957365.1. NCBI lineage: Eukaryota > Viridiplantae > Streptophyta > Pinopsida > Cupressales > Taxaceae > Torreya > Torreya grandis. The sequence continues at coordinate 4,364,309 of JARHVA010000267.1, forward strand.
GCTAATTTCCTAATAGAAATTTATTTATATATACTTAAGCAACAATTATTGTATCAGTGGACCAGCCGTGGTTGAGTCCTAATGTATTTACTTTCCTTGCAATTGCAATATATTATATTATATTTAATATTAGAATTTTGGAACTGTTATTATACTAAGTTATTGATTATATAATTGGCTAAAGTTATTTAGTAGAATTGTGGTTGAATGAATAATTGTTAAGTAATTAGTTTTTTTTTTAAATGATGCATTATTCAAAGTACAACTTGAGGGATTGTTACATATGGAAAGATGTCCTCCACACTCACATCAATTTGGATTGTCTTCAGATATTCTTCATAGTTTATGGCCATATATATATTTGGTCAGTATTTTATACAATGTTACTATCACTACACATAGATTACACAATAATGATGCTTATGTTAAGCAAAATACATTGATCTACACATAATACTTTTATTTACACCATATATAGTAGGGGGTATGAACAAAAGTTCATTCCTTCTATGTACCTAGACATGGATATAACTTCTATATTCACCAAATTACTATGGATTGTTACTATATCATGTATTTTTTTCACATTACAAATTGTTATCATACCTAAGATGGGATTTTATATACTATCTTTGAGCCTTATACATTTATAGCGGATGGTTATATTTGTAGATAGAGTGATTAAATCATCCAATCTCACCAAAGTATATGATAAACTTGATTAAATCATTCATCATACACCAATGTGTGTGTGTGTTTGCACTTGAGTTGTGTTAATTAAGATGTGACACTTCTGATGGCTAAAGCTCCACTCTTATTATACCGTGTTGGGGGCATGATCACCCCCCCCCGATTCTCACCACACTAGATACAACAATGCCATGGTGCAACCCAATTGACCACTTGGGAACACATTCATCTTTCGAGACAAAATATAGATGAGGTCTCAAGTCCCCTTTCACTTCTCCAATCTCCATGGTGGAGGCAACACTCTAGAGCCATCATTACATGACATAGTTGTCTTTTATCCATGCTCTTTATTTATTTTACTTTCTATTATTACTCATTTATAGGTTATATACAATTATTACTTTGTGAAGTGCTTTTGGTTACAAGTAAAAGGTTCAAAGAGAGATTAAACAAAGATAAGGTGTATTGTGCACACCAAGGTATGCATTTTTCTTTTCTTTTAAACTAGTAATTTTAGTTGCATACACTGCTAAATTAAAAGGGCATAGGGGTGGGGGGGAGGATGTAAATACCCATATTTGGTACAAGCACAGTTTCGTAGTATGTTTTTTATAGCTTTTCCATGTACAAGTCTCTTGATAGAGAGTTATATATCTAGTGGCATGATCTCATATAGACCTCTTTAGTTCCATATTTTTTTAGTTGCTTTATCTACCCCTTTAGGTCTATAAGTTGTGAAATTTCCTTGTATCCAATGTATGTCAAGGATCCTTGCCTATGTTTTTGTTATCTATGTTTTTTTAGACTCTAGACACCTACATCTAGGTTAGACACTTATATCGACATAGGTGTCAAGCTATAACATAAGTGTCCAAACTTATATTTAGAATAATTTTCATAATTTTTACATTGTCATCATTTGTTTAGCCTCATATGTTTATTCTATTGTCAACTTTTCACGTGCCAATATGTCCTATTTCAAAATCAAAATATCTCTATATGTATAAAGTTATGGTTTAGTTCATGTTATCAAACAAGTTTCATAATTAGTAAAACACTTTATAATCCAAACTATCAAATTGCATCATATTATAAGAATTAAAAGTCTAAAGCATTCAAAATGTTAATTTGTACTTGTATTGCCTATACCAAGGTTTGCAATAGGAGAAAGAGCATATAGTTGCATGATCACCATTTCAAACACATACCTAGGAAGGAGAATTGCATGTGAGTCCGAGTCCCTATTTGGAGTCTATGTCTATGTAGGCAACACTTAACAAAAATTTGGGTTGTTAGAGTTAACTTGATTCACATTATAGCTCTCTTTATCCCTTGATTGGCTAGTGTTTTACTATATATATTGCACATGAAAATAACTAAATTTATATAAGTTGGTGCATACAACTAAATTTTGAACACTATTATATTACATTGAAACATTTTTATTTGCTTGGTGTGTTTGTGTATATAAACCCAAACAACATAAAATACCTATCTTAAACTCCCCCTTTTATATTGAGGTTCAAGATCATTTAAATGAGTATTGTCATTGAGATTTTGTGCCCTCAACAACCTACGGCTGAGTCATTTCTTTTCCTAATCTATGGTCCTTGCCTTTGTTAATTTATCCATTGGGGTATTATAACCCCAAATTCTCCAACTACTTCAACAAAAAGCCCATTTCTCCAATGTTCTAGCAATAAATATGACTCTCCAAATGCTTTAGTAGGAAGCTGATTTCTCCAATGTTTCATGTCGAAACATCATTCTCTGAAATGTTTCAATAGGAAGCCCAATTACTTATATGTTTCAACATGAAACATAACTCTCTAATTCTTCTAGAGGAATCATCACCTTCAATGTCATCACAAGGGGCTACACAGTTCACCCATTTACAAACATATTCCTTCCTTGCTCTTGAAGTTTCAAAAGTTTCAAATTTTATTTTCATATATGGACATTGATTATTGCATGTTCATTGCATCTTTTCTCAGAGTAAGTTGCACACTCGAAGACTCCTTCCCAAGACAAAGTGTGTTGTATAAACTTATGTACATATCTTTATCCCTTTAATCTAATATTGCATTTCATTTCAATACATCGGGGTTGTTTTATCCTTAGTTTCACTTGAGTAAGTATTAGTCATGCACCTAGAAGAAAGAAAAAACCAATAAGCCAGTGCACTGACATATCACACGAGTAGTGACCTCACACGCTCACCCAACACATGTAGCTTAGACCAGTTCTAATCTATTATATTGTGAGATAGTGGATAGATAACTCTATCTATTCTTGGGTGCTTATGTTAGCATATTTAGTCATTGTTACTACAAACATCACTCTATAGTTAACCATGTGATTTATTCATGCAGTCCATGTACTTATATATTATCATAAAAACATATTTAACACCAAAATGATTAACACATCAGGATTCATAGACAAAGTAGTGGTTCCATTGATCTTAATTGATACGAGTACAAAGATATTTCATCCAACACATTATTTGTTACACATCTCTATCTTGATAGCAACAATAACTATCTCAAAAATTAGTACATAAGCAAAGTTATGGGATATTTATACATAAATTAACCCCCCCAAGTTACATCAGTAATACATTATAAATGACAAGCCAATGACTATTTCAAAAAAATAAGTCATGGTAAACCATTACAATTAAGTCCTTTTTGGCTCGGGCCTAACAACCCCTATATATTATCTCTATGCTAAATATTCGCTTTTGTACTCCTCTTCTTTCATGGATTAGTTATATATTTTCACTTGAATAATCTTTGATGCTTCTGCAAACTACTTTGCAACCATATCCATTTATTGTGCCCTTGTCTTAGTCTTGCACTTTTCTGAGTCCTATATCTTATGTTCCTTATTCTCCATTTACTTGTCTTCTGCAACTCAATCTTTTATACCAAGGTCTTTCATGTTGATCTTCTTATTTTTCTCTTATGTGCCATTCTCTTCCGTGTCATTCTCTTCCACGTCAAGATCCTCTACACTATTTTTGAGCTCTTCTTTTTCTACACCATGGCTCCAAACTACTTAGAATATATTAATACATATTTGGGGTCTAACATCACCTTAGCCTAAAGTGAGAGTCCGTCCTAGACTATAATATAGTTTCCTCAAATAACAAAAGCTCAGGACCCACCTGTTGAACTTAGCACTTGAACTCCTCTCATTGGTTGAGGGTTTTCTGAAGATTGGAAGTAATAACTTCCACTTTACCTCTAAATTGTTTTATCTCCTTGGGTTGATCAAAAAACCATCTGATTGAGTTGTCAAAATATCAAGCTAAGCAGTTGCAGCTTTGTGGGCATCTTTGACTGACTTGACCTCTACCAAAACCTACCTTCAAAGATATGAGAAACTAGCATTTAGTTCTTGTCAATGGGTGCTTATTTATTTTTCTAGTTCTTCATCATCCTAGAACACCTTTATGTGTTAGGCCCTATCCTTGATTTTCAATACATTTTCAACCAATTGTTGACATTATTGTTCTTTGAGCTATAGTCGCACTTCCAAAATTTTACTCAATCACACTGAGTTCAGAAAAACCCCATCAACAATGGGAATAGTGGTGTTTGGTTTATTCAAAAAGGCATGATAGACATTCATGGCCTCTATAAAATACATTGTTGCCCATAGCTTCTCTTGTTGAGGATTTACCTAGTTTTTACATTTTTTGAGAAAAAGGTCCACAGGCATCTCCAAATTATTTATGGCTCACTAGTAAGCAGAATACCATCCACAAGTGCGAACTTACACTACAAAATTATTTAACAAAGGCATAATGTCCTAAGTCAAGATGCTTTAGCCAAATCTTATTAGCACTTGAACTCTTCAATTTTTTATTTGAGCTTACACCATTTCATGTGCTCTTCTCTATACATGCAAATAACCTCCTAATGCTTATAGTAAATTTGGCCAACTTCATGGCTATGAAGAATGTTTTGCTTAGAAACCTCCAGGGCAAAATTTATGAGGGTTGTGCCTACTTCAACTGGAGAGCATTTCAAGGGGGAACATCTGCCACTCCTGAGATTATATTAGTGCTGGTCTTTAGGAGCTCAAAGAGGCCTTCATCGTGATATGCCTCCATCATAAAAGACAACTTGCATTGAGTTTGTTCAATGGGCTCATGTTCAAGAAAATACTTCCATAAACATAGTTACTTGTTTGTTATATCTTGTTGGAACATGGCATGTGAAAAAATGTCCTAAGTACCCACATTTGTTTGTTGTTACTATTGATCTGCCTCCTACATAGGTTTCTTGCCCTTATGGAGATCATGCTCTAGATCTATGAATTTAGGACTCTTTTTTCATTGTTCACTGATACTGGCACCAAGGTCCTCTATGTTGGAGCCTTCCCCTCTTCCTGATATTTCCTCAAGCTTTGGACTTTCAATGTACTTTTATTGATCAATAGCAGGTTGTTATTTGTTAGGCTCAGGAATGGGCTCCTTTATAGGTTACGCTATAGTTGCTTCACCTATTTTAGGATTCACCACTTGCGGTGCTTCATGCTCAAGCTCCATAATGTCCTCCTTTTATTATGTAGACAAACCTTAGGCTTTTATTGGCGATGAGGCCTACTATTGTCATTTTAGAATGGCCCTGGGTTGTTCCTACGCCCTATTGGAACTGGTAGCCTTAGGTCTTGGCCTTTTCTCTTTATTTTGAGCCCTTTCTTTTATGCATGTTTTTGGTTCGGAAGAGTGGTTCTTTCTCTTCCTCTCAGCTTCTTGATGTTCTCCTCCATGGCCTAAGTATATAATATATGAACCAAATATTGCCTTGCATTATTATTTTAAAGGGACTGATGTTAGTTTTACCTGAATCATGTTGTTTTGTATACGCTTCCCTTCCTAGATATACATAAAGATTGTAAAGAGTGTGAATCTTGTTAGCATTAATATTTACCAGGCATTCATTTGTAATGTGATTGATATAATCCATGAAATATTTGGTTGTGAAGGCATAAGGTAACTCGAGCCACCTTAACAAGTTATCGATGGTCTCCAGCTAAATTTATGCGAGTGAATAATGTTGCTCCATAGTAAACTCTATTTAGCTTCCCATCTACGTGGGTAGATCCTCGGGCATATGACATTCATTTCTAAAGGCTTCATTAATCCCTTCATACCAACCCTTCATCTTTACCTTATAAGAGGGTGTGATGGTGCTAGAACAGGTGAAATATTTGAATCTCTCATTGGGGAACTAATATTATGGTGGGTACACCCACTTTAATTATTTGCTAGAATATTTTGGGAAACCAATTATGGTGAACTATTTGAAATAAGTAGAATCAAAATTATGACCCATGGAAACTTATGGTTGGGTAGGAGATGCAACTCCATAGCATCTTCTTTAATTTTCTCTATAAATAATTAGGAATGTTGTATTTGGTCCCTTTTGCCATTTGGCTCACAACATAGCATTGGGCTATATCCACCTCCTTCCACCTATTTATGCCCCTAGCTTGGTCATGTCTAAGCACACAGCTAGGTGAATGTTGGGATCTATAAGACTTTTCATATACATGGTGTGGCCTTCCTTCTTGTATTTCAACATCATCATTATTTATTTAATCATTGCTTGATCATTGAGATCCACATTGACATTGGTTCTGGGATAGAATAGCCCAATTACCTTATTGATATGTTGAGGGGTAATCCTCATTTTATGCCCTATGAAGTAGATATAATCTTTATGGATGTGCGAGATCAAGAATCAAACTGCCTCATGGAGTTTTCCAAAGTAAGGTAGTTGGAAAAGTTAGAGCACACCTGCATCCTCCAATAGGTTATAAATTGTGCGATCATAAGTGATCCCATTCCATGTATTATGGTGCTCAACCCAATAGTCATGATATAAGTCACCTTTGTTACCAAATTGGTGGTGATTATAATCTAGGACTTGACAAGTGGAAACTTTGGATTCCTAATTTTTTTGAGTAAATTCATGTTGGGGTATTACATTTCTTTGATCATAATTGGTGGCGAAAGTGATGTGGTGGCTACCTTATTTGCTACACATTCCATCCCTAGTTCTTATTAAGTAAATGTCTCTTTTACTAGATTTTTAGGCTCCTCACCTTATGCGTTGCACACACTGGATCCTTATTCCTAGATATAAAAAAGATTTTATTCTTCTACGCCCTTGCACTCATCTACTTTGAGAATGAATGGTAGTGGATCTCAAGTCTTCCTTTTTGATTTATCCACATCACTAAATAGGGTCCCTAAAGGTCAATGCATGGCTGACCAATTCTCCCAAATGAATAAATTTTGATTACTTTTCATAGACCCAAAATATTTTAGCTTCCTACTTTATCCTCCTCTAATGGCAGATGTAGCATCTACAACTTATAACTTCTCTCAAACTCACTCCTATGATCACTTTGTCACTTCTTTTGTTGAATGCTTTTTGCCATAATCTTTGCTTCACCTTTTGTCATTGAAAATACTATGTAGTTTCCTTCTCTATCACTTGTTCATGCTTATTTGAGATCTAAAATTGACAAGTTTCAATAGTAAAAATCAAATTTAAATGCCTCAAGGTCTTTTATAGGCTAAAAAAGTTTTACATTAATTACCCTTCATGCTATCATCCATCACTTCAACCATTAATACCTCAAATTATCATGCCTTGGCACCTGTTTGACAAGATTTCCATTTACTCCATTATGTCATTAGTAAATGCATGTCATCTCCTTCTTTCAAGAGTTGTGCCTTTTCCATTGTGCATACCAGTTGTAAAAATTCAAATTTCCCATTTTATTCATGACAACTACCTTTTTATTTTAACCCATATTTATAATGACATGTCCTTTATCATCTTTGTTTCACATTCCTAGGTCACATGCCACCTCTTACACGCCTCCCTCACGTGCCTCCTATTGTGCACTATTTTACATATCATATCTTAAGTGCCTCCTTATCCTGAGATTTTATTCGATCACACATGATTCCTCTAAACCTTTTATTTACTTCATATTAATTTAAGTAGATTATCCACCTTTAAACCTATCCCACATTAAACTATGTGCATGGTCCTCCGCATCATCACTTAGTGAAATTATTTTGCTAAGAAAGTGATAGAGAACAGAGTTTTGAATACCAAAGAGAACCAAAAGAGCAAGAAAGAAATTACAAAGTGCAACCAATGCTACGCTTATTCAAAATATAAACTAAGTCTAAACTAAACTAGTGGCATATGCCTTATTTACTGAATTGAAGAATTAAATAGAAAGGTAGGGCCAAAGCTAACTACCATTGAAATGGCTTAGTAGGAATCGATCATCTAATCTTTTCAACTTTCAGGTGCCTATTGGATGGATATCATGAATGATAAAAGGATCATTCCATTGGATCTATAGTTTACCTAGATGACATGCAAAATTTGAATCATAGACCAAGACATGCATAGCAAGATCAAAAACTTTGGTTTTGAGGTGTCAGTCATGTCATGGTTTTTGTTTTTGTTTTTCAACCCCTTGACTCTAATGTGTGAGAAAATGTGTTTCATCCAACTGAAGTAAAGCATATAAGTGAGCTTTGATAGATTCTTCTTCATCCAATCTTACAATGCATGTAAAATTACTTCTGCCCAAAGACAAGGTTGAAAGGAGTACTCTTGTTCAACCTTTTGTATGTGTTCTGATAAGTCCATATGATTGTGTAAATGTGATCATTCCAATAAGTGCATTCAATATTGTAAATCTTGGTTAGTGCATTGCTTAGGACCTTGTTGAAGGCTTTAGTTGTATCATTGGTTTAAGGGTAGTATGACGTAGTCTTATGGTGCACAATCATGAACTCAACTAAGAAGATGCACATTATTTCATTGAGAAATCAAGTGCCACGATCACTTGTTAAAATTAATGGGAATTAATAACTTATGATTATATTTTCCCATAGGAATATGAGTGTGGTAGTTGTAATACAATCTCATGTGGGAATTGCTTTAGTATAATATGTGAGATAGTTCATGAAAATATGATATAGCGTGTGCTAGTCTATCTCATAATAGGTTGAATTGGACCAACAAAATCAATAGCCCATTTTGTAAATGGTTCATTTTCAAGTAATGGATGAAAGGGTATGGCATCCCTTCAATTTGGTTTACCTACGCATTGATATATATCACATTAGCACATATAAGCTTTGACATCTTTGAATAATGTGGGCCACTATAACCCACCTAGTAGAGCCTTTCATGTTGTTGCGTCACTAGTATAATGTCTTCCTGTGACACCCTCATAGATCTCTTGAAGGACTTTAGTGCACTTGTGCTACATTACGCACCTTCTTAATACCTCATCCCATCCTAGTTTGTACAAATCTTCTCTAATAAGATGGAAAGGGGAAATGTGGACATCCAACTACTTTTTCTCTTAGGTGTTATGATGGCTTAACATTAAGCCTGTTACAAGAAAATCCATAATTTTATTCATTTTTTTGGGCATGCACAGAACTTAAAAGAGTTATAAATTAGGTAAATCATCCTCTATGGCATGTGTTAGTTTGTTAAATTGAACACGTGAGAGGTGGTCTGCTCTGAAATTCACTTTGCCTAGTTTCACGACCATAAAAAATTGGAACTCGTAAAAGAGGACAATCCATCAAGAGATGCATTCGTACAGTACTGGTTTAATAAGAAAATACTTGAACACTTCATGATTTTTATAGAAGATAAATGGAGTGGCCAACAAGTATTGACAAAACTTATAGAATGCATAAACCATAGACAATGCCTCATGATCTATATTAGACTAGTTCTATTTCATTTATGTGAACTTCTAGCTAGTAAAATAAATAAGATGATCAAGGTTGTCTTCATCAGGTTGTGCAAGGATGGCACCCACTACCATCTTTGAAGTGTCAACATGCACATGAAATGGTTGGGTCCAGTCTGAGAACTGGAGAATGGATGTAGTCACCAATTTTTCTTTTAGAGCCTCAAAAGCTTGTTAGTTTGAGCAGTCCATAGGAATAGGCCATTGTATTTGAGTAGTTCTTCCATCAATGTGACTATGTTAGCATAACCCTAAATAAAATTTTGATAGTACCTCACATGACCTAGGAATGTGTGGACTTCATGTTAAATAATTGGAGTTAGGGGTTGGACAATGATCACAATCTTAGATAGGCCCACCAGTAGTCCATCATGATAAATGACGTGTCTCAATAGAATTCCAAATGGTGTGGTAAAGATAAACTTCTTAAGATTCAAGGAAGTCTAAATTTTATGGTATCACTCAAGCATGAGGCACAAGTTATCACAGTGGTCACTCACTAAACCATGTGCAGTCCAATCATCCAAGAGCACTTGAAAGAACTTATGGATGAAATCCTTTAAGGCTTCTACCATAATACAATTTTAGAAATAACATTAAATCATAAGAGCATGAAACGCATGAACATAACATATATGTGGGAAACCCTATAGGGGCAGAAAACCCACTAATGAAGCAAATTGACTACAGTCATATAAGACAAACATCAATATTTAGTGAAGCAATAACTTCACATGGAGAACCAACCCTAACTAGCTTAGCACCAACTCAGCTAGGCTTTAACAAACACCCACTTGCAAGGAGGCACCAACCCCCTAGATGACTCAACACCAACTCAACCACTTGATTATTTGATCACCTTCAGAGAACCTTATTGATTTTATAATAGATGATGATCTACTCATTTAGTTCTTTGTTCTTTTTAATCCCTCTCAAATTGACATTCAACCTTCTTTGTTCAACTAGCCCTCTCCATGGCTTGATTAGGTATTCTAACCTTGAGCCTCATATGCAGAACCTATGTTAGATATTCATAACACTTATTTGATGGTTTGCATGACCTCTTTCTACTCACCAATGATATATATCATTCTTTTATCCTGTTCTGCTCTCCCACACATAGCATCCTCCAAGCATTCATAAAATAGGCCTAAACTGCCTTGCTTTTATACAAGTCTCTTGATCATATCCTTCTTAGTCAGCCATGTTAGCCCCAAAGTTCTCGCTAAGTATTGTCCAATTTTGGCATTGAATCAGCACGACACTGAAGAACCATGGTGCAGAAGGACCATGGCACGTAGGTGATAGGTGTATAAGTACCATGGTGTGGAACTTACAGGGTGCAAGAGGACAAAAACATGGAGGAACCAACGTGAAAAGACCTAGTCAGAGGGGAATTAGTCATGAGAAACTCGAGGATGTAGGACTCAGAACAAAAGTGGAAGACTAGGGGAAAATGTGGGAAGTGGGATCAATTAAAAGAATGGTTCATGTATGTCACCCCAACCCTATTAGTAGAAAGTTTTGCACCAACCCGTAAGAATATGAACACATGGTAGCAAAGATATACTATAGAGTGAGGATATAGGTGGTGCAGAGGCCTAGGTCTTTAGGAAAAACTAATTGTTGAGTGCCACAATTATCAGTCTTTAGAGTTAGTTGGTCAATTCATCATGACATTAATGATTGTAAACACTTGGTCAGGGCAAAACAAGTATAAATACCCCTATTGTAAAGCATGATGAGGAAGATTTTGGGGATGAATTTGTGATGAACTTTTACCTTTATAGTGATTAAGCTTAATATATGAGATGGCAAGTTTTATCAACTTCTTATGTTTTATGAACAATGGCGTGTGAGTTAAGTAACTAGACTTAAATATCAATTTTGCCCTATCTTTATTTTCTTAGTTGCTAATGCTAATATAAAATGACAATATTCTATGTAGCAATATTAATTGAACGTAGAACCCAAAGAATCAAGGTAGTCTATCTTTGCATCTATATGATTTCTATTTAACTTGCATAAAGAGAATAATATGAACAAGTTATTAACATTGTGCAACAAAACCTATGGGAACCGATCTTTCATTATGCACTTTGAGTGACTATGCAAGACCTAAATCTTATGTGAAAATACTAATGTGCTAGCTCATTGGGCTAGACTTCAGTGTCGAAGATGGAATTATCAAATAAACCCTAATATTTTGGTTTTATTGTTTGGACATAAAGCATTTGAAGCACAATCATGGAAAATGTTTGAGTGTATTACTCTTGAGAACATAGAAGACTAGATTACTATCATTGAAGATAACTTTGCAATTCCCTACCTTGAACCAGGAATCTCCGCACAATAGTGGGTAGAGGAAAACCTCTACAGTGTATTATATAAAATCTTCTTGTTAGAGGTCCCAATTCATTTACATACTTGGATGTTAGCATATTTTAAAGGATGATCAAGGAATCTTGGATGCTATAATGATAAAGATCTTTAGCAAAATTTGGAGCTCTGTAAATGTGAGCAGACAACTTTTGATGGAAAGGAGTTCTGAATAGCTATATTTTTTAGTACACTATAACTACCTATTTATGTCCTAAAGAATCCAAGTTCCAGTTACTTCAAGAAATACATGGTCATTATATTAGGCTTTTTGCTTTTGAAATTAAGAAGCTATTTGTTGATCTTGGACTTGAAACTATACCAATGGAGAGCTAAATCCTCTTATGCATTAGCTACACATTTGGAAGGGGAAAATAAGAGTTGGTAGAATATTGTGGGTTAAGAATGGTAGTCAGTCAATATGCATTAGAGAAATAGAAGTATGATGAAGCTTGATAAAGGATTATAAGAGTTAGTGGCACGAGAAGAGATCGAGAGAACTCAAGGAGTGTTGTTAAGAATTGTAGGGAAGTGAAAACACACAAGGACCCCATCACTTTTGAGCTACATTTAATGCTACTTTTATTTTATGAAAGACAAACAAGCTAGATAGTAAGAACTGAGGAACCAAGTCTAAACTAACTAGTTTCCCCCACCATAGTGTGTACTCATGCTTTTGATTCAAATGAAATATACATATGTAATCAGGATACAGATAATTTAGAATCAGAGACTAAACGAGTGAGGGATACTAAAGTTGAGCCTTTTGACGCTCATTTAGACTTAACACTTTGTTTCCCTCTTAAATGGAATTTCATGGCACAATGCTACATGGCTGATGACCAGGCCTATAAGGACATCATATAGGCCCCAATTTGAGTAAGCAACTAGCTATCATGCCTTATACCATAATCATTGTTGCTGGAGGCATTGGAGGTGGACTAGAAGGTGGTACATGAGGTAGATGACTTCTTAAAAGGATCAGGGATGGAGGTTCCCAATAACTACCCATTCAAGCACCTCAACCAACTATAATTTTTTACGAAATGGCACTACACTTATCAAAATATCAAGGTATGGAGAATGTAGTTGAGCATGTACACAAATGCAAACTGATTTGGAGGGTGCAAGGCATTACCTCCTCTGAGCATAAGGGCCCATAGTTTATAACTCTACTTTTGGAATGTGCAAATAAATGATATCAAAAGTTTGACCCTCAATAAGTGGTGGTCAACTATGATCAACCTAAGACAACCTTCCTTTGGAAATTTCACATTCCTAAATTTGAGCAACAAATCATAGCAATGCAGAAAGACATAAATCAAGGACTTACGGAGAGTGTGCATGAGTATGACACAAGGTTTAAGACATTTTTATCTAAATTGTCATTTGATATTGATGTTGCTCAACTACACAATGGTTTGTGGGAGTATTTTTACTACCCTTCCATCGAACCTTGTCGCAACAAACCTTCACTAGTCTGCACAAAGCTTTAAAAGCTGCTGTTCACATCGAAGTAGTTAGAAGCATTGATATTGGGATCAGTCCCTTTATGGAGGCCTAAATAGCCTTAATGACATCATAGATTAATAAGTTGATAGTCAATAATACACATGAAACATGTAGTGTTGTTTGGTGTATAGATTACGAATTTGAAGGGCATACACTAAGAAATTGTCCATGTAAGAACATTTATGTGATACTTACATAAACATGTGAAATATATTATGAGGTTCATGATATACACTCTTGTACTCTTATGTAATGAGCTATACACACTAAGGTGTCTAACTATTGCAAGATTTTTGATGCCTATACTCATGACACTAATGACTATCATTTGATTAGTGACATCCATGAAGATTGACACATGACATGTGCCAAACCTAAGTAGCAAATAATCAATACAATGGTTGCTACCATGGATGAGGAAGAGGGTGAGGATGAGGAAGTGGTCATTTCCCACCCAGGACCTATTACAAATGTGGATCTTTGGACCACTATCAAAGGGATTGCCCAAATTACCCAATGTGTGCTTTTTGTAAAAAGGACCACCAACTAGAAGAGTGTCTTGACTTATACACAACTATCACCAAGGAACAAAATGACAAAGGTGCCAGGATGATTCAAATTGATAAACCACATTATCATGCATGCCTAACCATCCATATAGTTCAACAGGTAAACATGACCACTCGCAGTAGGGGACAGACCTAGTTGACATGTAATCCCATCAAGAAAGTGCAATGAGAATAAGTAAGATCAAGAAAATACCTTGATGTTTAGCAACAAAAACATGTCCTCCAAGATACGATGGCAGTTATATGATAACTTCAAGGAGAGATTCAGTTCTTAAAAGATAAAGACATAATGCAGCGTGTTATTATGCAAAGGGAAGTTGAACCTCAACATGTGGCATATGATGAATTTTAGGAGCTATGCAAGCACATGTTGGATTGGATTAAGAATCAAGCCTGAGTACCAAATGAGGTTCACCCTCAAGTCACCAGGCAGAGTGAATTTCACCATTTAAATCATACTCAACGATTGAACATCCATATTCCTCTGTTCCCTTAAAAGATAAAGAAATATTGGTTAATCTTGTTATTGATGGATGGGTAATCTGGGACATATTGGTAGACACTTCTCCATAATTTAATGTCTTCACAAAGGATGCTTGATGTAAGAAGGCCAGTCCAACACTACAGCCTTCACCTCATGTTTTATTTATGGTAAATAAGACTCATGCCTTACTTATTGGGGTCCTTAATAATGTAATGGTTGGCATACTTGGAGTACCATTCAAAGTGGATTTTGAGGTTCTGAAGCTAGTTGAAGTTGATGATTACCTAGCTATATTGGGAAGACCTTGGGGCTATAAGAATAATGTAGATTTGAGCTTCAAGAAGCACTACATTGGTTTTGAAAACACTGACTAATGTGTTGTAATACCACTAGATCAAGCTCAAGGCCCCACTTACATAGAGCCTGCCAATGTTGATGAAGATATAAACCATATCTATAATGTTGTTACAAAAAATGATGAGTAAATAGATCCCACTTCAAATGTCATCATTTGATGGTCAGATATTTAGTCCCTTTCTGACACTACAAGTAATATGTGTAATTATTAGGCTCATGGTGACTATGACCTCACTAACATAATATGTAGTACCATCAACAACCAAAAAAAGTGCCACACCAATTTAATAAATAACACAGGTTTATTTGGCTTATCACTGGCCAAGTCATGAGGAGACCTATCATAGAGACACCACTTGAAAGACTTGATGAAGCTCCAATTTTCATGGATAGATAGAAGTCTAAGACTTCATTCAACACCTTGAAGAGTTTTACCACACAGATGAAGATTGTCTTTGATCTTTGGTTCATTTCTTTGATGGCACAGCTGCATGATGGTAGTGAACCCATTATGAAAAAATCCTCCACCAGGATCAAGTATGTGCAAACTTACACCATTTATTCTATCATGATAATAAATTAAAGGGAGCAATCAGTTATAGCATAGTATAAGCACCTGAGCCCCACATCGAAGATTGTGAAACAATGTGGTGGAATGATGAGTCCTACTTACTATAATATTTATGGGTGCATGCATTCTATGGAAATTTATGCACTTGGGCATGAGCATGGTACATTCATAAAGAGCAACACATGGGTACCAAGTTTCAACATCTATTGAAAGAGAACATGGACTCATCACTATCCTATTCTTCACCAAGGATAGATTTGTACCTTACACTCCAAGCCATGCATTAAGTGGTAGTAGGTGACCCATGTCACATGAAATAATGCCTAAGGATTATCCATTAGGGCCTTGAGGATCCCCTACACCTATTTCACAAACCATTGACACACCCAGTTCTTGCACCTATACTAGTCCTCGATCAAAACTGATGTCAATAAATTCATCTAGGGAAACAAAAACTCGTGTTATAAGTGAAAGAAGGTGAAGGATCCACTCCACTCGACCCAATGTATAAAAATTTAGATGTTCTTATGGACACTGGCAAAAAAACTATTCAGGACACAGGTGCCAATATGGACAACCCCTACCATGGGCCTATTAAAACTATTCAGTGTAATATTAGCTCGAAATAAGAACCAAAGATGGCTACAATAGGAAACTATTATACTGACATAGAGATATTAATTTTTTTTAAATTGGTAAAATAATATCAAGATGTCTTTCCAAAATACTAAAGTGAAATGAAGGAAGTCCACCCATCCTTAGGGAAGATGCATATCAAGCTAGTTGACAATGCTCGACCAGTTAGAAAAAGCCCATATAAGATGAATTATAATCTCTAGGTGCGCATCAAAAAATAAATTGATAGTATGTTGCATATCAGAGTAATCACCCCAATTCATGAATATGAGTGGGTCAATCCCATGGTGATTAGTATGAATAAGGATGGATGCATCTATATCTGCATGGACTATCGAGTGATTAATGCATCCTGTGAAATTGATCACTTTCCAACGCCATTCACGAAGGAAATTCTTGAAGGTGTTGTTGGATGTGAGGTATATACCTTCACAAATGGCTTCTTGGGGTACCACTAGGTCTAAATAGTAGAAGAAGACCAACCTAAGACAATGTTCACCACTAAATGGGGATCATTTGTGTATACTATTATGACCTTTAAGTTGAAAAATACCCCAACAGTGTTTTCATGAATAACAGTTGAAGCCTTTAAGGACTTCATCCATAAATTCATTCAATTTTATTTGGATGATTGGATAGTATATCATTTTGTCAAGGACCATTGTTTTAACTTCAGACTTATGTTTGAGCATTGTCGGGTCTTAAAAATCTCATTAAACATAAAGAAGTGTTTGTTTGTGACACCTTTTGGTGTGCTTCTAGGACATATTATTTGTAAGGAAGGACTTTTGGTAGACTTAATGAAGGTATATTATTCTTCACCTTCCAGTACCCAAGACTCAATGCGAGGTCCATGCTTTTCTAGGCTATACCAATTATTATAGAAAGTTCATCCATGGATATGCAAAAATTGTCATGCCCATGGAGGAAGTTTTAAAGCATAATGGACTTGCTCTTGTAAAGAGGCATTTAAAACATTAAAGTATAAGTTATCCACAACTCCTATCCTCCAGTTCCTTAATTAGACAAAATCATTTCATGTCCATGTTGATGCATTTGACATGGTCATTGGTGCAATCCTTACACAACTAGGTGAAGGTCACCTGGATCACCCAATCTACTTTGCTAGTAGGAAAATCACACTAGCTAAAAGAAACTATACCACTATGAAGCATGAAGCATTATCGATGGTCTATGCTTTGCAGAAGTTCAGACAATACCTATTAGCCACTCCTTTTATTTTCTATACAGATCATTAGGCTTTGAAGTACCTTATCAATAAACTCATATGACATGGATGAATCTATTGCTAGATTGTGTTATTCTAAGAGTTCTAATTTTTAGT
Organism: Torreya grandis; assembly: GCA_037957365.1. Taxonomy (NCBI): domain Eukaryota; kingdom Viridiplantae; phylum Streptophyta; class Pinopsida; order Cupressales; family Taxaceae; genus Torreya; species Torreya grandis. Next base: position 4,381,675 of record JARHVA010000267.1, read on the forward strand.
AATGGTAAAACCTGGAAAGGCTAATTTTGGACTTGACCACCTATTATAGTTCGAGAACAGAGAACCACCATGCACCATCAAAGATGATCTTCCTAATGTACATTTCTTTTGCATTACATGGGTACTTGAAGATCTACAAGATATTGCAACATTCTTGACCACCAGCTCTACACCCCATGGTCTCACCTTACAAGAAAAAAGTAACTCATGGTTTGTGTCACACCCTTTCAACTTATAGTAGGTGATCTTTATAATATGGGTCATGACAAAGTTGTTCAATGTTGTGTACTGCAACATGAATGCCTCAAAGTAGTTGTTAGGAATAAATCAAAAATTGATGTGGAACAATTTCACATAATCATAATAATAATAGATATGAACAGAGATGCATAAAGAATGAAAATAAAAATGCATAATAAGAAGACTAGATTTAACGTGGTTTACCTAATGTGGGCTACATCCATGAGGAAATGCTTGCACAAATTTCAATACAAGCCACAAGAGTACAATCCACTCTTAGATCTATCTTCTCACAATTATAATACACAAATATTGTTTGGATCTACACTCCACAAACTCTCTGAAATTTTCACCTAAATTCACACACTATGTTCTTCTTTCTCAAACCCTTATTCTCATGATGTATTACCTACTAAATATCTATCTATACATAATACATCAACATAGCGGTTTTACAAAACAATGAGTACCAAAACCATGGGCAAAGTCAACCCAAAATGGTTCCCCATTAAGGGGGTCCAATTTTTTTTTTACGGATACCATCCCCAAACCCCCATTTGTCAAAGGTTGTCACCCCCAAACCCCTACTCTGAACCTAACCTAGCTCCGAAACCCAACAAGAATACATAAAGAGTATATAATACATTTTAAATGTATAGTATTTGAAATACACTATAATTTAGAAATAGGGTCCACAACATAACAATCTCCCATCTGGAGATTGATTTCCTCTGAGAAGATTTTTTAACCCTTCACTATCATATATGAAGGCCAATCAAAACTGAACATAGCTTTAGTTTCTCCCTTGTGATCACCTTGGTTATCATATCTATAGGATTTTGACTGGTATGAGTCTACTCCAACTTCAAATTTTCTTCCTCCAAAGCTATCTTGATGAAATGGTACCTCAACTGTATATGCCTCATCCTAAAGTGGAAAGAAAAGTTTTTTGCTAAGTGTATAGTACTTTGACTATCACTATATATTTTCCCTTCCTCTTGCTTATGATGCAAATCTTCAAGCACTTATTGTAACCAAATCATCTTTTTGTTTGCCTCTGTGGCAACAACATACTCAGCCTCTATGGTTGATAAAGCCATAAGTTTTTATAGTCATAAAATCTAGCTCACCATTGTGTCACCTACAATAAATACATATCTAGTTGTACTCCTCATGTTGTCTAAATCTCTAGCCATGTCCAAATCTACATAACCATGCATAGTGGTGTCCAACCCACCATTGCTTAAAACTATCCCCATGGTCCCTCTTAAATACCGAAGGATCCATTTCATTACCTTTTAGTGTTCTCTACCTGGATCACTCATGTACCTACTTATTGTTCCCACTGCATGGGCAATATGTGGCCTAGTGCACACCATGGCATACATCAAGCTACCAACTACTGATGAGTGAGGTACATGTGACATCTGGATTCTCTCCTCCTTTGTCTTGAGACACTACTCCTTTAATAACTTAAAATGGCATGCCAAAGGAGTCCCAACTGATTTATCATCCTACATACTAAATCTCTCTAAGACCTTTTTAATGAACTCTTCCTGGGATAAATTTAGCTTTCATTCCTTCCTATCCTGAGTTATTCTCATACCAAGCATTTGTTTTGTTGCTCCCAAATCCTTCATATCAAATGAATTACTAAGTTGTTCCTTAAGTACCTTTATTTCCTACATGTTCTTACCTGTAACCAATATGTCATCCACATACAAACATAGGATAATGTAATCACCATCATCAAACTTCTTGATATATATGCAATGGTTTGAATGACACCTGGAGTATCCTTGCTCCATCATAAAACTATCAAATTTTTTGTACCACTATCATGGAGCTTGTTTCAGGCCATACAAGATCTTCTTCAGTTTGCACACCATGTTCTTCTTCCTTGTGACCTCGTATCCCTATGGTTTCTCCATATATAAGTTCTCCTCCAAATCACCATGAAGGAATGTAGTCTTCACATCTAGTTTTCCTAAGTATAAGTCTTTTGTTGCCACTATCCAAATAATAGTCCTGATAGAAGTCATATTTACCATTAGGGAAAAATTCTCATCGAAATCAATTCCCTTCTTTTGTGCAAACCCCTTTACCACTAATTGGGCTTTGTAAATTTTATTGCCTCCATCATCTTCTTTAATTTTATACACCCACTTGTTCTACAATACTTTCTTACCTTTAGGTGGGTTCACCAAGCCCCAAGTCTAATTTTCATGAGAGACTGATGCTCCTCATACATTGTTTACTCTCACTTCTTCCTCACATCTACCTACATTGCTTCTTCAAATCACTTTGACTCTCCATTGTCAATGAGTAATAAATAATTAAGAGATGGAGAAAATTGTTCAGGTTCCCTTCTTACCCTAGAAGACCTTCTCACCACAAGAGTTTGGGGTTCTTATGGAGTAGATGCATGAACTAGTTACTTGGACACTTTATCATTTATAATATCCTCCAAAAATGTGTACTCTTTTTAAGAATGCTCTTTTTGATCCTATGACTATTGTTTATACATGAATTTTTCATTAAAGACAACATCCCTAGACTGAAAGATTTTCTTGTCCTTAAGACTCCAAATCTGGAAACCAAAGTCATCCTCACCATAACCAATAACAGTGCATTTTTAAGACTTGGCCTCTAACTTGGTCCTATCATCCTTATAAATATGAATGAAGGCTTCACAACCAAATATTGTAAGAAATGAATAATCAACCTTCTTACTAGACCAAGATTCCTCAAGTATGCCTCCATCCAAAGAAGATGAAGGTCCTTTATTTATCAAATATATGGTTGTGTTTACTGGTTCTACCCAAAAATAAAGAGGTAGTCATGCATGCAACCTCATGCTCCTAAAATGCTCCATGATAGTCATGTTCATCTTTTTTGACACTTCATTATGTTGTGGAGTTCTTGGAACTATCCACTATCTATGAATTCCATTCCTTGAACAGTAATCAAAAAATTCATTGCTGCAATATTCCCAACCATTATTTGACCTGAGATATTTTAACTTTAGACCTATTTCATTCTCAATCAAGGATTTCAATCTTTTAAATGTATCAAACACATCATATTTTCTCTTAATGTCATACACCCAAACTTTCCTAGTTGCATCATCAATAAAAGTGTCATAATAAGATGACCTACCAATAGAGGATACCCGAGCTAGCCCCCATACATCTGAATGAACCACCTCCAACTTATTATCCTTCCTTGTAGGTCCAACCTTGAGAAACTTTACCCTTTTCTATTTTATGTATACACAATCTTCACAAAAATCTAAATCAGACCCTTTCAATCTGGTCAACCAATCCTTCGAAACTTACATACCCTTTTGGCCCATGTGACTGAATCTACTGCGACACAAAGTTGCATTTACATCTACAGCAACTAAATTACAAAATTTATCACTAATTGATAAATACAAGGTACCAACCTTTTTATACCATAAGAACACCATTGGTTACCTTCTAAAAATCTATTGTAAATGTCACCATACAACCTTCACTACCTAGCTGTCTTACAGATACCAAATTCTATCTCAACTTATGCATATATCTGACATCCTTAAGTAGTCAAGTGTTCTCAATCTACATCTTGATCTGAACACTTCCTTTTCCTACTACGTTGTAAGGTTCATCATCACCAAGATAAAAATTTCCCAAATCCCCTTGAACATAATCAATCAAATAATACATATATGGTATAGCATGAAAAGAAGCCCTTGAATCTAAAACCTAAGACTAAACAATATTGTCAATAGAGAGAATCAATGCATCCTGACAAACATTACCTTTTTCCACATTCACCTCTTAGTGTCTTCCTTGTTTTTTCTCTTGCTTTGAAGAGACCAACAACCCTTTTTTGCATGCCCAGTCTTTGCACAGTGCCAGCATACCATCCTACTCTTTGATTTTGACCTTCTAGGACCATTTGACTTTCCACACTTTCCTTTTCCTCTAGAATTTTACCTCCCTCTACTCTCCATCACCAAAGCATCACCTAAATTATAAGTCTCCTTAGAGATTTTCCATCACATTTCCTCACTAAAGATTACTCCTATGACATCCTCAAACTTCAAATTGGCATTATTAAAGATCAAGTTACTCACAGCCATTACCAGGGTATTCCAACTCTATGGTAAGGAACACAAAATAAGTAAATCCCTAACTTCATCATCAAAATCAATTTTTACAAAGTTCAACATACTCATATTCATATTAAATTCATTCAAATGATCAGCAACTGAACCATTTTCAGACATCTTCATATTAAATAACTTTTGCATTAAAAATATTTTATTAAAAGCAAAGGGTTTCTTATATAACTTCCCTAATGCATTCATGAGAACTTCCATGGTCTTCTCTTACGATATATTAAACATAACAGAAGATGCAAGGCATGACCTAATGGACCCAAGTATTTTCTTGACAAGCAACTCCCAAGCCTCATCTATCATACTCACTGGTTGCTTTACCTTTCCTCCCTACGAAGCATGGAAGTTTTTTTGATAGAGGTAATTCTCCATCTACATCTTCCATAGACTAAAGTTCTATCCATTAAACTTTTCAACCTTTAATATGTTATCATCAGCCATAGCTCCCATTTAAGCTAATTACCCTTCTTGTGATTCAACACTTCAACAAATACAACATGAAGCTTTGATACCAGTTGTTAGGAATAAATCAAAAATTGATGTGGAACAATTTCACAAAATCACAATAACAATAGATATGAATAGAAGTGCATAAAGAACAAAAAAAAAATGCACAATAAGAAAACCAAATTTAATGTGGTTTACCCAATATGAGTTACATCCACCAATAAATACTTGCTCAAATGTTATTACAAGCCAAAGGAGTACAATACACTCTCAAATATGTCTTCTCACAATTATAATGCAGACATATTGTTTAGGGCTATGCTCTACATACTCTCTTGAATTCACAACTAAATTCACACACTTTATTCTTCCTTTTTAAACCCTTGTTTTCATGATGTATTACCTACTAAATATATGTCTATATATAATTCATCAACATAGAAGTTTTACAAAACAATGGGTACCAAAACCATGTGCAAAGTCAACCCAAAATGATTTCCCATTAAGGGGGTCCAAAAAATTTATAGAGAGTGTATAATACATTTTAATTGTACAGTATTTGACATATATTGTAATTTATAAATAGGTTCCATAACAAAATAATACTCCATGAAGTTCATGAGGATACTACAAGTGGACACTATATTAGAGAGGCTACCGTACGAAAGGTTCGGCTAACTAGATTATGGTGGCCAACTCTTTTCCAAGATGCTAAAGTATATGCTAGGAAGTGTGACATATGTCAGCGTAAGGCAAACCTAATCGAAGAGATTATATGCCTCTATGACCCATTCCTTCTCAAGAACCCTTTGAAAAGTGGAATATTGATTTTGTTGGCCCCATCACTCCAGTAGGATGATGAATAGGTTTTAAATACATCATTTTAACAACTGACTACCTTATACACTGGGTTGAAGCTGTGCTAACAAAGGATTATACTGCTACTAATGTTGTACAATTCATCTGTGAGAACATCATAACTCAGTTTAGATGTCCCTTGAGTTTCACTAGTAATTACATAACCCATTTTTTGAATGAAATAATTCACATCTTGTTAGCTGAGTTCATGATCGTGCACCATAAAATAACACCATATCATCCACAAGCCAATGGAACTACTGAGGTTTTTAACAAGATCTTAGGTACCACACTGATAAAGATTTGTAATGTTGAATAAACTTATTGGGATGATAGGGTGTCTATAGTACTATGGGCTTACCGTATAACCTGTAAGCCCCTGAACAAAAACCTGACATTTAACTTAGTGTATGACAAGAAGGCAGTCCTATCGATGGAGTTTTTGGTACCATCTATGCGTATAGCATGAGTAGGATAATTGAATGAAGAGTCATCCAAGAAAGTGTGCTTAAACATTTTAATACAACTGGATGAAGCTCATTTTCTTGCCCATTAGAGGCAAGATGTGGAAAAGTGCAAGCAAAAGGCATGGCATGATCACCATATAAAAAACAAAACATTTTCTCTAGGAACAAAGAATTTTTTATATGATTCTAAGTTCACGTGCCACCTTGGAATGATTTCAATCCACTAGGATGGTCCTTTTATAATTCATAGCATTCGACCTATCGGAGAATAATAGTTACAAAGGATGAATGGCCAGTTCCTTCTTGGGCATTATAATGGAAGCTGGCTCCAACTATATTTCACTTTGTAATAGTTGAAATATTGTAATTAATAAAGCTTGTGTCATTATTTCAGGATTTACTACTTTCAATAAAAGCATTGCCTTTATTGTGCGTAACTTTTCTTTTTTATAATTTTGTTTCAAAAGTTGTTCTTTTCAAGGAGGACCATGACTTGTTTTAGTGTGGGGTAAGAAGTCATGGTTAGTAAGTAAAGCATGTAAGTTACCTAGGCATGTGGGGTTAGTTAGGTATGCAAGTACATGGGTGTGTAGGGTTCCTAGGGCACACAAATGTCAATTTTAAGACTCATAAAATAACTATTTGAATTCAAATGCTCCAAAGATCTAACAGAGTGTATTTAATCGTACCATCGAAGATCAATGGTGAGAAAGTGAGGATAGTGTCAGTAGGTCTCAAAGATCTAACAGAGTTCATTTAATTATGCATAAAAGATCAATGGTGAATGGGAAAAGATAGTGTCAGTGGGTCCCAAAGATCTAATGGAATGCATTTAATCGTGCATCAAAGATCAATGGTGAGCATCGAGTAAAAATTTAGAGGATCCTAAAATCGAACACATCAATGACAAGTGGAATGATATCAAGAGCATAATCCAAATCTAACACGTGGATGAGCTCAATTCAGTGGGGCCAGGTAGATCTATGGCTTACGTTCACTTGTATAAAACATATCCAATAGTGAGCTCAAGGTCAAAAGTTCAACACATCTTGAAAATAAACAAGAGGCTACCAAGAGTCATAACCCTAAGAGCTATCACATAAATTAATAAAATGTGTTTGAGCCATGCAGAAGTAGATCAATAATATGCATTCGATCTAAAAGAATCAGATCAATGATACATGTTTAAGTGTGACACATAATTATCCTCCATTTTAAAGAAAAGCACGATATGGGGTGTGCCATTAATGTAGAAAGAGTAGTTATGGTAAGGAATGAGCCAATGATGTGATGTGATAAATACCATTAAATTCATTAATTAATAAAAGTGGGGATCTAAGCACGATAGTCATTGAGGATCTGCATTAATGACATGAAATAATGGGTGACAGGAAAACGTGAATGATGGTAAACTCCTCTTGAAGCCTATAAATGTGCAAGTTAAACTCATTTTACACTTTACCTTGAAGATTAACAGAGCTAAAGATCAAGTGACTACCAGAGTTGAGCTAATCAAACCTAGATTTGAACAAAGTGAATTCATCTCCACAACAACCTACATAAGGAATTAATAAGTTAAGAATAAATATAATGAGTCTGGTTCATTAGAAAAACATTAGTATAGAATGTTGTAAGTTATAGGTCTGCCATTAAAGGGTGATTAAGCTCAAAAATTCAAAGCAGTAATCCATAACCACGTATTATTTTGGAAACATTGGATGACTGCACATCAACTTTTAGGCTCCTCGAAGGGTGATGCAGCCTAAGAAAAAGGCCAAAAGAATTGAACCCTTTCCAACAATACTAGAAAAAGAGGAGGTGAGCAGAGGAAACTAGGTTCCAATTAGGGAAGAGACACCATAAGAACAAGTTCAACACATGGAAGAAGAAGAGGAAAGTATGGTGCATAAAGAAAAGTAGGCCCAATCATCCTTAGTACAAAAATCTCAAGTGTCCCCACCTCCATCTCTGTTGATTGAAGAAATGCAATATCCAGAATCAATGTTGTGTATGGAGAACTGGGTCTCCAAGGTTTCCACTTGTACCATCTTTGACTATAATCATCACCAACCTAGGAATGAGGTTGAGCTACAAAGTGACTATTGAGTTGAGACCAAGAACACCAGGAACCAAGTGGTGTATGATCTCACCATCTTCAACCAGTTGGATGCTATAGGGTTATTTTAGCTTTTCAATTTACTAAACTTTGGTAAACCCGTGAAGGTGGTTTAATTCCTTCTCTTGTGTATCTATGAGGACTTTATTTAATTCATCGGGCATAGCATGAATATCATGCCCAAAAGGATCAATAAAGTTATTAAACTATAGTGCTCAGGGTTTAGCATAATTAATGACATGGCAAACATCAAGGAGGTCCAAAAGACCAACATGATGCTCATGTATCAAAAATAGGGCCATGCCATGCACATCAAAAACTAACAGGATCTTGCCCCCTGGGTTACGGTGCAGATTGTCATGACCAAGATTAGAGGGACTGATATATGAAAATAGGTTGACATGATGCACCTTTATATTTCCCATCAGGTCACACAAGGGTTAAAGTATAATGGGATATGTACTTCACTCATAAGATTATTAAAGATGTGGAGATAACCCATCAGATGCCCAAGTTTAAGTTCCCATGGGGACTAGTCCTCCTCTTATTGGTTTTTGATGAAATTAGTGTGTTGGATTATAGATGAAGAGTACTAAAGTGGGTATACCTTCCCACACACAAGTCCCTTGTTAAATGCTTCAAGGCATTCACATGCCCCGATCACATCACCCCCTCATACAAGGTCAAGATGAAGTATTAATTTGATGGAATAAAGGTGGCGTTAGGGGATGAGTGGTGCATCCCCAAAGACTTGCCCCCTTTAGCTATAAAGAAAGCATAGTTTGACATAAAGTAACACTTCTCCCTCATGAGTATCAGAATGAACCCATATGGAGATCTCTCTACATGGCTCAAGTTACCATATGCCTTCTTGTCATGGTACTTCATTGACTCCATCAATTAGATTTATGACATACAGCCTATCATCTTACATGCTAAAAGAATAGACTTGAAGATTCACACTCTCCATAAAATGTTTGTCTATCCAGGCAAAAAAGCTTATACAAAGAAAAGGGAGATGGACCTAATCGACATCAAAGTCAAGTAGACAATGGTGGGGGAGAAAATTCATAACTTGTTTTATATATTATACCCCTGAAATGATCCATAGTGTAGGGACCCCAAGGAGAGACTTCCATCAGTGACACCCCTGAAGAAGAAAAGTTGGTTGGATGTGGGTGCATGCATACGTGGGCACCCAACACCACAAAAATAGAAAAAGACCACATAAGCACCATAACTTAACCCTCCACCATCTATACCTATGTCATCCCATCCATCTATGCCACCTCCACCTCACCCTTCACATCATCCATCTCCATCCCCTCCCTATACTTCACCATCTCCTTTGTGTTCTTTGTCACCACATTTTTCATCACCTCAGCCTACTCCTCCTCTTTCTCCTCCACCTTCTCCACCTCCACCTCTACCTTCTCTCCTTAAAGTAAATCCACCACCATCTCCCCTAAGTGCTTCTACTTCAAGAGCTTCCTAGAAATAACCCCCAAGACAAGCACTCTAGTAGAAAATTCTTGAGGTACAAGTTCATAGCTTAGGTTTTGATTCTAAAAAAACTCCTCTAGTGCGGGAGGAGAGAGTTGCCTCTAATGATTCATTGCTTGATGCTAAACCATTATATGGTGAGGAGGGGGATGATGAAAAACTGAGCATGATGGCCCCTGATAGCCACAAGGAGGCTAAACTTGAGCGTGATATTAGTAAAGGCAAGGGACCGACTGAGGCTACAAAAGAGCATGGTGACAATGCAATTGGAAATGCAAGTGAGCATTATTAGTTTGGTGTCTAAGACAATATGTTCTATCTTTGGTCACATTTCATTCCTAATGAGGCAACCATGGAAATAATGAAGCAAGCATCCTTTATTTTAGATATGTACAATAAGAAGCGTGAGTTCTAACTCCCCCAAGGTAGCCTTTTCTTGGGTTTAGATGCTCCAACATTGTTAAAACCATTGTGGGTAGATTCATAAAAGATCTCCCCTCTTCTAGAAAGCACCACTTTTTTGAAGCTAGGCATGAAGATCACATGCCAAAATATTTTATCATATTTTGATACGTGAACTACTAAGATAAAATATGCTAATATTATGGGCATGTATAATAAGCAGTCGTAGAGAAATAAGTGCTCATCAAGGAAGTGGCCATGTTGAAATAACAGATCCAAGAATCCATAGAGGCAAAATTTAGAGTATTAAACCTCTATAAAATAATTTTAAATGAATAATCGATGTTAATAGAAGGCATGCCTCTTGACATGGAAGTCATAGAAAAGTTGGAGGCCTTGGTAGAATTATTGCTCAAGCGATGCAAGGAGAAACCTATGCCAAAAGATGAGGGACTAGAGTTAGCTGAATAGTTCACCATGATCGTCAAAATATACAAACATGCTATAGAGAGGGTTGGGGAGGTTATCCCCATTTTGGATGGAATTTTTGCATAGCTAGTACATCTAAATAAAGTCTTAGAGGCTCGACTCCAAGTTGAAGAAACCTAGAGGCAACAGATGGTTGATGTTGCACTCTTAATAAAAAACCATGTTGAACATGCTAAAACATTCAAGGATGTAGAGGTGATGGAGGATGCAATCAATAGACATCATCAATGGCTAAATGTCAATTTTGTAACACTCTGAAAACATGTTGATAAGGAGGTCTCCACACTTTAAGATGTCTAGAAGGATGCCATCGCATCCCTAGATGAACTGGTTAAAAAGGTCGATGAGACCTCCATCAACCTTGAAGAGATAAAGAAATTAAAGGGGGCCATAGAAGAAATAATTGTTAAAGTGCTCAAGGCATTACCACATTGGGATAATCTAAAGAAAGAGATTGAGCAGTCAGGGCTTGAATTTTTATGGAGGATGCTCATGTGACTTAGTCTGTGACAAACTAAGAGCGTAGTGTGGGGTGATGTTGGCCCCAAAATTTTGGCTAAGTATTGTCCAATTTTGGTGCAGAACTAAAATGTTGCTAAAGAACCATGGCATGAAAGGACCATGGCACGTAGTTAATAGACACAAAAGCATCGTGGTGTAGAACTTATGGGGCACAAGAGGACAACAACATGGAGGAAAAAATGTGAGAGGACCTGATTAGAGGGGAATGAGTCACAAGGAACCTGAGAACGTAGGACTCAAAATAAAAATGAAAGACTAGGGGAGCACATGGGAAGTAGGAGCAGTTAAAAGAATGGTTCATGTGGGTCACCCTGACCCTATTATTAGGAAGTTTTGCACTAACCCGTAAGAAGAGGAACAAATGGTATTAAAGATATAGTATAAATCAAGGATACAAGGGGTGTAGAGGCTTGCGTCTTTAGTAAAAACTAATTGTTGAGCACCATGACTCTCAATCTGTTGATATTTCATTGGCCAATTCATCATGCCATTAATGATTGTCAACACTTGATCAAGGAAAAACAAGTATAAATACCCCTTTTATAAATCATGATGAGAAAGATTTTGGGGATGAATTTGTGATGAACTTTTACCTTTCTAGTGATTAAGCTTAATATATGAGATAACAAGTTTTATCAACTTATTGTGTTTTATGATGAACAATGGTGTGTGAGTTAAGTAATTAGACTTAAATATGAATTATTCCCTATTTTTATTTTCTTAGTAACTAATGATAATATTATGCATATTAATATTAATCAAACCTAGAACCCAAAGACTCAAGGTAGTTTATCTTTGCATCTATATAATCCCTGCTTAATTTGCATAAAGAGAAGAATATGAATAGTTATTAACATTGTGCAATAAAACTTATGAGAACCATTCTTTTGCTACGTACTTTGGGTGAGCATGTAAGACCTATATCTTACATGAATGGGCCAGTACGCTAGCTCATTAGGATAGAATTCAGTACCAAAGCTGCAATTATCAAAGCAACCCCAACAAACCACACATTCAAATAACTTAGTTCAACCATGAATAGGTCTTAATGTATTAAAATAACATGCCTTAATCATTAATTAATCAATACAATAGGTTGACCATACATCAATTAGCCCTTCTCTTTTAAGCTTATGGAGACCTAATAGGCCTTCTTAATAACATGTTACGCTTTGATATTTCTTGAAGCATATCCAAACACCCCACATGGTAGGAAAAAGTCATACACCACTCCAATAGACCTTATCCAACTTTAATTTAGGTCCATAATACCTTTTAGGTCCAACTACCACTTGAACACCTCTTCAAATCACTGCACATAAAAGGCATGTGCATATACAAAAACTTTGTCTTGAACATTTGAGTCATATACTCAAATTTTACAAACACCCATGGAAAAAAATTACATATATAGAAGCCTCATGACCTCAGGGTCATCACAAACTTCATTTGATGCTTTAACTTAGGGTAAATAGGCTTAAACACTTCTCTGTAAGATGTTCACTCAGAACTATCAACTAACTCCAAAACATAGTCAAGGAACATGAACATTTGACATATGATTGTATACATTCAAGGTATTTCAATGCATGAACATGAATTTTTAACATCCTCATAGCAACCTCAACCAATCAGATCCTGAGATTTAATGAAAATTACTGGTCTTATAGACCAATTTGTTGACCTTCTCTCTCACAGACTCTACTTAGTCAGATAAGCCATTTTCACTTTAATGTTTTAACCTCTTGTATAGACTTACAAGCTTATGCAAATTATGCACAGATAATTCAAGACCCAAACAACATCATCATGTATTTCAATGCATCGCTTTCACATGAAAACACATTAGGAAACATCTTCTCACATTTGTCTGATTTCCATACTGTTTGCACCATTAGGTCTGTTAGCAATTAGCCAACTTTGATCACCAACTTTACACACCTAAGATCTAGAACTTCTCAAAAAATATTCATGAATAATAACTACAAGTCTCACACTTTGATCTTCATCCACTTAACAACTTTGACTCGATCAACTCTGTCTTCTACAACAAATCTCTAAAAGATAAACACTTTTTTGTAGGGTCTGATCACTCACCTGTGAAACCAATCACACCTGGAGATGATTTTGAGAGATGAATTCAACATCCAATAAATTTTTTTACCGTATCAAAACATTCTAATCTCTTTGGAATAATATCTTCAACATTGAGTCATAGTTAGGGTTTTATGAGAGTTTAAACCATCTTCTAGTCTTGATGATCATTCATAAAATTTAATTCATCTTTCCATAAACAAATACTTGGAACATTGAGATAGAACCTTTCCTCATCTACCATGAAAGCTTAGGATCTCATTTAGATGTTACATGTGCCAATGAGCACTGAGAAAACCTTCTCGAGTAGACAACTCTTAATTCTATGCACTCAATAAACCTTGAAATACTTTTCAAGCCTTTTTCTTACAAACCAATATCTAAAACTTCATGCACATACTAAAAACAACTTGACTCACCTCTGTCAATGTTCACCTACTCACTTATTCCATGGAAACTAATTTTATTACCTCATCTAACCACCATCTCTCTTCTTTCTTTCTAAGCCTTGACTTTAACCTTCTAGCCACCCTATAGACTTCACCTTGGAACTTTCCAGTGTTCCAATGCCTATTGTGTATGCTCAAGTCATTTCATACACTCACTCTTCTTTGGAGCTTCAACATAACTTCTTCAGAGCTACTTACAGATCTTTGGATCTCAATTAGGATCTTCATAACATCTTTGAATTTGCATAAATATATCTTTAGAGCTAACCTTCTAAAAAAATTTGAGATCCTCAACACCTCATATACAGTCTCAAATGATCTCTCCCATGCTCAAACACTATCAAGTATTTTTTGGACAATTTTTATCTTCGTATCTCATTTGAATCATCTTCAAAACTGCTCACACAAAGTTTTAGCTCAAGTCATTTCATACACTCACTCTTCTTTGGAGTTTCAATATAACTTCTTCAGAGCTACTTACAGATCTTTGGATCTCGATTAGGATCTTCATAACATCTTTGGAGTTGCATATATAGATATTTAGAGCTGACCTTCTAAATAATTTTGAGATCCTCAACACATCATATACAGTCTCAAATGATCTCTCCCATGCTCAAACACTATCAAGTGTTTTTTGGACAATTTTTATCTTCGTATCTCATTTGAAGCATCTTCAAAATTGCTCACACAAATTTTTAGCTCAAGTCATTTCATACACTCACTCTTCTTTGGAGCTTCAACATAACTTCTTCAGAGCTACTTACAAATCTTTGGATCTTGATTAGGATCTTTATAACATCTTTGGAGTTGCATTTATAGATCTTCAGAGCTGACCTTCTAAACAATTTTGAGATCCTTAACACCTCATATACAGTCTCAAATGATCTCTCCCATGCTCAAACACTATCAAGTGTTTTGTGTATAATTTTTACCTTCGTATCTCATTTGAAGCATCTTCAGAACTGCTCACACAAATTTTTAACTTAATTCATTTCATAAACTCACTCTTCTTTGGAGCTTCAACATAACTTCTTTAGAGTTACTTACAGATATTTGAAGCTTGATTAAGATCTTCATATCATCTTTAAAGTTGCATATATAGATCTCCATAGCTAACCCTCCAAATAATTTTGAGGTCATCAACACCTCATGTACAGTCTCAAATGACCTCTCTCATGCTCAAACACTATCAAGTGTTCTTTGGAGCATTTTTATCTTCGTATCTCATTTAGAGCATCTTCAGAACTGATCACATAGATCTTTGAAGCATATAGCTTCTTCCTTGGAGCTCACTCATTTCATCATGCCACCTACAAATACCATCTCACAAGGTCTAGACAAAACATCATAATATGCTTTACATTTTTTATACTAATATGTACTTAATGATCTCAAATATTTCACTCAAGTTGATATTAGTACATTCTTCAAACTACGTGCTTTCATCATTGCTCTCATACAGTAATAACACTCACTATGTTTGGCAACATAACTTATTCATATACATAACTCAAGGCTTACTTAACCAAGAACCTTTGATATCAATGATATTGAATTGACATCAATGAAAAATCCATGCATCTTCATCAGAACCTTTGACATCAATGACAACATTAAATATCAAAGCTCAACACGTAATGAAAATGCTCAACAATCTCCTCCTTAATCAATGACAATGTTCAACATACATGAGAACACTGTTCGTGCATTTTTTAGGCCAAAAGGCATAACATTATATACAAAAGAGCCCCATTCAGTTGTAAAGGTCACTTTTGCCTTGTCTTCCTCAGTAATGTGTACTTGGTGATAACCAAAAAAGAAATTAATGGTGTAGATCTCACACCCAGCAACACCTTCCAAAATTTCCTCTGTGAAAGGTGTTGTGAAAGGATCAATTAAATAGATAACATTGAGTAGCTTATAATCCACACAAATGCAAATTCAACTAGCTTTCTTGACACTAATAACCATTGAACCAACCTACTCAGACTCATCAATGGGAGTAATAACTCCAACGTGTAACATGCTATCAATTTCCTCTTTAAATCGAACATGCAATTTATGGTTCATTTGAAATGGTCATTTTCTCACCAATCAAGCAGCTTCAACCAACTTGATGTGCATCTTACTAAATGATGGATTTACTCTCTTCATTTTTGTGTAGTTATATGAGAAAATCTGTCATGTCCCCTTCTAGTTGACATCTTTTCGAGCGGATGATTAGCCTATTATGCGACCCTCGTAGGCTGATGGGATGGATAGAGGGTCTTGATGGAGAAGGGTTGGATTTTGTTCGAGCTCTTTCGAACATGAATTAAGGGAGATATTAATATTTGATTGATTTAATCAAATATTAATTATTTGGTCTAATTTTAATTAATTATTAATTAATTATTAATTATTAATTATTAATTAATTATTAATTATTAATTAATTATTAATTAGTGGTCTAATTTAGAATTAGGATCCTAAAATTAGACCACTAATTAATAATTAATAATTAATAATTAATTAAAATTAGACCAAATAATTAATATTTGATTAAATCAATCAAATATTAATATCTCCCTTAATTCATGTCTGAAAGAGCCCGAACGAAATCCAACCCATCTCCATCAAGACCCTCTATCCATCCCATCAGCCTACGAGGGTCGCATAATAGGCTAATCATCCACTCGAAAAGATGTCAACTAGAAGGGGACATGATAGTCCGCCCCTCCTGAAATTGCTTGTCCTCAAGCAATCTCAACTCTGGATGCTATAGAATATCCTCGCTTTCCCATGTCGCATCCTCAACTGGCAAATCTTTCCACTTTACCAAATATTCCCTGATAGTCCTCCGACGCAATTGTCTCTCTCTAGATTCCAAGATGGACTCAGGTACTAAAATCAACTTTCCCTCATCATCTAAGGGAGGTAAAACTGTAGAAGGTATCACACGGTGTCCTAACGCCTTTTTGAGGCGTGATACATGAAAGACATTGTGTACCTTGCTCTCTGTAGGAAGCTCTAGCTCATAAGCCATCTCTCCAACACGTCTCAGGATCCTGAAAGGACCGTAGTAACGTGGCTTAAGCTTCTCTGCCCCACTCTTCTTAAGAGTAGACTGATGGTAAGGCTGCAGCATAAGATAGACCATGTCTCCTACCTCAAAAGATCTCTCGATCCTCTGCTGATCTGCATACTGCTTTTGCTGATTCTGTGCCTTAGCAATATTCTCCTTGAGAGTCCTCATAGTATCCTGACTCTCCTGCAATAAGTCTCCAGCACTCGGCACTCTACTGTCGCTCAGTAGCAAATCTAGAAAACTCGGTGCCTCATACCCGTACAATGCCATAAAAGGAGACATCTGAATGGTCATGTGGAAAGTCGTGTTATAGCAATATTCACACAAATGAATCCACTTGACCCAAGCTTTTTGCTGCCCTGCAATGTAGTTCCTAAGGTAGCCCTCCACCCATTTGTTCACTATCTCCGTCTGTCCATCAGTCTGCGAGTGGTAGCTGGTGCTAGGTGTAAGCTCGGTCCCACAGAGTCAGAACACCTCCTGCCAGAAGTGACTCAGGAACCGACTATCCCTGTCACTCACTATGCTCTGAGGTTATTCATGCAGTCGGAATACCTTTCGAAAGAAAACCTCTGCTACCTGTGTAGCTGTATGTGTGGTAGTAATCGGGAAGAAGTGGGCATACTTCGTTAACCGATCCACAACTACATATATGCAATCTCGTCCTTGGGCTTTAGGCAAGCCCGTAATGAAATCCATCGACAAACACTCCCACTTCCTGTCAGGAATTGGAAGTGGCCGCAACAATCCTGTTGGGTACGTGTTCTCCTACTTGTTTTGCTGGCAAACAGGGCACTCACGTACATACTGAAGAACATCTGCTTTGAGGCCTTTCCATGTGAATCTCTCCCTGACCTGTCTGTAAGTCTTAAAATATCTGGGATGTCCTGCAGTAGGTATATCATGAAAAGCTCGCATGATAATGTTCTTCATTGATGATCCTGGGATCAAATAAACCCTATTCTTGTAAATGATCAAGTCATTCACAAGAGTATATCTGGTGTCAACCGTTGATCCCTCAACAATGCTAGATGCCCATGTATCCTTGGCATACTCTGCCACAATCATATGTCGCCAATCCTCTGTAATGTGGACCATGGTACTCAAATACGGCCTACGTGAAAGAGCATCGGCCACAACATTCTGGGTGCCCTTGATGAAAGAGATGTCAAAGTCATATGCCTGTATTTTACTCACCCACTTCTGCTGACGATCATTGAGGTCTCGCTGCCCCGAGAAATGTCTCAAACTGTTGTGGTCCGTTTTGATGCAAAATTTGCTACCCACAAGATATTGCCTAAATTTTGCTAAGGCATGCATGATAACGAGCATCTCCTTATCATATATGTTGTACAGTCTCTCTGGTCCCCTGAGCTTACGGCTCTCATATACTATGGGGTGCTTGTCCTGCATAAGCACCGCTCCAATGCCCTCGCCTAAAGCATCGCACTGAAGCTCGAACGGCTTTGAAAAATCAGGTAGTGTCAAAACTGGGCACGTAGTCATCAACCCCTTAAACCTTTCGAAACACTCCTGTGCTTCAAGTGTCCAACAAAAAGCCCCCTTTTTAGTCAAATCTGTCATAGGAGCTGCATGTCGTGAGTAACCATTCACGAACCTCCGATAGAATCCACACAAACCTAGAAATTCCCTTAGTTGTGTTAGGTTTGCCGAAATAGGCCAATCTATGATAGCGCGGATCTTCTCAGGATCCATCCGCACTCCCCTTGCACTGATAATATGACCCAAGTATAACAATTTGGTCATCCCTAAATCACATTTGGACTCCTTGGCGTACAAGGATTCCCACTCCAAGATGCTGAGCACAGTCTCCAGATGAGCCAAATGCTCCTGCCAAGTCCTACTGTATATAAGAATGTCATCAAAAAAGACAAGTACAAACCTACTCAGCAGTGAATGGAAGACTCTATTCATGGTGGACTGAAATGTTGCTGGTGCATTAGTGAGCCTGAATGGCATCACTATAAACTCATAGTGTCCACAATGGCAACGGAAAGTTGTCTTCTCCACGTCCTGCTCGCGAACCCTGATCTGATGATACCCTGACCTTAAGTCTATCTTCGTGAAGTAATGTGAACCATGGAGCTCATCAATAAGCTCGTCAATACGAGGTATAGGATACATGTTCTTAATGGTTCTCTTATTCAGGGCTCTGTAGTCAATGCACATGCGTAGGGTGCCATCCTTCTTCTTCACTAGAACAACTAAAGAAGCAAACGGTGATTTGCTAGGCTGAATGTGACCCATAGCCAGTAACTTCTTAATTATTTTTTTGATCTCATCCTTCAACCGCTTAGGATGTCTATATGGAGTAATCATAATGGGCTTAGCGCCCTCCTCAAGCTCAATAATGTGCTCAATGCCCCTGTCTGGAGGTCTCCCCGGTGGAATGTCACTAAATACCTTATCATGCTTGACTCTCAACTGCTGAATGTCCAGATGATACTCGGTCTTCTGTTGTCTCTCCTGCATTGGTGCCAATGTGCACTCGGCAGCCCACTCTACCATGTCATGTCGCATGAGCCTCTCCATCCGATGTAAAGAAATAGTCTTTATGTTGTCATCCCATATTGCTTTAAGAATGTGAGTCTTCCCATCTACATCAAAATGGATGTCCATATCCTTAAGACTAAGAGTGACTACTTAAGGGGAATGGAGCCACTTCATGCCCAAAACCAAATCTATATCTCCCATGTTGACCACATAATAATCTGCCTTGAACTCATAGTTATTCAAGCGCAATGGGAGCTCTCTGATCATCTGCTCACACTTGAGGGTGTAACCGTCAGCTACCTTAACTCTAATGCCCTCGAACTCTTCTGTGGTGAGTCCACGCTTCTCCACAAATCTAGTATCAATAAAATTATGTGTGGCTCCCGTGTCAAGAAGGGTAATGACCCTCTATCCTGCCAAAACTCCCCAGAGTCTTAATGATCCCTCGTGCTGGATGCTAGATAGACGTGCCTCCTGAATCTTGAGCTCTGACTCTGCCTCGACCCTAGGCTCTGAAGCCTCAGCCTCTGGCTCCTTGAAACAATCGTGATGTTCAAAATCTTCTGATTCCTCATCCTCATAATAGGCCCACATCACCCGATTTGCTTTGCCCTTAGGCCTCAACGAAAAATCGTGATTAGCATCATATGGACCTTTGCAATAGAAATAAAGCTTCTTCCTGCGTAGATCATTAAGAGCCTCTCTATCCAACGGTGGTGCTGTTGGGTTGGCCTTTGAATTATTCTTAACACCTAATTTATCTATGTTGAAACTTGGTCTTTCTCTATTCCTGTTGAAGCCCTTACTGTCCCTAGATGAAGAAGTACCTCTGGAGTTAGATCTACTTGATGGGGCTGCCATCTCCATGCTACGCACCTTCTTCATAGCTTCCTATAAGGAAGGAGGATCAAAGCCTTTGATCCAACCTGTCAATGGTTCTGTCAATCCCTCCATGAAGAGTACCATAAGTCGCCTCTCTGAAATGTCAGGAACCATAACTGATAACTTTTGGAAGTCACCAATATAAGACTCTAGACTGCCACTTTGGTGCAATTGTGCCAACTCTCAAAAATAGGACTCTGGATCCCTCCTATCAAAATGCTCTACCAGCCTATCTACAAACTCTTGATAAGATGTGATCCGATCATGATGGAGTGTCACCATCCCGTGGTGCCACCAATCGTGAGCTACTCCCTCAAGATGTAGTGTCGCATATCTGATAGCATCTTCCTCACCCATTGGTCGCAATGTGAGAAATGTATCCAGCTTACTAACCCAGCCCTGTGCTGTCACCTTACCACTACCGTCGAACGTCACTAGTGTGAGCCTGCTCGTAGCATGCTTCAAATCATTGTTCTGGGGTCTTGGTCTCCCATTCTGTCGACCTCGATAATGTTCTTTCCTTTGTGTGAGGAATCGATCAAAAGTAATCATCTCCCTGACCATAGGTGGTAATGACGCCCACTCGTCAGTTGCTGCCCTAAGTGTGTCTGTAAATTCCTCCTCATGCTCTTCACCTGCTATCACCTCCTCTGCCTCCTGTCTCACAAAGATAGGCCTAGTAGGCCTGTTAGCTGTATGAGAAGCAGTCCCAAGGCCTCTCTGTGATCCTGTATCACTCCTAACTTCGTCACGATGTGGGGAATGTCCCCTTGGAGTACCCAATATCGACAGTGCTGCTGCCAACTGCTGTAGTACTGTGTTATTCTACCTTTTCCCTTCTCATATGTCTCTAAGAGTAAGTAGAACCTCTACATCATCTTGATCTCTAGGATAGTGAGGAATACGGGGCCTATCAATATCGTCACCCATGTCTTCCAGTGGTTTTTCTAAAACTTGAGTGCCTTCAAGCAAAGCTCTACTGCGCGTGAAATACACGTGTGTTCTTGACCCTTGTGGCTGCATAAGATTGTTATCCCCTCAGGATGGTAGGATTTAGCTCTAATACCACTGTAATATCCCTTCGAATATCAAAACAAAAGCTCTGAATTGCTTATCTGAATTTCTACAAAATATCTTCAAATAGATAAATAAATCACAGTATAAATTCTTATTTATTTGCTCATAAGCTTACAATAGAGGTCCTCTGTCAAGTATACAAAGAATATTGAAAGTATGGCCTTCATAGCCTGAATATTTCGCAAACTGGGAAAGAAATCTGAATCTGGTACATCTCGGCCTGCTGTGTAAAAAACACAGTCACCGACGTAAGTTATACTGCCGTCGTCGGTCGACATGTAGTCGTTAACTTGCCGACGTCGGTGATATGTTGACCGATGTCGGTCTTTGTAGGTCTCTGTTCGCCGATGTCGGTGCCTAAACTTTCTGTTGATGCGTATGAATTTTCACAGATCTGTACGGAAGTCGTACGGCCACTGATATTGCACAACCTATATGCTTGATCCTGATCTGTAGAATTATGGGCTAATACAAAAGAATTGGTCTAATTTTAAGAGCATAGTTCTAATTTAAGGAAGCCCTAAGTCTAATTTAAGGGAATCTAATTTTAGCAAGCACACCTTTGGAAGGGTATAAGAATCTCTCATGGGAGAGAGTTTGTATTCATGATTATTATTGATATTGATTCTTGTTAAGAAATTCTTCTGTGAAGACTGAGCCAAGGGTTCCAAGATTCCATTTGCATTGAAGAACGTCAACTCTTCATTGTGTGCGATTCAGAGGTTGTGAGAGATCAGCCGATTTATTGCCAAATTGAGAGATAACTTCATACAAAAGTTATCACAGGTGTTTACAAGTTTGAGAGATAACTTCACACATAAGCTATCACAAGGGTTTACAGGTATTTCATTATTTTGGGTTTTGATTCAAGAATTATCTAGATATAGATCTTTTGTATTAGCCCATAATTCTACATATCAGGATCAAGCATACGGGTTGTGCGATATCAGCGGCCATATGACTTTCGTACAAATCTGTGAAAATCTGTACACATCAACAGAAAGTTCAGGCACCGACATCGGTGAACAGAGACCTATAGAGACCGACATCGGTCGACATATCACCGACGTCGGCAAGTTAACGACTACAGGTCGACTGACGATGGCAGTATAACCGACGTCGGTGACTGTGTTTTTTACACAGCAGGCCGAGACGTACCAGATTCAGATTTCTTTCCCAGTTTGTGGAATATTCAAGCTATTAAGGCCGTACTTTCAATATTCTTTGTATACTTGACAGAGGACCTCTATTGTAAGCTTATGAGCAAATAAATAAGAATTTATACTGTGATTTATTTATCTATTTGAAGATATTTTGCAGAAATTCAGATAAGCAATTCAGAGCTTTTGTTTTGATATTCGAAGGGATATTACAAAATCTCTTGATACTCTTACAAGAGTTTAATTTTATTGTTAACTCAATCTTATACCATTAATTACCCATAATGACCATTTTAGGTGCATCTTCTGTCCTAATATTGGCGTAAACCATTTTGAGTGGTGTAGACTATGGTTTCTAATTGGATTGTATAGTATCTCTGACATCATGCACATCATATTCCATATACATATTTAAGTGGTCAAATTCTCTCACAACCAGATCAAAATTGGTACCCTCATCAACTTGATATACAAAATTTCGATTACCCTACCATATATGTTCTCGATGTGTATATTTTGTTTGAGATTCAGGTTCTAATCAAGCCATGATAGGAGTATCATGTTCTTGGAAAATGGCCAAATAGGTGTACCATGCATGTGTCATATATGGTCTTCAACCAGTGCCTAATCTCCTATGACTACCTGATGGATTGCTTGTAAATACAAATTTAAATATGTTCATGGAGAAGAAAATGCAAATATTGTAAGCAAATTGTGTGTGATGCATTACTAGGTATCTATCTCCCTATAATTTTCTTGATGGATGTACCATACTCTAGCCCAAGCACGTAGAGTACTACAAAAGTCATGAATCCATAAAGATTCTGCTAAAAACATGTCTTTGGCATTCTAAAGTGTTTTAAATGTTATTAAATGGTTTTATGGAGAAGTAATTACATCATAACTCAGGGTGGCACAAACATGGTTATCATGGTGGAAGCGATAGTGCATGGCTTCATGTACGTGTTCCCATATGTGTAAATAATGTTGAGTGAATATTTTGTCGGCCAGCTAATTGGTGACAAAAATAGTTCCTATCACCACAGCATAGGGAGATTGGTCATCCAATGTTGTAGGTTTACCACATCCAAAGGGAACAAATCTCTCCTCTCATCAAGGGGAGGTTCCTTATTAAATATGTGGAGGCTATATACTATATATATAAGTAGAAAGTAAGACACGGGGTAGGATAAACCATCCATCTCTCTTCTTTCAGAGATGATGCTAACAAACAAAAGAGAAATCCTAGGTGATTGGTGAAGGTACTTCTCTTCATTCAGAAGTAACATTCAGCCAAGAGCCAGATCCCTTCCTAGATAGTAGAAATCCTGGTGAAGCGACAGAAGGCACTTCTCTTCTTTCAGAAGTGCTTGTTCTTGCAAACAACAAGAATCTTTCTAGTAGTGACAAGTAACTGGTAACCAAGTACAGAGTAACCAGCAGCTTGAAATGTAGCGTAAAGTCTCCACCTCGACTGCCCAAGAGTGAATTACGAAGAACAATGGGGGCATAAAGTCATCCTAAGGTCCTTTACACAAAAACAGAAAATAAACACACACTGAAGACAACTATGATAACACAAAGTCTGAAAGTAGTTGGCTTCAGAACACCTTCCTGATTACTTCCACTAGTTCTACTTGCCAAATTAAATAAATAAGAACACATTCAGAAGACAGACATAAGAACAATCTCCTAAAATGATACAAGCTATGATAGCAAAAAGTCTGCAAACAACTTGCTTTCTCATTCAAATAAAATGATATGAACAACAATCTAAACTCAAAGTCTCAGTATTCACCTTTCAATTTGGGTAGATTTTTGCTTCTGGTAACGGGAAGATCTCCTTTGTAACAAATGAAATATTACAATATATAGTGCTCCAAGAAAGACTTGGGTGCTTCTTTTCATGAAAAAGGCCCATGCTGCAGTCAATGTCTTCAATGCACCTTCAGTTCTATCTAGAGGGACCATGCTGGGAATAGCGCATTGCCTCAACTATGGTGTGTCCATTCATCTAATGTCTCTTCGTTGGTATAGACTGTCTGGTCCTTTCTCTGATGTCTACGTAGCTGTCCAATTTGCCATTACTTCATGGAATAAAAATAGGCTTGCGTCCTTGATTTGGTGCACTCAGAAGTCTACTTGATCCATTGTTTCACCTACTAGAAATAACTCTTTTGAATATATTTCTGGTCCTTTGGTCTCCCTCCTCTCTTCATTTCTTAAGCGCTACTTTGCTCTCTAGTTGAACCATCACTTTAATTGAACTTGCCTTTGGAATCATCCATGTTGCTTCTTTGTCCTTTATAGCCCTTCTTGTCTAAGTCTTTGGGGGGTCCTTTCTGCGTCTTTGACAAGTGGCAAGTTTTATTGTTATGAAACTCATTAAAAACTTACAAAAAATAGGATCCATGACACGTCTTGCTTGAGCAACTTCAAAAGGGGAACGCGGATGCAAACACTTGTCACATTTTGCTGAGTCATAATAAGACATGTGACGTATTCCACTTAACTTACAGAAGCTTTACAAACCTTTTGAGAGTCTTGCAGAAGATGACGCGTGGTGACTTCTGCTGCACTTTGTCTTTTTCCATCGCACACTTTTCTGTGGGCTTTTC
Organism: Torreya grandis; assembly: GCA_037957365.1. Taxonomy (NCBI): domain Eukaryota; kingdom Viridiplantae; phylum Streptophyta; class Pinopsida; order Cupressales; family Taxaceae; genus Torreya; species Torreya grandis. The sequence goes on from JARHVA010000267.1 coordinate 4,406,748, forward strand.
TCTTCAGTCAGGCTTTTCCTTTGCTTTCTTCAGGCTCTCTTCCCGGGTGAATTCCTTCAGACAATTTGTCTGAAGGACTATACTTTGCCTTTTGCCTTGTTCATTTTTTTGAAGGAGTTCACTTTGTCTATATTTGCTCCCTGCCCTCCGCAAGGGTTCTTGTCCTTAGTTCACCATCCTTCGCAAGGGCAATTGTTCCTTTGGCTTTGGGGTAGCCCCTTGAACCTACCGATTGAACCAACTTTTTGCTACTTCTTTCCTTGACTGAGGCCGCCTTTGAACCCATGAACCATTGAACTTTGAACTCTTTTGGTTCAAGGTTCAATCGGTTCATTGGTTCATCCTTTGTCCATCACTTGTTCTTTCTAAGCTCTTTGATCTTCATCGCACTGGTTAAACCTTTGAACCTGTTGATCCATTAAACCCATTGAACTTTTGAACTAAAGTGGTTCAATGGTTAAATGGTTCAAGCCTTCTCTCTGATAAGTGTTTTGAAGCCGTTGAATCTTGAAGAGGTTAATCTTTGAACCTTGACAAATGCGCTTAACTCTTGTTGCTGACGTTGAACCTTTGAACCCATTGAACCCATTGAACCAAAATGGTTCAAGGTTCAACGGTTCAATGGTTCAATCCTTGCTTAGAAGCTTGCTGATGAACTCTTTTGGTTGAACCTTGTCGTTGAACCAACTTTGAAATCACCTAAGTGTTGAGAGCTTGCTTCTTTCCTACAAAATCTATAGAAATCAACTTGTGAAGCCTGTAGAACTTGGCCTGCAGAGTCCACAAATTTTCTTCCTACAGAGTCCATAGATTCAACCCTGCAGAGTCTGTAGATTTTCTTCCTACAGAGTCTGTAGATTCCAGCCTATAGAGTCTCTAGATTTCTAGAAAAGCTTTGAAAAATGAAGAAATCGAATGCTTAGAACAATTTTTTAAAAAGGGGAGAAATGATTTTGGTCTGATGAACCAAAATAGTTCATAGGTTGTCCCAAAAATGTCACTCATTTTTGGGGACAACAGCTGGCTCCAGTTGGGGAATTTCCTTCAGTTGAAAACTTAGAATATCTACGGGGAGTAAAAACCATAATCTCCAATGCCTTGAAGTATGCCATTGGGCTACGGAATCATGCTACCCAAAAAGAAAGGCTCTAAAAAATAAAAATGAAAAAACACAAAATACAACTAAAGACTTTACAGATATACATATGTACAAGTGAACTTATTTGGTACTTCAAGAATTGAAGTACTTCAAACACTGCACATCATGGGATGAAGAAAAGGGGATGTCGTCCTGATAAACCAGTAAGAAACCATTTTGTCCCCATAAATGGTGATGGGTGAATGGAACTCTCCACCAAGAAACTAATTCTCTACGTTTTCATCTTGGCTCTTTCCTCTTCTTGCCCCATTGTGGGACATGGTCTTCTTTCTGAAAACCGTAACTCCTTGTTCTCTCTACGAAGAGTTCCTTTTGCTTACTTTGGAATACAGCAGTATGGTCCACCACCATAGCTTGTTGTTATGTTGGTTCAGTCTAGCACATGCTTTGATTGTCAGCATTAAACCCCGGACAAACCATCAGCTCAGCATCTCCTTTGGTGTGAAGGAGTTTGATTTCTTCATCACGAGCAATTTTCAATCCTGTTGGGTGAATATTTTGTCAATTAGCGTACTGATCAACAAAATAGGCCTGATCAACCACAACAAGAAGATTAGTCGGCCAGGTGTGCAGCTTTACTACATCAATCGGAGACAAATCTCTCCTCTCATCAAGGGGAGGTTCCCTATAGATACGTAGGAGCTATATATAATATAAATAAGTAGAAAATAACACATGGGGGAAGAACAAACCATCCATCTCTCTTCTTTCAGAGATGATGCTCATAGACAAAGGAGAAAAGCCTGGTGAAAACACTGAAGGCACTTCTCTTTTTTTAGAAGTGTTCTTGCAGGAAACAACAGGAGTTTCTTTCAAGTAGTAAAAGTAACCGGTGACAAAGGGCGCAGTAACCAGCAGGATGAAACTGAACACAAAGTTTCCACCTCAACTGCCCAAAGAGTATATTACAAAGGATAATGGGGGCACAATGTTGTCCCAGAATCCTCAACATAGAAAGAAAAGGAAAAACACACGCTGAAAACAATTATGAAAGCATAAAGTCTTCTCACATTTGGCTTCAAGACACCTCCCTTTTTACCTTCATTAATTCTGATTGTCAAATTAAATAAATAAGAATGCTTCTAGGAAATAGACATAAGAACAATTTACTAAAGTACCACAAGTCAAAACAGCATAAAGTCTACAAGCAACTTGCTTTCTCATTCAGATAAAATGAAATGAAATTACAATCTGAGCTCAAAGCCTTAGTCTTCTTCTTTCAAAATGGGCAAAGTTTCGCTCCCATAAAAATGAAAAGTCTCTCCATAAAATTGAAAAGTCTCCATTATATAGAGGCAGAGAGAGGCCTGACGCCTTTTCCCATGGGGTGATCCATTCGGTGCATTAATGCCTTGGATGCATTCTTGATTTTGTCGTGCTCGAATAGGGCGGCTGCTTTAAGTGTGGTGTCTTGGTTCATCTCCTTTGTCCACTCCTTAATCTGAATCACTCATTCCATCACCTGTTAGTTGCGTAATTGTCTATTCTAGATTTATCTCAAAAGGGACAAACAGACAGTGCTTTCAATGTTTGGATGCCCCAAATATTTACTCGATGAACTGCTTCACCTACTGGAAATAACTCCTACTGAGTTTCCCCCTTTGTCTCTTCCTTCTCTATGTCTCGGCCTTAGGCTCTTTAGATGCATATGGGTTCACCCTTTTAGTTTGCAAAAATCAATAGACAATTGTAGCCAATTTGGTGTTTGCGGCTCTTTCCTCGATTGAAGGTTAACGGCTAGTCAATCACTCTGAATTTGACGTTCATGGGCCTATCATTCTATTTTGATGCTAGTGAGGGCACATGGCGGCATTTGTGTCTTTGAAATAAGCTTATCAGAATAAGATTTGAAACTTGTTAGTGGCTAGAGGCATAGATGCAGATGCATGACAGCTTCTGCTGCACTGGGATGGGACACATGGTGAGTTTCTCACTTTGAAGCTTCATCTGAAACCGTGTCTCAACATGTGACACTTGGCAGCTTCCGCTACACTTTGAGGCTCAGACCTTTTCTGAAGGTAACTTGCCCTTTAGGGTCTTGAAAAAGGTTCATTTCATGTGCGTCGAGTGTCCCTTTGCAAAGGTGTCTGCCCTTTGGGATCTTTCAAGTGGCCTTCGGGTCTTTGATTTCTCTGGTGGGCTGTTGGTCCTTTATTTTCCTCAAAAAAAATGTCTTAAGGAATTCCTTCGAATAATTTGTTCGAAGGATATCCTTTCCTTGGCTTCATGCGTGCCTTTGCATTGTAAGTGCCCCCTTTTATGATACATGGCGCCTTCCATCGCTTTTAACTAGAGACACATGACAGCTTCCACTATTGACACTTGGTAGCATCCACCTTCTCAGGTCTTTACATAACCATAGAACTGCTTGGGGCTCAATCGGGCTCTCTCAGATGATGACACTTGTCGGCATTCATTGATCTCTACAAGGGACACGTGGCACGGTCTGAATACATTTGTTAGTCATGTAGATGCCGACACTTGGCACATTCCACTTCATTTAGTCACTCATCCTCAGGCCCACCATGTTCTTTGCTTGAAACAGTGAAGCTAAGGGAAGAGACTGCAGATATTGACACTTGGTAGCATTCATCTGACTCTTTTTTTTGCACGCACTTCTTTTCTTAACTGAGGCAGCCTTTGAACCTTCGAACTTGGCGCGTTGAACTGATTGAATGTTGAACCCATTGAGTCGATGAACCAAAATGGTTCAAGGTTCAATGGTTCAAGCTTTTGAGACTTGTTAAGTGATCGGGGCCATAAAACCTTGAAACAGTCAAACTTTGAACCTCTATCGAAGCGCTTAGCTCTTGTTGACGACGTTGAACCTTTGATCCCATTAAACTAAAAAGGTTCAAGGTTCAATGGTTCAATGTTTCAATCCTTGTTTTGATGCTTATCGATAGACCCTTTTTGATTAAACCAACGTGCTGACCCATATCTAAAGGTGATCGAGCATTGGAAACTCATTCTTTTGATTAAACTCACCTGCAGAACCCTTTGAACTGGTTGAACCTGCTAATCCTTTTACCAACAAGTTGAGAAAATGATGAAAATGAATGTTCAGAACAAATTTTTGGAAATGGAAGGGATAATTTTGGCCATGCAGGACCAAAATAGTCATATGTTGTCTGAAAAATGAGGAGTCATTTTTCAAGGACAACAGCTGGCTCTAGTTGGAGAACTTCCTTCAGTTGGAAACTTGAAACAACTGAGGAGAGTAGAAACTAGAATCTCTGGTGCCTTGAAGTGTGCCATTGGGCTATGGAGTTATGCTACCCAAAAAGAAAGGCTCCAAAAATGAAAACAAAAGAACAAAATAGAAACAAAAGACTACACAAATATACATATGTACAGGGGAACTCATCTGATACTTCAAGAGTTGAAGTACTTCAGATGTTGCCTTTTGTGAGGTAGAGAAAAGAGAGTGCCAACTTGATACTTCAATAGGAAACTATTTTTATCATTGAGATGATGAATAGTAAAAGGGCCCCTCCATAGGGAATCAAATTTTTCGTGCATCCCCTTTGGTTCTCTTCTCTTGTCCCACAGTAGGACTTGATCTCCAATCTAGAAATCTAAGAGCTTCTTCACCAGACTTTGATGGGTGGTAATTTGGTCCACCACTGTAGTTCTCTGCTCATTCAACTCATCAAGGCACATTATCTTCTTCTCAAGTGAGCTCTCATACGTTTGATCCTCAATCGCCTTAGCCAATTTCAATGCTGGAAATTCCAAGGTGATTGGTATCTCAGCATTGGCACCATAAAGGAGTTGGAAAGGAGACATACCAATTGCCCTCTTGGGTGTAATTATGTCTACCCATAGAGCATCAACCAATGCCTTATGCCAAGTCCTTTGGTTTTCATCCACCAGCGTCTTGAGGATAGTCACTAGGTTCTTATTGCTCGATTCAGCCTATCCATTCCCTTATGAAAAGTAATCAGAAGAGTGGGAGAGTGTGATTTCGTAATGGAAATAGAATTGAGTAATCTCCTAAGAAGTGAAATAGGCAGCATTGTCAGTGACAAGTTCGATTGGGACCCCAAACTTGGACATGATGTTTTCTTTGAGGAAATTGCATACTACTTCTAAAGTAGCATGTTTGGTTAGAACTGCTTCCACCCATTTGGTGAAGTAGTCTATTACTGTGAGGACATAGTCATGTCCAACACTTGTTGATGGGTTTACAGCTCTAATTAAATCAATTCCCCATTATTGGAATGGCTCCTCTATGATCACTGATTCGAGGGGCAGGGCAACTAACTTAGGCCTTCCAACAAACTGTTGGCATAGTTCACATCTCCTGACCCACTTGTATGCATCTTGAAAGAGAGTTGGCTAATAATACCTGGCTCGTAGGATCTTATGGGCAGTCACAGGGGCAAAAAATGTTCTCCACAGGCCGAATTGTGGAAGGACTTCAGAAGTTGGCTTTGTTGCTCCTTGTCCACACAATGAAGGAACATTCCATCAAGGCTCCTCTTGTATAAGCCATTGTCCCAGAGGACAAAATTAGTAGCTTTCAGCTTGATGGTTCTCCTTTATTTATAAGATAGGTGAACAGGACATTCACCATAAGTAAAAAATTGAGCAATACTTGAATACCACTCATTTATGGTGGAGACAAAGAGGATTGTTGGTGTGTCATCCACCTCTGGTTCTTCATGCTCTGTTCATCTTATCTTGTTATCAACAATTAGTTAGCATAGCCCCTTTCCACATACCAACCTTGTTGGCTTGATGATCAGATCAAACTCCATGATCTTTACAACCCAATTACCTCTTTTCATCCCAAACTCATGTTGAGTCAATATAGATTTCACTATGGTGTCAGGGACCAAGGTAGTAACTCGAGAATTGAGGATGTAGAAACGAAAATGTTTTACGGCCTTCACCACTGCATAAGCGTGTTTCTCCATATTTGAGTACTTTAGCTCATGAGCTTTGAGAGGACAGCTCATGAAGGAAATGGGAGATTCCATACCTTATTTATTCTGTTGAACCAGAATTGTTGAAAGCGTATGTTCTGAAGCATAGCTGTAAATAGTGAACTCTTTGCTATAGTCTAGACAAGCCAGAATTGGAGCATGGGCAATGGCAGCCTTAACATCCTCAAACACTGACATACCTTCTTCAGTCCAGCTGAAAGTGGTTTTTCCCTTCATCATGTTTATAATGTGCCTAGTCTTCTGGGCAAACTCAGGGATGAACCTCCATAAGAAATTCACCTTTCCAAAGAAAGAGTGAACAACAGTCTTGCTTGTGGGAAAGAAAAGTTCTTGGATAGACTTGACTCTATCTAAGTCAATCTTTACACCTCCTTTGGACATAACATGTCTGAGAAGTTTCCCCTCTGTTACTCCAAAGACGGACTACTTGGAGTTTTAGGAAATGTCATTCTAGTGGCAGCGCTCCAGTACTTGTTGCAAATGGCTCACATGATCTGGGTGATGTTTAGAGAAGACAGTCAAGTCATCAAGATAAACTATAATGAACTTACCCATCTCATCTTTGAAGGTAGGGTCCATTGCTCTTTGGAAGGTGGCACCAGCATTTATCAAGCCAAAAGTCATCTTTTTATACGCAAATGTGCCCCAAGGTGTGGTGAAAATGGTCTTATGCTAGTCTACTTCATCAACTTCGACCTGTTTATATCCTGAGAAGTCATTTAGCATTGATAACATCTCTGAGCCCATCACTATCTTCAGCACTTGATCCATGATTGGCAAAGGATAATTATCCTTTAAGGATGCCTTATTCAAATTTCTAAAATCCACACAAAGGTGAATTTCACCACTCTTCTTTCTCACATGAACTATATTGGTAAGCCATGTGGAATGATGGATTGGGAAGATTATCTTGAAATTTAGCATTTTTTGTATTTTAGATAAAATAGTACATGCTATTTTTGGATTATAATGCCTAGACTTTTGCCTGTAAGGTGTTGAATCAGCCTTGAGAGGGATGTTGTGTCGAATTTCGTCAGGCTGGAGTGATTTTAGGTCAGCATAGGAGTACGCTAGGACATCCATGTATTTGTTGAGCAAAGAGGTGAACATGAAATGCTCTTCAAGAGTACAACATTTCCCAATGTTCACCATCTTGGGGTCTTCCTTAGTTCCCAGATTTACTTGATCAAACTCTTGAGATGAGCTTGAATCCATTGGCTGCTATCTGATGAATTTATCATGCTTATCAAATAGCTTCTCAAAAGAAACCAGGCCTTTGGGAATCTTATTCCCTTTCAATTTTAAGAACTCCTCACCCATGTTTGCATTTGATTCAGGAGTTGTTTCACACTTCTAAGGTTCACTACCTTCAAAATGCAGTCGTTCAAAGCCATCTTTTTGCTCCAGGAAGGAAATGATTTTGTTGTCATTGTTAAATACCTACCAATGACTGGCATTATCAGGTACACTTGGTTGAAGGACCAGTGTAATTATGTACCTATCTCCTTTGAAATCTATGTGGAGGACCAAGAGAGTAGCTGAAATAGTCAGTGCATCCGCCTAGTCATTGAATTCTCTGAGAATTGCAGAGATGCTGAAAGCATCAAAGTCTTCAAGCTAATCCCAGACTAGATTGTGGTAATGATGCAATCTTTCATTCTTAGTTTGATACAGGTTCCTCATGTGACGAACCACTAGTTTGATATCTCTTTTAGAATGAAGGAGCTTGATGCCTTTGTCTCGAGGGGCTCTCAATCCAAGCAACACAGACTCATATTCAGCTGTGTTATTCATGTTGATGAATTGCAATTCATAAGATGAGGGAAAAATATCTCTTTGAATAGATATTAACACAACCCTGGCTCCTAAAGTAGTGGAAGAGCAGCTGCCATCAAATTCAAGAATCCATACCTCATTTGATACTGATTTTTTTTTAGATTCTTCTTTATCCAGGGGTGGAGATACTTCCACACTTGCCTTGTGCTCAGCCAATTCCTCTGTTGTTCTAGCTGAATGCATTTCCAGGCTGTCATCTATAGGAGCTTCATTAGATGTCTCATGAACTCCATCTGTGTACAGAAAGTAGTTACCCATGCTTGAAGACTCAAACAAAATTTGAGCTTCAGGTGTTGAGGTCTGGGTAGCCACATATTTCACTTCCTTCTTGGGGAGCAGCCTCTTCATAACACCTTTAATTAGAATCTTCGCCTCTAATAAATCCATGCTTAATTCACCTCCAACATCAAAAATTTAAATTTAGACATTTGAATTTTGCTTTTCTTTATATGGTCAATGATATCAAATGTCTAGAACGAGCTAGGAGCAGAGGATGGGGGTTCATCCTTTTGATTTTTGAAAGGGGGAGGACTGCACTGCGGATTTGAAGTAGAAGGCATAGGGGCATTTGGGGTACTTACCTTTTTTGAAATCACTGGGTCCTTTGGCTGGAAAGGAAGAGGGAATCCTCGCTTAGCAATTTAAATTGTTGGTTGAGGTCACTCCTTTGCTTTCTCCTTATCAACTTATTAAGCTGATTGATTCTTGGATCGGGTAAAATAGCGTATGACCCTCAACTAAATTGCCTTCACTTCTGGGTTCATCCTAATAGTTTAGGAAACCAATATGGGAGTCACCAGCTAATTCTTCTTCTTCCTTAGTGAAGTGATTAGCATCATCTTCGGTATTCAACTCAGGCTAGAATGAGAATTCTGATTCAACTTCAAGATATCCAACTGCTGAGTTAGTTGGAGGTGCTTTGAGGGTGAGGTTCCTCTGTGGAGGAGGAAGGTGATTTTGTTGTCCTAAATTCATGACAGCATTGCCTTGGTATGCCTAATTCTGAAATGTCTTCTTAGGCATATCTCTGTATGCAAGAACAGATGACATTCCTTGCACCACTTACTTTTGGAGAGCTAGCATTTCATTTGCTAGCTTTTGCACCATTGGGTTAGTGGTGGATGTAGGTGAGTATTCAAAAGATGAAGAGGATCTACCTTTATTAAGGTCTCTCCTTATCTTTCCTACCAAAATAAGGTCATCTTCTACCTCAGTAGCTAAGTCTTGAGTAGTAGCAAGGTCTATGTGTCTAGCTCGCCTCAACAAGAAACTCACTTCAGGTAGTTGTGAGTTGATGAAGAAGCATTTGAGGTTCTGAGGTGTCGGCTGGGAAACCATGGGAATCCTGTGCCTCAGCTTGTTGAACCTGGCAATAAAATCCCTTATAGGCTCATGAGGCTCTTTCTTCATTTGAGTGAGCTGGGCCAGTAAGGCATGTGCAACTTTTACAGGCTTAAACTTGGCTTTAAACTTGTCTTTCAGAGTGTCCCAATCAGTCACTGATCCATTTTATAGGTGGTAGAACCAGTTTGCAGCAGCGCTTTGTAGTGTCTCCATGAACAACCTGACTGCTATGTCTTCAAATTCCACCCCTATTACGCCATAGGCTATGCTGAAAGCTGCAATGTGTTCATCAAGATGAACTTTTCCATCACCAAAAAATTTGGGGAAAATTTTCCTTGAACTGTGTGGAAGCTCATGCAGAGGTGGAGTCAAATTCAGTGGATCGAAAGAGTTACCCAAAGGGCCTTGAGCCATGATTTGATTATATAAAAGTGGGATCACTAATCTAGGTGGAGTGTGGATAGGCAAAGCTTAGCTAGCAATAGAAAAAGAAGCTATGCCTTGTGGTGGTGACCTGGTAGGGCTAGGAGGAAGGCTCCTAGTTCATCTAAGGTGAGGTTGTGGAGGAAACAACTCAAAATTACTCTGCTACACCAACTCAAAAGCAAGGTCAACAACACCTTGGAATTTTTGGCCTCTGGTATAGTGTGGAGTTGCCAGATTGTGAAACAAAAACGGAAAAGGATTGGTCTTGCTTCAACTTGAAGCTTGAAGCTTCAAACTACTTATCCCTCCCTAGTGGAGTCACCAAAAACTCTTGGGTGAATATTTAGTCAATCAGCATACTGATCAACAAAATAAGTTTGATCAACCACAACAGGAAGATTGGTCGGCCAGGTGAGCAGCTTTACTACATCAACCGGAGACAAATCTCTCCTCTCATCAAGGGGAGGTTCCTTATAGATATGTAGAAGCTATATATAATATAAAAAAGTACAAAATAACACATGGGGGCAGAATAGACCATCCATCTCTCTTATTTCAGAGATGATGCTCATAGACAAAGGAGAAAAGCCTGGTGAAAACACTGAAGGCACTTCTCTTTTTTCAGAAGTGTTCTTGCAGAAAATAGTAGGAGTTTCTTTCAGGTAGTAAAAGTAACTGGTGACAAAGGGCACAGTAACTAGCAGGATGAAACAAAATAGAAATTTTCCACCTCAACTGCCCAAAGAGTATAACACAAAGGATAATGGGGGCACAAAGTCATCCCAGAATCTTCAACATAGAAAGAAAAGGAAAAACACACGCTAAAAACAATTGTGAAAGCATAAAGTCTTCTCACAGTTGGCTTTAGGACACCTCCCTTTTTACCTTCACTAATTCTACTTGTCAAATTAAATAAATAAGAATGCTTATAGGAAATAGACATAAGAACAATGTCCTAAAGTAGCACAAAGTTTGCAAGCAACTTGTTTTCTCATTTAGATAAAATGAAATGAAATTACAATCTGAGCTCAAAGTCTCAGTCTTCTTTCAAAATGGGCAGAGTTTCGCTCCTTTAAAAATGAAAAGTCTCTCCATAAAAATGAAAAGTCTCCATTATATAGAGGTAGAGAGAGGCCTGGCGCCTTTTCCCATGGGGTGAACCATTTGACGCATTAATGCCTTGGATGCATTCTTAATTTTTTAATGCTGAAACAGGGCAGCTGCTTTAACTATGGTGTGTTGGTTCATCTCCTTTGTCCACTCCTTAGCCTGAATCGCTCATTCCATCACCTATTAGCCGTGCAATTGTCTATTTTGCATTTATCTCAAAGGGGACAAATAGACGGTGCTTTCAATGTTTGGAGGCCTCGAATATTTACCCAGCAAACTACCTCACCTACTAGAAATAACTCCTACTGAGTTTCCCCCTTTGTCTCTTCCTTCTTTATGTCCTGACCTTAGGCTCTTTAAATTCATCTGGGTTCACCCTTTGAGTCTGCAAAAATCAATAGACAATTGTAGCCAATTTGGCATTCGCGGGTCTTTCCTTGATTGAAGGTTAATAGCTAGCCAATCGCTCTGAATTTGACATTTACGGCCCTGTCATTCTGCTGTGACGTGGGTGAGGGTAGGTGGCGGCATTCGCGTCTTTGAAATACGCTTATCAGAATAAGCTTTAAAACTTGTTAGTGGCTAAAGGCATGGACTTAGATGCGTGACAGCTTCCACTGCACTGGGATGGGACACATGGTGAGTTCTGCACTTTGAAGCTTCATCTGAAACTATGTCTCGACATGTGACACTTGGCAACTTCTGCTGCACTTTGAGGCTTAGACCTTTCCTAAAGGGAGCTTGCCCTTTAGGGTCTTGAAAAAGGTTCATTTCATGTGCGTTGAGTGTCCCTCCACAAAGGTGTCTACCCATTAGGATCTTCAAAGTGGCCTTCGGGTTTTTGATTTCTCTGGTGGGCTGTTGGTCCTTTATTTCCTTTGAACAAAATGTCTGAAGGAATTCCTTTGGACAATTTGTCTAAAGGAAATCCTTTCCTTGGCTTCATGTGTGCCTCTGCATTGTAAATGCCCCCTTTTATGACACGTAGCACCTTCCGCCGCTTTTAACTAGAGACATGTGATAGCTTTTGCTATTGACACTTGGTAGCATCCACCTTCTTAGGGCTTTCCAAAACCATATAAATGCTTGGGGCTCATTCGGGCTCTCTCAAATGATGACACTTGTTGGCTTCCACTGATCTCTATAAGGGACATGTGGCACGGTCTCGAATACATTTGTTAGTCGCATGGATGCAGACACTTGGCGCATTTCACTTTATTTAGTCACTCATCCCTAGGCCCACCATGGTCTTTGCTCGAAATAGTGAAGCTAAGGGAAGAGACTGCGGATATTGACACTTGCCAGCATCTACCTGACTCTTTCTTTTGTGCATGCTTCTTTTCTTAACTGAGGCGGCCTTTGAACCTGTGAACCCGGTGCGTTGAATCGATTGAATGTTGAACCCATTAAACTAATGAGCCAAAATGGTTCAAGGTTTAATGGTTCAAACTTTTGAGACTTGTTAAGTGATAGGGGCCATGAAACCTTGAAATGGTCAAACTTTGAACATCTACCAAAGCACTTAGGTCTTGTTGATGACGTTGAACCTTTAAACCCATTGAACCTATTGAATTGAAAATGTTCAAGGTTCAATGGTTTAATGGTTTAATCCTTGTTTTGATGCTTGCCGACAAACCCTTTTTGATTGAACCAAAGTGCTGACACATATCTGAAGGTGACCAAGCATTGCAAATTGGTTCTTTTGATTGAACTTGCCTGCAAAAGCCTTTGAACCAATTAAACCTGCTAATCCTTTTACCAAAAAGTTGAGAAAATGACAAAAATGAATGTTGAGAACAATTTTTTGGAAATGGAAGGGATAATTTTGGCCATGCAAAACCAAAATAGTCATATGTTGTCTAAAAAATGAGGAGTCATTTTTCAGGGACAACAAATCCGAGCAATAGAGATCCGCATCCAGCTATGGAAGAATTGTTGCCATCGAATTCCAAGATCCAAGCATCATCAAAAGCTGATCTTCTATTAGATTTATCTTCATGGGAGATGGAAGATCCTTCTTGATTTGTATTATGCCCTACCAATTTTTTTGATGCCTTGTTTGGATGAAATCCTAGATTGCCAGCTACAGGACGTTCATCAGCTGGGACATGAGCATCCTCTATGGTCAAGAAGTAATTACCCCTACCTGAAGTCTCAAATAGAATTTGAGCAGTAGGGGCTGACATTTGGGTAACCACAACCTGTGCCGTAGACAAGTCTGCACCTGGTTCTCCACCAATGTTTAATTACTCAGGATTGGCTTGCAGGGATTCAAACTCAGTCATTTGAATTGTGGATTTCTTGACATGATCAATCATGGCAAATGACTGAGATGGACTTAGAAGAGAGGATGGGAGTTCATCCTTTTAGTTTTTGGGAAGGGGAAGACTGATTTGCAAATTTGATGTAGAAGGTGCAGAGATGTTCGATGTACTTACTTCTTTGGCAATCACTGAGTCCTTTGACTGGAAAGGAAGAGGGGTTCTTTGCTCAGCAATTGAAATTGCTAGTTGGGGTCACTCCTTTGTCTTCTCTTTATTGGCCTACTAGGCTGACTGATTCTTAGACCTGGTGAATACTGCGTATGATCCTTCAACTGCTTCACCTTCACTTTTGGGTTCATCCTGGAAATTCAAGAAACCAATATGGGAGTCACTTGTTGATTCTTTTAGATCCTCCCTAAAGAGATCAATGCCATTTTCTTGCTTGAACTTATGTTGAAAATAGGAAACATGTTTTGTTTCCAGATATCCAACTACTGAGTTGGTTGGAGGTGCTTCAAGGGCAAGGTTCCTTTATAGGGGAGGAAGACGATTCGGCTGCCCTTGATTCCTGGCAACATTGCCTTGATATAGCTAATTTTGAAATGCCCTCCTTGACATATCCTGATTAGGAGGAGCAGACATACTTAGGGCCATTTGCCTTTTTAAGGCTAGCAGTTCATTTTCCAGCTTTTGCACCATTTGATCACTGGTGGCTGAAGGTGGATACTCAAAAGATGAAGAGGATTTACATCTGTTAGGATCTCTCCTTATCTTTCCTACTGAGATAAGGTCATCTTCTAGCTCAGTAGCTAAGTCTTGAGCAGCCTCAAGGTCTATGTGTCTAGCATGTCTCAACAGAAAACTCACTTCAGGTAGCTGTGAGTTGATGAAGAAACACTTGAAATTTTGAGGTGTCGACTGGCGATCATGAGAATCCTGTGCCTCAACTTATCGAACCTGGCAATGAAGTCCCTCATAGGTTCATGGGGCTCCTTCTTCATCTATGTGAGTTGGGCTAGCAAGGCATGTGCATCTTCTGTAGGCTTGAACCTTGCTTCAAACTTGGCTTTTAGGGTATTCCAGTTTGTCACTGATTGAGCCTGCAGATGGTAGAACCACTCTGTAACAACACCTTGTAGGGTCTCCACAAAAATCCTGACTACCACGTCTTCAAATTCCACCCTTATCACACCACAGGCTATATTGAAGGCTGTAATGTGTTCATCAGGATGAACTCTCCCATCTCCAAAGAATTTGGGGAAGTTCTTTTTGAAGCTGCGTGGAAGTTCATGTAGAGGTGGAGTCAAGTTGAGTGGGCCAAATGAGTTACCCCAGGGGCCTCAAACTGCCATGATTTAATTATAAAAAATAGGGATAACAAATCTGGGTGGAGTGGCCAGATTGCAGAACAAAAATGCAAAAGGACTGGCTCTGCTTCAGCTTGAGGCTTGAGGCTTCAAACTATGCACTCTTTCTCAGCAGCTCTCGTTTTGCAGACCAGATAAAATAACGGAGGTGGAGGAAGATGGAAAGGCTATAATGATAATGGGTAAGACACGTAATGGAGTCGCCAGAGTCTATATAATGGATAAGGGAAGGAACTGCTTCAATCTGAAACTTGAGGCTTCAGACTACACATTCATCTCAAATGGAATCGCCAAAAACTGTTGGGTGAATATTTTGTCGGCCAACTAACTGTTGACCAAAATAGTTCCTATCACCACAGCATTGAGAGATTGGTCATCCAATGTTATAGGTTTACCACATCCAAAGAGGACAAATCGCTCCTCTCATCAAGGGGAGGTTCCCTATTAAATATGTGGAGGCTATATACTATATATATAAGCAGAAAGTAAGACATAGGGGTAGGATAAACCATCAATCTCTCTTCTTTTAGAGATGATGCTAACAAATAGAGGAGAAATCCTAGGTGGTTAGTGAAGGTACTTCTCTTCTTTCAAAAGTAACATTCAACCAAGAGCCAGATCCCTTCCTAGATAGTAGAAATCCTAGTGAAGCGACATAAGGCACTTCTCTTCTTTCAAAAGTGCTTGTTCTTGCAAATAACAAGAATCTTTCTGGTAGTGACAAGTAACTGGTAATCGAGTATAGAGTAACCAACAGCTTGAAATGTAGCACAAAGTCTCCACCTCGACTACCCAAGAGTGAAATACGAAGAACAATGGGAGCACAAAGTCGTCCCAAGGTCCTTTACATAGAAATAGAAAATAAACACACACTGAAGACAACTATGATAGCACAAAGTCTAAAAGTAGTTGGCTTCAGGACACCTTCCTGATTACTTCCACTAGTTCTACTTGCCAAATTAAATAAACAAGAACACATTCAGAAGACAGACATAAGAACAATCTCCTAAAATGATACAAGCTATGATACCTTAAAGTCTGCAAACAACTTGTTTTCTCATTCAGATAAAATGATATGAATAACAATCTGAGCTCAAAGTCTCAATATTCGCCTTTCAATTTAGGTAGAGTTTTGCTTCTAGTAATGGAAAGATCTCCTTTGTAACAAATGAGAGATTACAATATATAACGCTCCAAGAAAGACTTGGGTGCTTGTTTTCATGAAAAAGGCCTATGCTGCAGTCAACATCTTCAATGTGCCTTTAGTTCTGTTTGGAGGGACCATGCTGGCCACAATGCATTACCTCAACTATGGCGTGTCCATTCATCTAATGTCTCTTCCTTGGTATGACTGTTTGGTCCTTTCTCTGATGTTTGCGCAACTGTCCAATTCACCATTACTTCATGGAAGAAAAATAGGCTTGTGTCTTTGATTTGGTGCGCTCAAAAGTCTACTTGATCCACTATTTTACCTACTCGAAATAACTCTTTTGAAGATATTTCTAGTCCTTTGGTCTCGCTCCTCTCTTCACTGCTTAAGCGCTTCTTTGCTCTCTAGTTGAACCATCGCTTTAATTGAACTTGCCTTTGGAATCGTCCATGTTGCTTCAATCTGAAACTTGAGGCTTCAGACTACACATTCATCCCCAGCGGAATCGCCAAAAACTGTTGGGTGAATATTTTGTTAGCCAGCTAACTGATGACAAAAATAGTTCCTATCACCACAGCATTGGGAGATTGGTCATCTAATGTTGCAGGTTTACCATATCTAAAGGGGACAAATCGCTCCTCTCATCAAGGGAAGGTTCCCTATTAAATATGTGGAGGCTGCATACTATATATATAAGCAAAAAGTAAGACACGGGGGTAGGATAAACCATCCATCTCTCTTCTTTTAGAGATGATGCTAACAAATAGAGGAGAAATCCTAGGTGATTAGTGAAGGTACTTATCTTCTTTCAGAAGTAACATTCAACCAAGAGCCAGATCCCTTCCTGGATAGTAGAAATCTTGGTGAAGCGACATAAGGCACATCTCTTCTTTCAAAAGTGCTTGTTCTTGCAAACAACAAGAATCTTTCTGGTAGTGACAAGTAATTGGTAATCGAGTACAGAGTAACCAGCAGCTTGAAATGTAGTGCAAAGTCTCCACCTCGACTGCCCAAGAGTGAAATACAAAGAACAATGGGGGCACAAAGTCATCCCAAGGTCCTTTACATAGAAATAGAAAATAAACACACACTGAAGACAACTATGACAGCACAAAGTCTGAAAGTAGTTGGCTTCAAGACACCTTCCTGATTACTTCCACTAGTTTTGCTTGCCAAATTAAATAAACAAGAACACATTTAGAAGACAAACATAAGAATAATCTCCTAAAATGATACAAGCTATGACAACACAAAGTTTGCAAACAGCTTGCTTTCTCATTCAAATAAAATGATATGAACAACAATCTGAGCTCAAAGTCTCAATATTCGGCTTTCAATTTAGGCAGAGTTTTGCTTCTGGTAATGGAAAGATCTCCTTTGTAACAAATGAGAGATTACAATATATAACGCTCTAAGAAAGACTTGAGTGCTTGTTTTCATGAAAAAGGCCCATGCTGCAGTCAACATCTTCAATGCGCCTTTAGTTCTGTTTGGAGGGACCATGCTGGGAACAATGCATTACCTCAACTATGGCATGTCCATTCATCTAATGTCTCTTCCTTGGTATGACCGTCTGGTCCTTTCTCTGATGTCTGTATTGTTGTCCCCAAAAAGTGCCACTCATTTTTGGGACAACCTATAGATCAAAATCCTCTCTTCCCCTTTCAAAAATTGTTCTGAGCGTTCAGGGTCAAAGTCTTCTCCAAATGGTTTCAGTCAAAAGAATCAGTTTTTCAACACTTAGTCATTTTTTGAGACTATTTCAGTGCCTTGGTTCAAACAGAAATCTCCATCGACAAACACCAGCAGTAAGATCAACGGGTTCACGGTTTAATGGATCGATTCAACCAAGCGATTCAACGCTTTATTTTGCTCGGGTGGTTCATTCCCTTTGTTTTAGCGTCTTTAGGTTCAAAGACATGGTTCAAAGGCAAGTTCAAGTGT
Source organism: Torreya grandis (assembly GCA_037957365.1). NCBI lineage: Eukaryota > Viridiplantae > Streptophyta > Pinopsida > Cupressales > Taxaceae > Torreya > Torreya grandis. The sequence goes on from JARHVA010000267.1 coordinate 4,424,300, forward strand.
TCGGTTCAATGCAAAAGGAAGCTTCCTGAAGGACAAGTCAAGGGCACTTAATCGATCAAAGCACCCTTCGGAAGGGTCATTTTCAAGAAAGCCAAAAGTGTGCAAGAGCGGCAGAGATTCCTGCCTGTGTAGATGCTTAGGCGGCAAAAATCACCGCGTTTGCATCTGTAGTGTGCAGGAGCGGCAGAAAGTGCCAACAGAGCATGGAGTGGGGGATTACAATGCAAGTCCCATTTTTGATGTCCCAATCAAAGTTTTAATTCCTATTGCATCAAATAAGAAATGTCAAAGCGGTAATTTTCACCGACATTACATGCCAAACCACATACCTGAAGAACGGTTCTATATCTCCAATGGTGTTGGAAAAATGATCTATTGTGGAGCCCGTGACTTGCTGGGTGGTTATTCTCTATCGATTTCCTACCGAGTCAGGGTTTCAGTGTATCTTTGTTTTCGTGTTTCTTCTCTGTGATACTTCTTGCTGCCACTGCGTGCTTTCTGGGGCGACTTGACTGTTAATATTTCTGTCTGCATTTCGTAGTTCCTAAGTTTCCTGCATTCTCCGTGATCTCTGCCTTCTGTCTGCATTTCATCATTCCTAAGTTTTTTGCACTTTGTCATTCCTAAGTTCCAGAATCATAAAACATTTTGTACACGCAGGGCAATGCAGATTTGATGTCGATGTCCTCACTTTTCTTCCTTGTCATCCCGGTCCCTTTGCACCTATTACACGGATGACGTTATGGCAGGCACCCTGGATTCTTTACGTGCACCTTTTTATCCCCGAGAATTTTCCCTGGGGAAATGTCCACTGGAGGAAGCGTAAGAAAAGCTCGGGGGAATATCCGAAGGGTTACCCAAAGAAGCCCGAAAGGACAAGTTCAATCTAGAAAAATACCAAACAACAAAGCCGAAGGAATTGCCAAGGAAAGTGACGGGCCCGTAGATGTTAAATTCATGGTAATGAAATAACTGATTGTTCTTTGAAGGCTTGAGCGCATGCCCAAATGCATTTGGAAGCCAAAACACCAAAGGGAAGGACCGCTGAGAGAAGGAGCGTAAAGAGCCAGTAAAGTTGGGAACGTATCCCGATAGCTCGAATTGCAGCAAGAAGAGGCAAAGCTGGAAAGGACAAAAGGTAGCCTCAGTTAAAGGAAGAACCAAGCCCGACTGAAGATAAAATCTTGTGGAAAAGTGCCCGATTAAAAAAGACAAAGTGCAGCGGAATACGTCACGACTCAACAGAACATGACCGTTGTTTACATCTTCTATGCAAGAGCGGCAATTTTTGCTGCCCTTGCATCACCGTTTCCTCTCCTCCAGGTGTAAGAGCAGAATTTTTTGCCGCCCTTACACGTTCACCTACTCCTTGACGTGCACATGCAGTAATTTTTGCTGCCTATTCATGATATCTTCTCTGATATGTAGGGGCGGCAATTTTTGCCACCCATACGTTCCTTCTCTCTTCTTCCTCTTCTCATGCACTTTGTCATGTAAAAGTGCATGCAATTTTGAAATGTGTAATTACATGTAAAAAATTTGAAAAAATATCTCAAAGTCAAAGATGAGTCATCTTTGACTAAGATATTTTTATATTTTAATATTTTCTAATTTTGAAAGTTTCTCCCTATATATAATGGAGACCTCTTTTGTAAATGGATCTATAATAATTGAGAGCAAAAAATCTGCTAAAATTGAGAAACTTCTTGAGACTTTGTGCTCAACTTGTAAATCATATTTTTTTGAATGAATGAGAAGCAGGTTTATTTCAGACTTGTGTTGAAGTTATCTGTGTTATTTAGGAAACAGTTCTTATGTCCTCTTTCCTGATAATCTCTTATTTGTTTGATTTAATAAGCAAAGTGGGTGTGTTGATATTATCTGAGGGCGCTTCTAAAAGATAAAAGAGAGACTTTGAGCTACTTTTATCTCTGTGATTCTTTTATCTTTTGTAGTTTCAGGCAAAGACTTTGCGCTTCGTTTCACTCTACGGTTACGCTTGTTTCGAATCAGCAAAGGAGACAACGCAAGACTTTGTGCTTACATGGGTTTTCTTGTGACCTTTGTTACTTATTTCAGGTGATTTTCTGCTCTACACTGGATACCATTCTTGAAAGAAGAAGAATGTTGTTGGCCAACGATCAGGATTTCTCTCTCTTGTTCCTTGTACATCACCTCTGAAAAAAGAGAGGTGGATGTTGTTATACCACCCCAAGTATTATTTTTTGCTTAATTATATATACATATAGTGTATAACTATTCATAGGGAACCTCCCCTTGATGAGAGGAGAGATTTACCTCATCCAGATCTGGTAAACCCACACTTTTCGTGGTGTAAATCTCCCTATGCTGTGGTTGATATACCCATTTTGTCATCAGTTAGTTGATGACAAAATATTCACCCAACATGCGCAACTGTCCAATTCGTCATTACTTCGTGGAAGAAAAATAGGCTTGTGTCCTTGATTTGGTGCACTCAGAAGTTTACTTGATCCACTATTTTACCTACTCGAAATAACTCTTTTGAAGATATTTCTAGTCCTTTGGTCTCGCTCCTCTCTTCACTGCTTAAGCGCTTCTTTGCTCTCTAGTTGAACCATCACTTTAATTGAACTTGCCTTTGGAATCATCCATGTTGCTTCTTTGTCCTTTATAACCCTTCTTGTCTAAGTCTTTGGGGGATCCTTTCTGCATCCTTGACAAGTGGCAAGTTCTGCTATTATGAAACTCATTAGAAAATTATGAAAAATGGTATCCACAACACGTCTTGCCTGAGCAACTTCAAAAGGGAAACGTGGATGCAAACACTTGTCACATTCCACTGAGTCATAACAAGACATGTGACGTATTTCGTTTAACTTACAGAAGCTTTAGAAACATTTTGAGAGTCCTGCGAAAGATGACACGTGGCGACTTCCGCTGCACTTTGTCTTTTTCCATCGGGCACTTTTTTGCAAGCTTTTCTCTTTAATTGAGCTTTTCCTTTGCTTTCTTCGGGCTCTCTTCCTGGGTGAATTCCGTAGGACAAATTTTCTAAAAGAATTCTTTCAGACAATTTGTCTGAAGGACTCTACTTTGCCTTTTGCCTTGTTCATTTTTTTGAAGGAGTTCACTTTGTCTATTTTTGCTTGCTACCCTCCGCAAGGGTTCTTAGCCTTGGTTCACCGCCCTCCGCAAGGGCACTTGTTCCTTTGGCTTTGGGGTAGCCCCTTGAACCTACCGATTGAGCCAACTTTTTGCTGCTTCTTTCCTTGACCGAGGCTGCCTTTGAACCTTTGAACCCATGAACCATTGAACTTTGAACTCTTTCGATTCAAGGTTCAATCGGTTCATTGGTTCATCCTTTGTCCGTCACTTGTTCTTTCTAGGCTCTTTGATCTTCATCACACTGGTTGAACCTTTGAACCTGTTGATCCATTGAACCTATTGAACCTTTGAACCAAAGTGGTTCAATGGTTCAACGGTTCAATGGTTGAAGCCTTCTCTCTGATAAGTGTTTTGAAGCCGTTGAACCTTGAAGCAGTTGAACTTTGAACTTTGACAAATGTGCTTAACTCTTGCTGCTGATGTTGAACCTTTGAACCCATTAAACGTATTGAACCAAAATGGTTCAAGGTTCAATGGTTCAATCCTTGCTTAGAAGCTTGCCGATGAACTCTTTTGGTTGAACCTTGTCGTTGAACCAACTTTGAAATTGCCTAAGTGTTGAGAGCTTGCTTCTTTCCTGCAGAGTCCATAAAAATCAACCTATGAAGCCCATAGAACTTGGCCTGCAGAGTCCATAGATTTTCTTCCTGCAGAGTCCGTAGATTCAAGCCTATAGAGTCTGTAGATTTTCTTCTTGCAGAGTCCGTAGATTCAAGCCTGTAGAGTCCGTAGATTTTTGGAAAAGCTTTGAAAAATGAAGAACCCGAATGCTCAGAACAATTTTTTGAAAAGGGGAGAGATGATTTTGGTTCGATGAACCAAAATAGTTCATAGGTTGTCCCAAAAATGTCACTCATTTTTGGGGACAGCAAATAGTATCGATGAGTAGACCACCATTGAGCAATGGTTCCTTGAAATAAAAAGTTGAGTGCGTGCAATCATTCACCTTCGTCAACATAATAATCTTCTAGTTATTGCAAATACTCCTTGCCCTTAATTTGACATGGAATCAAGGTGCATGGTTTAACCTTAATCCTGGTAGACCAATGAGTCAAATAATTTTGTGGTGCTAAGTGAGCTTGGAGAAGAGACTTAAGTAGTTATCAAGGATAACATATATGTGGCTTATCAGATCATATGCGCCTTGAGCGCATTGGTCGCACATGATACTGGTAGTGTCAGAAATAGACTATGCATCTTCTCATCATAAGATGCCATCAGGAAAAGGTTCCACATTTTCATTTCCATGAGAACTGATGTTATAAATTGTGTTGACATCCTCATCAACATCAACAATTTCCATAAAGGGAGGTTTTTAGTCATTATTTAAAGGAATGACAACACGTTGAGTGTTAATCTCAAAGCTAATATAACACTTCTTGAAATGCAAGTCAACATTATTTGCATAACACTAAGGTCAACCTAAGAGAGAAAGGAATCCATCAACTTCAACAAGCTCAATCACTTTCAAATCACCCTTAAATGTGACACCCAAGATATTGATAGTGGCATTTTTAAGAATGCTTATAGGCAACATGTGAGTCTTATTGGCCATGAACAAAACATGTGGGGAGGGTTGAAAAGTGGGGTTCCCCATATTTTTCTAGGCATCTTTCATTAAAACAGTAATCTCCATGCCCATATCCACCAAGATATCACATATCATCCAACCATCAATGGATGCATTGATAAGGACCTCTTTATCACATTTTGGATTTAGTTGAATATGGGTCTTTTGTCATCATGCATGGTTCAAATTATGATCATCTGAAGGCTTTGCCATTTATTATCATAGCTAGTTATTTAGGAGAGGGATGATGTCCTCACTAAGGAATAGCTTGCACAACTCTCGTAACTCGTCATGCTCTGAGTCTGTGGGTACTGCATCTCTTTACATCTTGACATGCATGGTAGCATCCTTACCCTTCAAGAACTCAATTTTACCTTGCAACTCCCATACCAAGGTTATTATGTCATGCAACACTTATTTCTAATGTTGAGCATCTAGATAGTGCTACGCATAAGGTTCATTACATTGAACCTTTCAACAAGTGGATTTAAAAATGACCACCAATCCAAGTAGTAATATTTACCTTGGGTTAAGTTGGTGGATGTGATATCCAGGGAGCATTTGGAGTTTTTGCAACACATACTCATTCAATTATTTAGTGATGACAACATATAAATCTGGACATTCTTTTAATCGATGCTCATTTTTCTAAAAGGTATACATTGGGTAGGTCATGCAATTATGCTAGTAGTGGTTTGAAGATCCACACTTATAACATGTCCTAGGTGGGAAATAACCACTTCTTCGTCCATTTACACACCCTTGACCTCTAAAATATCGACTTCCATCAGCCTCTTTTGTGTTAGATATATAAGTTTGGCAAGTACCTCATGTGTGTGCTTCATGAATATCATTGATGACCTATCAGTCATTAGTATTATGTGTATATACATAATATATTTTATAGTATGGTCACTCTTTGGCTTGGGTGGCATGCTGAAGAGAGGGACAACTCCTTACATCATGATCTTCTTTATAGATCTC